>OX457039.1:48408054-48453054 GCA_949752735.1 Lumbricus terrestris
GTGTGTGTGTGGGTGGGTGTGTGGGTGTGTGGGTGTGTGTGGGTGTGTGTATGCATGTGTGGTATATGCTACATAGACGTAGCTCATTATTCCGACTTTATGGGTTCCTAACAGGGACTGGGTATAGATGTCCAGCTACGCAATTATAAGTAGGGACACGCTTCAGTAGAAAAACTTAGCAACATCTCTAACATACTCCCCATATACTTCAATCGTGTACTTAAATCGGAAACCGCCTAACAGATAAATTCATGAATCGGGTCTATTCTGTATGCCTAGTTTTAGCATAGACCAGTTTTAGCATATATACCAATCATTCCTCTATAGACAGACGACAGTTTCCGCCATATTATTTCAAGGAAAGAGAATAAGATACGTTTTAGTCTCGAGTTCGTGAGAGAATAATTTCCGCAGCTGAGAGTTGTTAGACCCACAGGCAAGACAAACTCGTTATCTTTCTTAAAATTCTGTGCGTTCGTAATACATAGGCTAGACAAAGTTCTGATGACATGAGAATTCATCCTTCTGAGCTGCAACTTGAGACGCGAAGTGTCCGCAACATTGGAAGCAAAGCTTACAACACTCGGTGGCTGATCCCAACACCAGTTCACTCATTACCTTGACATTTTAACAGACACGTTAGCCTGCAGTTGGCTAGAAATTATAGAACGGTCAACATGTAACACGAATATTACGGGTTCCAGCTTCGCGGTGGTTTTATGCATACAAGGCGGACCAAAAAGTAATCTTCTAAGGCGTTTTGCCAATATTTTGTCCAAGAGTAAGAATTTTCAATCAGGCTTTATTGTACTAGCGTTCGCATACTTGTTTTACAACTTGTTCAGCAAGGAATATAAATTGCAAATTAAGCTGTGAATGTTCAGCAATTATTTTCGCAGTTGTCTGGTCTTAAATTATTATTCATGGAAACAATTATTCGAAGAGCAGACGTTAACAAACAAAAGGCAATTCCGGTGCAAACTTAACAATGCCAAGCAACGTGACAACGCTTTTGAAGTTCAGGTTTAAAATTTAAATGCCAATAACAGTTGATGAACTAAAGCGGTTTGCCTAGCAATTTTAGTCTGCCACAAAAAATGAGAGTTCTCGTGCATGAATGCAGTCGACCTGCAGCAGAGACGGTGCAAATGAACAATCGTATCGCATGCATTGACTGCAAGACTGGTAAACACACAAAGCTTTCAAAGCCTTCACATCCCAATATTTCCATATGGGTTTCAACTATTCTGTTAGGTAAGCAAGTAAGTAATTATTTTCTTTATTGCTCCACTTGCAAACGCACAATGAGACACAGAACATCATCATAATACAATAAGTTATATATAGGAAATGGGCATCTGTATATATTATATATCTATAATTATTATAGCGTTGTTATTGGGACAGAAGGCCCCCATGCTATATATTGGCTGTTCTTATCTTTTTGGTGCTCATAGACATTCCTATAATATTTTCATAAGTTTGTGAGTGTGCATGCAGTGGATTTTCATCAAATTAACTTGAAAGTTTCAGCTGTGGTCTTAAATAAAAAAAGGCGTTAAACAGAGAGAAGTAGCTGATAACTCATTGACCATTACACCCATACCTTTTTCTTGATTTTGTCGTGGGTCCTGACTTCTGATTCGAAGTGATCTCCAGGTATCTTGCTCGACCACAGTTTCCAAATGACCATCGTATACGCAAGCGTCATAACGAGAATCGGCGCGAAGTACAGAACCGTCGAGACGAAAGTGTAGTAGGCCGTTCTTGACTTGTGCACGACGGACCAGGCCCTTGAGACCGGGTCCTGGACCATGGTAGGTGGCCAGGTGTCGTCGCACCAGACCTCGAGATGGTCGAACCACTGGCGCGTGAACTGTTCACGGTAGATGAGCAGAGGAGATGAGATGACGATGCCACAGATCCAGATGAGGACGATGTAGACGGTTGATCGACGTTCAGTGATGTGAGCCTTCATGGCGAATACGATGCCGAAGAAGCGATCGCAGGAGATGAGGGTCAGCGTCAGGATGCTCGACACCAGCGACAGCACTGTCAACAGAAGCAGCAGATATGTTCCCTTAATCAGAGATTATAAGTTCACCGCCAGATGAATCACTAGTGATTCTGGGACAGTTAAGAGCGGACAATTCGAAACGGTCAAGATCTCATCAATCCAACCTCCATTTGAGCAACAGTTGCTCACATAAAGCCAACTTCGAATTAACCAACTTCTATTTTTAGAGAGCTACAATACTTTCATCAATCCAATTTCTATTGAAGCTAGAACTATTTTCATCATTCAGACATCTAGCCTATTTAAACAACAATAATTTCATCAATACAATCCAAACAATCCACAATCCGCTTCGAATTGTCCGCTCCGGATTGTATGAACACCCAGAATAATCACTGATGGAGTCATCTTACATAAATAACGTATACAGGCTTAAATGTAGGCTTAGTCGTCTTGATTACTGCTAGACGAATACATCTTCCTTCGGTGGCTCAATGTTGACAAGTTGCTGTTGGAGCATCCAGCATCCACATACCCGATGGGGATGCTGGAGTATCCCCATCTGGGATGGGGATGGGGATGCTCCCCATCCCCGATGGGGAGCATCTCCATCTAGGGATGGGCAGGAATTTTAGTTGAGTAATTGAAATTACGCAATTTAAATTACAATTGTAATTGGTAATTTGTAATTCGCAGCTCTGCATCAAAGAAAATTGTAATTTTAATTCAATTACATTTTTTTCGTGCTAAACTTCGGACCCGCTGTGGCTGGTGCAGATTTTGGTATAGGTACTCGTTCAGTTTTCATGTTGTTTTATTATTAGCCTATTAACATTATCTGCATATTTGGATTGATATTCATTGCTACTCAATTCGTTTCTGTATGACAGACTCGTCTTAGTTTATCTTTAGCTGATTCCATTTCGTCAGCAATGGTAGCGGCAATGCATCAGCATGGCAAGCATGGCAAGCAGGGCAAGCCGGGGTGTATGACGCGGTAAAAAAATTGGTTTCGGACGTTGCCTTGCCACAAGTTCGTTAGAATTTTTGCTTCCGCGCTCGCCAAAACTCGCCTCCGGCGCTGATTACTTATACACGTGACTGGCATGATTATGCCCTGGTTTAAAAAATGCTCGCGCCGCCGATGTTTATCAACCCGACTGACATTGCCAAAGTAATATTAACAGAGCCATTGGTGTGTGTTGCATGCGGTCTGTTCTGTTAGTAGTCTAGTTGAGATTTGTGATTTGTGTTCCTATGAATTGCTTCAATTGCATAAATGTATAGACTAAATGTAACCGGTGGCCGTCTGTCAATCGGATTGTTCAACTAAGGAAATTATTATTAAGAAACTTTATTTCTGGATTAAAATTGAACGCGCAGGATATGCAACGGCAGTACCGTATGACTTTCAAGGATGCACACACACACACACACACACACACACACACACACACACACACACACACACACACACACCCACACACACACACACACACACACACACACACACACTCGCACAAACACACACACACACACAAACACAAACACAAACACACGCACGCACGCACACGCGCGCGTACACACACACACACACAGTTCGACCATGTGATTTAGGCCTTAGGCCTATAATGGTGATTCACACGATCCGTCTTGGATTCAAACCCGGGCGACAGAGCTGAAGAGCCGACATGTTATACCAGCTCTACCACCGTTGAAGCACTGCCCCCCCCCGTGCCTCCTTACATTGCCTCACTTCTCCTTACGTCATCTTGCCAACGATTGCCTGGCTGCTGCAGTGCTGAATATCGCGTTACTCTGCTGTAACCCAGGCAACCATGTAACCGGATCATTCTTTTATTTCAGCTAACAATAGACTCCGTATAATTAGTCTCATCTCGTTGTTTCATCGGTTATACTTAAATACAATGCCCGGGAGTTACTCATCGACATAATACTAAATGTCTCCCTTTTTGTACTAAGATGACCATAAAAGATCTTTTAAAAAAAAAAGAATAATTCCCAATAGGATACGCAGACTTGCGTGCTACCTTTGTAAAAAAACAGATTCAGGTAGAAATGGAAACAACGTCGTCGTCATTAGCGTTGTCTTAATTCCTTCTGATAGTCTACTGTTCTAGTCGGTGATGCTTTGTGATTGATCGTGAGCGCACTATTATCATCGCACTCGTTGCCATCGGTGCTGTAATCATCATCATCATCATCATCATCATCATCATCATCATCATCATCATCATCAATCATCATCATCATCAATCATCGTCATCATCAATCATCGTCATCACTACCTTCTCTTTCGTTGATTCTTCTTCGTCGCGTTCTTTCTCGCACTGTATTTTTTTCTCTTTGTGCACTTTTCTTCTTTCTTATCATTTCATTGTTCATCCTTCCGTGCATCCATCCATCCGTCGGCTACATGCATTCATTCATGCATCTGCCCATCCATCCATTCGTCTATTGGGAAGGTAGAAAATGCGATCCCGCGTCCTGAATTTCCGTTCTTAGTACCAGAGTGTTGCTTCGCCATGCATCAATGCATCAGCGTATACAACTTCACAATCTTACAGCCATGATCAGGCGTTGATATTATAATTATGTCAGTTCAATTCATGCACGTACAGCATATTCGCAGAATCAGATTTCTTTGTCTTCAACTGCCCTTATGCAACCCAGTCCATCGGTTTCTAGCAGAATGACTACCGCAGCCATTGGCACAACTAAGAGATGTCTGCACACTTACAATAAAATTATTATGTATACGGTATGTTGTTGTCGGCGACAGTGGCTTTGGTCATTGCTTGAATTACATCAACGGTGCTTCATTCAGCTATAATAAGTGGAGTTGCGGACACGAAAAGCAGTGTTGCTGAGCACTTAATGACCTACGTTGTACATATACATTTTACCACAACCTCCGCGAAACCATTGCGCTGACTCAATTGCAGTTCTAGGCTTATAGTGGTCTATAATACTCGTCCTACATGTGACGGTCGGGTAATCTCTGAAGTCGCAGTTCGCACCACGAAACCTAATATTCGCACTCGAAGGTCGGACCTTTGATGAAATAGTAATGAGTCTAAATGAGATGTGCTTAAAAATTCTCCTGTGGACCCACGAATTCGAAGGTAGAGTGGAAGGAGGAGGGGAGCAACGTCCGCACGAGTCACGCCGAGTCGTATATATATAGCCAACAGTGGACGTTGACATTTCGCTAAGATTAAATTGCCCCCGAGCGTTTTGTTGAGGTGTCCTTTGCTTTGCAACGTTCATCCTCTGGCTTAACATGTCAAGTCGTTTTACCGCTTAAATGTTTCACGGAGGAGCCTCAAGTGGATTAACAATGCGTAGGCTACGTTTATATCGCTTGAGTCATTAAATGAAGTTCATATATTGTATCTGAAGGTCATGAAGCTTGTGAAAATAAGCTGCAGTGGTCTACGCTTGGCTTTCGAGTGGCGCTTCAGTGGCTTGGAGCCTGCAATCGCGATAAATAAATTAGTCCAAAGAAAGCGCCATATGGAATCTAAAGAAACAACGTGGCTATTTGAGGCCTGTGAGTTTTGCGATCTATGCGAGCGTGAATTGTAATGTTAGTTAGTATGTATCTCTAAACCACCTGCAACACTCTTTCTTTGTGTAAGTGCCGCTCTGATTGCTTTCCGTTTTGTCGGTAATACATTGCTAATCGTAATCGTAATCTGAACATTTCTAAATCGCCACTCGAAAGCCAAGCGCCGGGCAACAACTTACTCATGAGCGCTAATCGTTTCCGCTCGTTTTTGGTAACAGACCCGTAAACGAAAAAAGCATTTAAGCTCTCTCTCAGCATCGCCAAAATACTACACTATCCAGACAATCTGCCTACAGAATGATGCCGTTATTCGACGTCTCTTCTGTGTTGAAGCGATGCTTAGGGCGACCGGTTCCCCCCCCCGCTCCCCGAACGCCCCCCCCCCCCGATGACCGTCGTATGCTGAGCGCCTACTTTGACCTATGACCTAATCAGGACGGAGATCAAAGATGCGCCTTTAAATCTTGTCCTTATAATTATCGAATTAATCCGGCGCTGTGGCTTCATTCACCGTCGCTCGGATTCTCTTCACGCTTCAACATCAGAACCGCCAGACTCCTGAAAAGGTCGTTGGAAATAGATGGAGAGAGAGACATCCATCAGCATCTGCCATGGATGATTTGGCTGCGGTGTCTTCGGACCGTAGCCTATATACTATGGCTTTGGTCATCTCGAACTGCGTCATGCTTTTACAAAATGCCACTTGGTCAACTCATCCGTATGGCTATACCTTTCTGCCCTTTAGATAGACATCGTCCTCGTCTGAAAGGAATCTTTTACTTTGCAAAACAGAATAGCAGCAACATCTACTTAGGCCTACATAATATTATACCGACGTTATGAGTTTATCAGTTTAACGTCTGGACAAATTACTAGTCGTTGGCTGCTGTAATGTAGAGCTGTCGTTCGATTAAAAATTTTAATCGCGTTAATCGCACGATTAAAATTTTTAATCGCAAATTAACGCAATATTAACGCAATATTAATCGACGTTTTTCACATTGCCTGACATAGCTCTGTTTACTTTAGGGCTGTTGATTTAATCGCGTTAACGCGTGCGATTAACGCGTTAAAAAATTTTGCGATTAACATTTTTAACGCATTAATCGCATGCGTTAATTTGATCTTGCTAAAATTGAATCAGAGGCAGTAAAACTCGTTTTAAACGAAAGGCTCAAACTTGAAACTAGTGATAGGCTACATTCTTTGGCAAATATTCCAAAAAAGAATTTGAGTATTATTGTAGCAATTCGTCGCTCAATTATCGCTTGCATGCGAACCAAAACATGCATTTAACATGAACCGTCGACATCGGCCGCATCGCATCGTCCACTAAGGTTGTTTTCTCACCCCGTCAGACTACGTTGGATGAACTCCAGGAGATGACCAATGGATTTCAGGTTTCAATTGATAAATGTTTACAGAAGGACAACTGAGACGAGGTTTGGCAAGAACCGCTACCTCTTGTGAAAAATATTGTGACTAGATAATGAGGTTCAATAGTTAGACCTAGGCCTACTATTGTTAATTAATAAGAGTATCCCTTGACCTTACCAATGTAAATAAACTGGTCTGCCAATAGGTTACAGTTGGCTGAATAAATAATTAATTTTGAGAGTCAGAAAACGGTTGTCTAGTTTTCACATGTAGGCCTATATCGTTTTAATTAAATGTAGCTTAAATGAAAAAATTAACGGATTTTGAGCAGTTGACTAATCTGAACAGTGTTTCAATTCTGTCTGTCATACAAAACTGTTCAATAAGTTAACTGCAGAAATTCAATAGGCCTAAGCCAAAGGTTATTGAATATGTTTGCAATAGAAAGAATGCATTCAGTCGTTGAAATTTTATGCTTCAAGGGTCCTTATAAAATAGTAAGATTAACATATTTGAAGGAAATGTAGGCTATTGCGATTAATTTGCAGTTAATTGCGATTAACAAAATTAATCGCGCGATTAATTTTGATTAAAATGTTTAATCGAACAACAGCCCTACTATATATATATATATATATATATATATATATATATATATATATATATATATATATATATATATATATATATATAGTAAGTAAACAGAGCTATGTCAGGCAATGTGAAAAACGTCGATTAATATTGCGTTAATTTGCGATTAAAAATTTTAATCGTGCGATTAACGCGATTAAAATTTTTAATCGAACGACAGCTCTAGTTTACTTACTATATATATATATATATATATATATATATATATATATATAGTAGGGCTGTTGTTCGATTAAACATTTTAATCAAAATTAATCGCGCGATTAATTTTGTTAATCGCAATTAACTGCAAATTAATCGCAATAGCCTACATTTCCTTCAAATATGTTAATCTTACTATTTTATAAGGACCCTTGAAGCATAAAATTTCAACGACTGAATGCATTCTTTCTATTGCAAACATATTCAATAACCTTTGGCTTAGGCCTATTGAATTTCTGCAGTTAACTTATTGAACAGTTTTGTATGACAGACAGAATTGAAACACTGTTCAGATTAGTCAACTGCTCAAAATCCGTTAATTTTTTCATTTAAGCTACATTTAATTAAAACGATATAGACCTACATGTGAAAACTAGACAACCGTTTTCTGACTCTCAAAATTAATTATTTATTCAGCCAACTGTAACCTATTGGCAGACCAGTTTATTTACATTGGTAAGGTCAAGGGATACTCTTATTAATTAACAATAGTAGGCCTAGGTCTAACTATTGAACCTCATTATCTAGTCACAATATTTTTCACAAGAGGTAGCGGTTCTTGCCAAACCTCGTCTCAGTTGTCCTTCTGTAAACATTTATCAATTGAAACCTGAAATCCATTGGTCATCTCCTGGAGTTCATCCAACGTAGTCTGACGGGGTGAGAAAACAACCTTAGTGGACGATGCGATGCGGCCGATGTCGACGGTTCATGTTAAATGCATGTTTTGGTTCGCATGCAAGCGATAATTGAGCGACGAATTGCTACAATAATACTCAAATTCTTTTTTGGAATATTTGCCAAAGAATGTAGCCTATCACTAGTTTCAAGTTTGAGCCTTTCGTTTAAAACGAGTTTTACTGCCTCTGATTCAATTTTAGCAAGATCAAATTAACGCATGCGATTAATGCGTTAAAAATGTTAATCGCAAAATTTTTTAACGCGTTAATCGCACGCGTTAACGCGATTAAATCAACAGCCCTACTGTAATGTAATGTATCGTCACGTTATTGAACATAATATGACGTAATTAAATGTAATCTTGCGCAGATACAGCGCAATTGAATATAATTTGACGTAATCGAGAGTACCGTGACGTCATTTAATGCTTTAACGTGCAATTAGTGTAAATCATTTGAAATTAATAATAATCTAATTGCAATGTGACATGATTTAGTCGTTTTAGTGTAACGCAGCGTGATGTAATGTGATGTTGCGTCATTGAATTTCAGTTAATGCAATGCAATTGAATGTAATGTTATGTAGCGTGAGTGTGTGTAAGCCTATAGTCTAGCGTAGTTAACTGTAATAAATGAATGGTACAGTTTCATTGAATGCAGCATAACGTGATGTAATTGAATGTAGCCTAATGTAATGTGACGTGACCAAACATTTCAAGGTATACCGCATATATAGAACACTTTCAAGGCGCAGTTCGATGGACAAATGGTTGCAAGAGATCATCATAAGGACATTCATTATGTCCGTTAGCAAACGGAAGTGGAATAGAAGCACTTCCGGTGTTTCACGCGTACACGCACATCCGAACAACGGACTTAAATCCAGGATTGGATGCAGCTTATGACGCCGTCGTCAGAGTTACAGGCCCGTGTTGCATCGAAGGTGGTAAATGAATGAAAGCATTCGAGCGAAATATATAATTTTTTATATCAGCTGCTTTGCAACTAATAGGAAAGTAACCCAATGCCTGCAAAAATAATTGTATCTCCGAAGTCAAATTTTATCCATTTAATCATTCCTATTCGTGATTCAATTTGACGCGAAAGGAGTTCGGTCGATTTTTATACTGATTATTTATAGCGCGTCAATTCCTATACAGTTCCATTTTGCTTATTCTTCTGCTTAGCAGCGATACAGATGCGCTTGCCGACATTGCTGAGATGCATGGCTGAAACTCTGAGTAGTTCAGGTTTGCTACAACTAGCCATAGTGATGGCTGATGAAACCAGGGACAATTAGCCTGGTCAGTGATCCTCTTATCAAGCCACTTCAGACACCGACGTCGCCTGACCAGCAGCGAGTGTTTTTTATGCCACATAAGCCAAAAGGTAGCCTACTTAGTTCAGTGCATGAATGCCAGTGATGCGACGCAGTTTCAGCTGCTGCAGTGGTCGCATCTCTTTGGCCAATTGAAAATGTGACAGATGGCCTAATAGCAATTCTCCCCCTCCCCTCTTCCACGCCTTTCCAGCAATCGGTCGCGAAGAAAAAGAAGCCGTGTGAATGTCAGAATGGCAATCATAAATTCAAATCGATAGATCACAATGCAGCAGAACCAGATGCCCCAACAAGCACCTGCAGTTTGTCAATTGCTGAACAACATTGGTTCAGCGCCGTTCGCTTTGTTCGCCCATGCACTGTCTGATGGTGTTACAGTAACACACTGGTTTGTTTTGCTGATGCGCACAATTTAATGGAAATTCAAGCGTTATCACTGTCCTATGCATAAACAAGGTGAGCCTTACTTCAGTGCTGATTACAATGATCGCAAAATTACAATCATTGTTTATTACAATGTTTGCAGAGTTGCATTGTTCACGTAACAAACACCGATGAATGTAACGTCCATGACGTAATGACGACATGATCTTGTGCTGGATCTAAGCACTGTGTTCAGAAGAATCAATCGAATATTCAAATTGATCTTCTCTATACGCAAATCAACGAGTCGTGGCAATACGTGTCTGCGAATGACGAAGGTATAGATTAGGACACGCAAGGAGGAGAACCAATCTCAGCGTGAAGAGTATATGGCGTGCATAGAGATAATAATTTGTATATAGTCTGTAGGTGCAGCACGTCATGACCTCCTCTGTCCAGTTTATTTTATGAAGAAATTGAAGCATCTATAGCCAGAAACCGAAGACACTGACGAACACGAAAGTTGATGAGAAAATCTTCAGCATAGGAAAAACTAGATTCTATTTTAGTCTGACGCTGGAATACAATACAAAAATAATATGTAATTTGATCGATGTCTGCAAAGGAATATAACTGTCTGGGTGAGGTGGGTGGTGGGGGCGGGGGAGGGGTGAAGCTCACTCGATTTCTAATTGAGCTTCTCTGCCTGTTGAAAAACAAATATAAATTTCAGGTTCTCTATAGAAATGTAGGCCTAAGTCAAAATGATGTTCGAACAGATGGAAAGATAATCCTTTAGACTGCAATAAGGCTGAAGACAGTATATGAGTCAATACAATTACATGGACGCGATATTTTGGAGCAACTAGAAGAAGAATAGAAGACGAGGAAAAAGAAGAAGAAGAAGAAGAAGAAGAAGAAGAAGAAAAAACGAATAAGAAGAGGAAGAAGAAGAAGAAAAGAAGAAGAAGAGGAAGAAGAAGACGATGAAGAAGAAAAAGAAGAAGAAGAAGAAGAAGAAAAAACGAATAAGAAGAGGAAGAAGAAGAAGAAAAGAAGAAGAAGAGGAAGAAGAAGACGATGAAGAAAAAAAAGAAGTAGAAGAAGAAGAAAAAAAACGAATAAGAAGAGGAAGAAGAAGAAGAAAAGAAGAAGAAGAGGAAGAAGAAGACGATGAAGAAGAAAAAGAAGAAGAAGAAGAAAAAAACGAATAAGAAGAGGAAGAAGAAGAAGAAAAGAAGAAGAAGAGGAAGAAGAAGACGATGAAGAAGAAAAAGAAGAAGAAGAAGACGAATAAGAGGAAGAAGAAGAAGAAGAAGAAGAAGAAGAAGAAGACGAAGAAGAAGAAGAAGACGAAGAAGAACAAGAACAAGAAGAAGAAATATTGCAGTCCCTAAAGCTAACCCTGAAGAAGCCATCGGTATGAAATGTTAGCGACTTTTCAAAAAACTTTATCATCATATGAATGCAGTGGCAAGTCATCTCCCAGGTCGTCCTTTCTCCACACCGACCATGTAGGTCACTGAAGGTCACTGTAGGTCACTGTAGGTCACTGTAGGTCACTGTAGGTCACAGTAGGTCACAGTAGGTCACTGCAGGTCCCTGTAGGTCATTGTAGGTCACTGTAGGTCACAGTAGGTCACAGTAGGTCACTGCAGGTCACTGTAGGTCACTGTAGGTCACTGTAGGTCACAGTAGGTCACAGTAGGTCACTGCAGGTCACAGTAGGTCACTGCAGGTCACTTCAGGTCACTGCAGGTCACTGCATGTCACTGCAGGTCACTGCAGGTCACTGCAGGTCACTGTAGGTCACTGCAGGTCACTGTAGGTCACTGTAGGTCACAGTGGGTCACAGTATATAGGTCACTGCAGGTCACTGCAGGTCACTGCAGGTCACTGTAGGTCACTGTAGGTCACTGTAGGTCACTGTAGACCTATTCATCATAGCTGACTTCACAAATATTTTCGGACTGTTTTTAAGTCTTCTACCTATTCCTAACATAGTGACCGTGTAGGTCTATGGTGTATGGATTTTATGTAAGCTTATATAAGCCTGTAGGCCTATACTTGTATGTAGAAGTAGGACCTAAAATCGTCTATAGTCTACGCATATAAGCTGACTTATGCATGTATGTGTATACATGCATGCATGTATGCACATACATGCATAAGTATATATATATATATATATATATATATATACATGTATATATAATCTTGGTGCCGTTGAGCTTAACCCGCGCATCTAACCTTAGAGCTATCCATAATCTTCGGACCATAAGTGATTTATGTAGACGTGTGTGTGTGTGCATGCGTGCGTGTGTATGGGTGTGTGTGGGTGTGTGTGTGCGTGTGTGTGCGCGCAATGAACCCCTGAAGACGAATTCGATATCGTGACAGCAGTAAGCGCGTGCAGTCGATGAAATCTAAAAGGTCGGTCGTTCGGTCAGTGGTCGCCGTTACTAACGTCACCATCTGACATTTAATCATGCAGGATGTTATATGTACCGTGCTAATGGTTCAGTGATATGTACCATACTAATGGTTCAGTGATATGTACCATGCTAATGGTTCAGTGATATGTACCGTGCTAATGGTTCAGTTATATGTACCATGCTAATGGTTCAGTGATATGTACCATGCTAATGGTTCAGTGATATGTACCATGCTAATGGTTCAGTGATATGTACAATGCTAATGGTTCAGTGATATGTACCATGCTAATGGTTCAGTGATATGTACCATGCTAATGGTTCAGTGATATGTACCATGCTAATGGTTCAGTGATATGTACCGTACTAATGGTTCAGTGATATGTACCGTACTAATGGTTCAGTGATATCTACCATGCTAATGGTTCAGTGATATGTACCATGCTAATGGTTCAGTGATATGTACCATGCTAATGGTTCGGTGATATGTACCATGCTAATGGTTCAGTTATATGTACCATGCTAATGGTTCAGTTATATGTACCATGCTAATGGTTCAGTGATATGTACCATGCTAATGGTTCAGTGATATGTACCATGCTAATGGTTCAGTGATATGTACAATGCTAATGGTTCAGTGATATGTACCATGCTAATGGTTCAGTGATATGTACCATGCTAATGGTTAAGTGATATGTACCATGCTAATGGTTCAGTGATATGTACCATACTAATGGTTCAGTGATATGTACCGTGCTAATGGTTCAGTGATATGTACCGTGCTAATGGTTCAGTGATATGTACCATACTAATGGTCCAGTGATATGTACCGTGCTAATGGTTCAGTGATATGTACCGTGCTAATGGTTCAGTGATATGTACCATACTAATGGTCCAGTGATATGTATCATGCAGCCCTAATTATGACTAAACTTTATTATTACTTCCGTGCACTATTTCACATCTCTGACCTGTAACTTGGTGCGCTGGGTCACCCTGATTGTCTTGTTTTGAAATAAAACGAATATACTACTAATGAACACAGTCTACGGCAAAGCTTCCAAATCTCATTTTGACTACGGAGTCATTTTATTCTGAAATTTCATGATAGGCCTATAACTCCAACCCAGAAAAAGCATATTCTGGTTTAGGCCACGTGTGTACCGCTTGCATACGAAACGGACCAGCAAAGATCTAATTTCTAACAGTGACGAGATATAATTAATTATGACACTCAGAATAGAAATCATTTTAATGAACATTCTCCCATTGCACCCTTGTGTCGCTCTGTTGCCTGATTCTTAAAGTGAGAACACATCGAAAAGCACTTTTATCCTATTGTCTCACGGAACCATTGTCTTCCATTCACGCAGACCTGTGGTTCCGTGGAACACACTTGAGGAAACGCTGGAACAAATGGAGATTGCCACTTGATTGTTTGCATGGAAATTCGGACCTCGTCAAATAGGCTTACTTTCACTTGGAGCCCCGTGTTTATGCTGTTATCTGCTGCCATCAAAGCAGAAATTGCAGTACTTAAGTGCACTAGACTACAAAGCCAGCGCCGATAGCTTGTATATATACTCGTGTTTTCACTCTATTCCTCTGACAAATGCATAAAATGCAGCTACAGTGAGCAAATGCAATTATAAACGTACAACTGCGATTAATTATAGAAGAGCAAAATAATGGATGTGCGTGCATGGGTGTAACTGCGCATGTGCAAATAAGCTACGATCCTGGTTTTCTGAAACCTTGCTCGACGTATTTTTATATTGGTGAGAGACGGCTGAACTCCGCTGCAGAATGTAATCAGAAGCGCTGTTGCACTATTGGCTAGTGATGCTATAATGCAATCAAAGGTAGTGACAGATAGGGTAGGGTGGGGGCAAGTGTTGCACTCCTTTTTCAATTATAGGCTTATAATTCAGCTGCGTTGTCAGGTTCTCTTCAACGACGTTGCAACTTCAAATGACATCCGCGCTCGACTTTCTTTAACCTACTGTCGAATCTGTGCAGTTGTTTGTTCACTCGGAACAGAAACTGGTTCAGAATGAGCTGCTGCAAGTCTTTCGTAACTTTAATACTTTTCACTCACTAGTTTCCAGCAATTAAGATGTCTGTGAGCTGAAAAAAGCATGGAATTGGACTTTATGATCATGATTAGCGATAACATTCCGAGATGGAATTCCGGGATGAAATAGATCTAATACGGAGAGCCTCTGTTACTAAGTTTCCTGTACTTCAAAGTAGGCTACCTTTGCCAGAATGATGAGTTTATACTCTGTGGCTGGAGCGCAAAGTATGCTTGATGCACACGGCGAACCAGGTCGCCTGCAAATGGGTCTTAACTTCAGATGCAGTTATATCGGATACAAAGCTATCCCGTATATCCGAAGACTTTCATTCACTGTATTTACTCACAAAAATGTGGAGTTGCACGTATTTTTCAAAATTTTCAGTTATTTGGGTTAATTCTGAAAATTTTATTTTACCGTTGATTTTCACGCATAACGTTATTGCGTTGTAACTGCCATCCTGACACTGCAGGCTTCATTCGATACATCCTGCAAGTTCAAGGCACAAATGGGGCGTGCATGTAATATTTCAGAATTGGAGACATCCACGTTGTTTACAAGCATAACATGGATTTTAAGTGGTTCAGGAGACGCGTAGGTGTGGATCGTGCCAAGTGAACGGTGGTGCATGAGTTCGAAGGAGGTTTACCGTCGGACAGACATGACCAACGAGGCCGTAACGTGAAGCGCCGTACATGCATAATTGACAAACGCTGGTGTGCTGGATAGCAGGGCTTCACGCGTGTCTTAGTCGCAAACTCGTTTCTAAGTGCCTATTACAGTTATTTGCTTAAGATGTGCGGCTGGACTGGCTGCTATGTTAGTGTTTTACCGTAGACGGTGAGAAACTGTAACCTGTGTAATTAGATTACAGACAAACAGACTGACAGACATACAGAGACAGAAATAGACAGAAATAGACAGACAGAGACAGAGACAAAGACAGAGGCAGAGGTAGAGACAGAGAAAGACTGAGAGAGTGAGAAAGAGAGAGAAAGTGAGACAGAGACAGAAAGAGACAAAGACAAAGAGACAGACAGAGAGAAGGAGAGAAGGAGGGGAGATATCGACGAAGAAGATTGAGGAAAAGAGAAAGTAAACTCTGATTGCTATGTTAGCATTTTACCGTAAACGGTGAGAAACTGTAGCCTTTATATCAGATTACAGACAAACAGCCAGACAGAGATATAAGCAGACAGAGATATAAACAGAAAGACAGAGACATAGGAAGAAACAGAGACATAGACAGAAAGACAGAGAGAGAGTGAGAAAGAGAGAAAGAGAGAGACAGTGAGAGAGAGAAAGTGAGAGAGAGAAAGTGAGAGAGAGAGACAAAGACAGAAACGGAGACAGAGGTAGAGAGACAGATAGACACAGAGAGAAACAGAGAGAGAGGCAGAGAGACAGAGAGAAAGTGAGAAGGAAGGAAGGAAGAGATAGGTAAAGAAGATAGAGGGAGAGAGAATACTCAGAGACAGAGTAGAAGGAAGAGAGTAGAGGGAGTCGATGTAAATAGACCTAGGCATTTGTAAACATAATTTGCAAATAGATGAATAGATGTAAAGTATTTTTTCAGTTTTTTTAACTTTACAGCTAATTCGAGGCCGGTAAACTTTGCATTTGATGATCGAATGCGGGTATCTGGCTTTCATGCCTCGATAAGACATTTAAGTGAAGCCTACTCGTTTTCTCCCTTGAGTTTCTTGGGCTCCAGTTATTCTCAGTCACCCTCTTGCAGCCATTTCTCCATTGCATTGTTCGATCGCCTATTGATCAATGCTGTCACATCCAACAAGAATTATTCTATGCACTGGTTGCTCTAATGCATCATGAATCTGTCAGATCGTCTCTCCGCTGCTGCTACCCACAGGACATTCAATAGATAGTCGCGAGACGCCAAACCAATCTCTGCAACTGACGCAATTCTTCTCCTGTTATCTTAACTGAAATAGAAGAAGCGATAGCATCTCCTATAGGAAAATGCGCATTTAAACAAGATTTGGGAGATCGCTTGCGGTTGTTGACACAACGCTGGCAGAAGCCGGGAAGCTAAGAACAATCTATCGATGGCGATTCTGTGCAGAATATCACTGACGCCAAATGGATCTTTGTCCTTTAAATGTTGGTCAGTTTAATTAATATATGTATTATATATATATATATCAACGCAAAATGGGAGTTAATTCAAATTTATTTTGTCGTTCGATTTCCATGGTAGGCCGAGAGTTTGCGCTTAAGCCGAATGCTCTTTCAATTTCAGGGGATCAGCTCATGTGACGTTTCTACATAAGAAGCGCTTAAACAGCCTGTGATTTGTAACCAGAATACATCGTATCCTACATGCATATACGGTCGTCTATCTGCCGTTTGGAAGAACTCTGTGACAGCCGATAGCCTACCCTTCGCCATCCTACACGTAGTCCATAGAGTATTGTGACCTGTCATTCCTTAACCAGGTGTCTGATTGAAAAGCACTCTAAAACAAAATCCTTTCCTCTCTCTCTCTCTCTCTCTCTCTCTCTCTCTCTCTCTCTCTCTCTCTCTCTCTCTCTCTCTCTCTCTCTCTCTCTCTCTCTCTCTCTCTCTCTCTCTCTCTCTTCTCTCTTCTCTTTCACTCTATCTCTCTGCCTAACTGTCTCTCTGTCTCTGTCTCTCTGTCTGTCTGTCTGTCTGTCTGTCTCTCTCTGTCTCTCTCTCCATCTCTAAGAGTGGAGGACATCGCATAAGATGCCAATCTCCACAAATGGCCGTTGACGAGGATTGGCCAATCACATTTAACCTATCGCTATCTCGCCTTCGTTCTCTGTTTGCCTGCATGTTTCAATGCCTATCCATCTGTCTCCCTCTCTCTCTCTCTCCTTCTCTCTTTCCTAATATCTCTCCCCCTCTCTCTGTCTCTGTCTTTACTCTCTGTCTCTGTCTCTGTTTCTCCGCATGTCTGTCTCTCCCTCTCCCTGTATGCATCTGTTCTCAGGTGTCTCTCGCTTTCTATTTCTCTCTGTCTCTCTCTGTCTCTCTCTGTCTCTCTGTCTCTGTCGGTCTGTCTGTCTGTCTGTCTCTCTCCATGTATTACATGCAAGGTTATGCATGTAAGTGAAGTCAATGTGCATGAATGCATACAAATATGAATGCTAGGTGAAAGCCACAATAATAAATTGTTAAATGCATTCTGACAAAACGTGCAGATATGCACAAGCAGGACAACGCGTGACCTGCAATTTGCTGAATGCGTGTGACCCGCTTCTGTTGAAAATTGATGAGAGGATCTCATACACACAGGTCTCAACAGTCTTTAACCTAAACCCATTAAGCGCAATTATACTATGGCTTATACAACAGATGAAATGGATCAACTTTTCATTCGTACATGTACTTCTCGAATTCAGAACAAGACGTCGAATCGTGGTTTCCAGAGCTCATCAAGGACGGACTTCAAAGTCCCGTTGCGATCTTGTGTGCAAGCCCATCTGTGATGTGTAGCCTATCTTCGTCCTCTCAGCTCTCTATAGATATCGTCCTGGTATCTTTGTACCATTGACAACGCACACTATATATTGCGCTTGGTTTTTGTAGGTTCCTCCTCTTTGAATCAGCCCCCACCTTTACTCTCTCTCTTTCAATTGCCCGCTGATTGGTGGAGACTTTTGTTTATTCCATCGGACTGTCAAGTTGAATGCGCCTCTGAATAGATTATGCTGGAGGAGACGCGATTCAAATGTCGAAATACAATACTGTGCAATACAATACGCATTTTGTATGAAAAACTTGAGTAGATATAACAAACAGTCTGTATTGTAGGTTGTCGACAAAGACCTTAAGACCGGTATTTTAGACATGCAGTTACCTGCAAACATTCGTAGACATTTAAAACCGATCTTTCATTAAAATAATTATAGAAGAAACAAAATAACTCTGTCTTTTATGTATATTGCACATACATATATGTAATAATGGAGTGAATTATACTTAGTGATAGTCGGCTTAAGTTCAAATGCCTTTGAGTCGATGCTTGTAAGAAGTAGTGTTCCATAAATCCTTGTTAAGAAAAGATTTCTTTAACTGTAATCGTGCTGCCTTTTGCCAATAGACTATATATATATATATATATATATATATAATTTTTTATATATATAATTTATAGTCACAAGATGACCGTGGTGATTGTGTCCATGGCAACACAGATTAACTCTGAAGCAAAATTAAAGCAAATCAGCAGGGTGTAATCAGTACAGCGCATCTCTGTTGTCTCTCTATCTCTCTCTGTCTCTCTGTCTCCTTGTCTGTCGCTGTCTCTTTGTCTGTTTCTGTCTCTCTCTCGCACTCTTTCTTTCTATGTCTCTGTCGATCCTCCTGCCGCTCTCTCCCACATACAAAACAAAAGCACGGAACAAGTACAACAGGCGCCATAACTGTTGCAAGAAGCACACCGACCGGTTCGACAGGTATACGGTTTTGTCAGGTGAAATTGTCAGTCTTTACAGTAAGCCACAGCTCCGAAATGGCCATCGGAACAGACATTATTCAGTGGGTTTTAGGGCAGTTTGTAATATGAACGAAATTTTCTTTAATTAAAAAATAGGCCATTGAGCAGTGTTTAATCAAGTCCCCTGCTTTGGGAGGTGAGAGGAAATTCGGGTTTCTGAAGGCCGCGGGTGGGTCTGTGAGAAAAAGTATGTCTTCGACATCTTCATCAGCGAAATTTTCTGACGACCATACGACCTTATTTTAGTCATCTGGTAAAAAATTCCGTGAAAGCTACTATAGATCTATATTTTTAGTCTTTCGGTCGAAATCTTACGAAAATATACCATTTTTGCTGCTAAAAGACCAGATGACCTTGTAAAAAGTCTTTTCTTCTATCTGACTAAAAAATTTACCAACATGTCCGACCATATATATATATATACTATATATATAATATATAATATATATATATGCATTGACACAGGCCCGCTCGGTGTTTCTGGGGTGGGGAGGGAAATTCCTACACGTTGACTTTTCTGGTGGGAAAATGGTACGCAATTGCATGCATACAACACCTCCCAATGTTCCTTAGGGAATCCATTTCTTGGGGAGCTCCCCCAGAGACGTCTAGATCTAACACTAGCCATGGAGCATATTAAAAACAACCAGACAGCTGCGTAAGAGTCCGTTTCTTTGCCGGTTGAATCAATCCTCGAATGCTGACATTATCGTCGTCGTCGTCGTCGTCGTCGCCGTCGTCGTCGTCGTCGTCGTCGTCGTCGTCGTTCATGTTCACGGTTGCGTGAACTGCATGCATGAGATGAACTGCCATTCAAGATAATGGATGCGGTCGTTGGTCAGAGAAGAGGCTGATATATCTTTGGCGTGTTTTATGCAGCAATCAATAGACAACTGTCAGCGTGATTTGTCGACGAAAAATGTGTTCGTGTTTAACTTGTTTTCATGTGGTTCTCTGAGATCGTGCGCCTCCGGATATATATAATTATATATATATATATAATTATAATATATATAATTATATGGATCTATATATATAGTCTAATAATTATATATATGTTACAGTCAATGTGTACAATCAGTCATTGTATACAATGACTAACATTTTCAGCCAGTTGACACAATGACTGATTCGGTCAGGCATTGTATACAATGACTAAAAAAACCAGCGATTTGACACAATGACTGAAAATTTATGGTCGTTATTGTACACTTTGACTGATTCAAGTTAGGAAGTGTGTTGATAATTATTGTAGTGTCAGCGACGGCGGGTGGGGGAATCTAGGACGATTCATAAGCGATTCATCATTTTCTGTAATTTTTTAAAAGATTTAAAAGAAAATCCTCCTCTTTTTTAGACTGGGCTTGGAACCAGCTTTGGCAGAGGACGCAAAACTTGGTAAGATGGTCCTGATAAACCATTATCCATTTGTGATTCCCATTCGGCATCGATTGCATGTCAATTAGGTCCACTTGTCCACGGGAGCCATAGTCGTTACTAAGGATTGGTCTAACAACGACTCCTTTGACTGCTGGACGTTTACGTTTCTTTGCGCACTCTATACAAAGTGACTTGTACATTTCGACGACTTCACGTGTAATGTTAGCGTATTTAACGGACAAAACTTTCATCATCTTGTCTCTTCCACCGTGTCCTGTAGAAACGTGAACGCGCTTGATAATGTCAAAAATGTCATCGTTGTGAGCGAAATAAACGACATCGTCCCCCTCGTCCTTTTTCTTTCTGATTAGCTTTTCGACATCACCGCAAATCAGAATCTGGTACCGTTTCAGTAGATAATACTGCCTCCAAGTCTTGGAGGTCCCTGTTTCTTTTTCTGCTTCCTTCACTTCGTCAACTAAAGTGAAATACTCATCTTTAGGAATCAAGACAGATTTCTTATCGCCGGTGTGCAGATGTACTAACCTGTCCTTGAATTGACTCTCCATAGAAACGCTTGTGTTCTCCATAACTCAGTTTTACCGTTGAGCTTGCTTATTATTCCTACCAGAAAAGTTTCCTACCCTCCCCTAGCCCTACCCGCCGTCGCCGACACTACAATAATTATCAACACACCTCCTCACACCGACAGAAAATACCTATTATTATTCCCCTAGCCCCACCCGCCGTCGCCGACACTACAATCATTATCAACACACCTCCTAACTTGAATCAGTCAAAGTGTACAATAACGACCATAAATTTTCAGTCATTGTGTCAAATCGCTGTTTTTTTTAGTCATTGTATACAATGCCTGACCGAATCAGTCATTGTGTCAACTGGCTGAAAATGTTAGTCATTGTATACAATGACTGATTGTACACATTGACTGTAACATATATACGGTTTCTAGAATTTGTATTAAGAATTATCCTAGGCTCATCCGCATGGCCTGTAAATCTTGAAGCCTGTGCGCTATAATGCAGCATATATGTGACACTAGTCTCATCTCATCTTATTCTCGGGTCACTGTATATTAAGGTGGAGTGAATACAATGGTGAAATTTTTTATGTCAGAAATAAAAAATGCCCTGGTGTGCAAAAGTTGTATTATGGTATGGTTAGTGTATATAGCGACATGGACATTTGGACAAGTTGTTTACCCACAATTGCTACGGTATACGAGGAAGACCAAGGAACCTTATTACTCGTCTCATCTCGGAGTGACATAAAAGTCAATGAGCTGCCTTAGGGGAGAAAAATCATCATCGTCATCAGAGTCTGATGTATTTTTTAAAATCTGATCTTTTCTTCTTCTTCTTCATTGTCCATGGCATGAGCTGATAGCCCGTAGGTGTCCACTGCGCACTTGACTATACTCTCTTCCATGATTCCCTGTCCCGTGCCCGGTGTGTCAGCTCTTGCGCATTCATCCCACACCACTCTTCTATATGTCCTGCAACCATTCTCTGCATCTCATCTAGACCAAAATTCTAATTTTGATCTTCCTGACGCTTTCAAAATTTACTAATTGCAGTAATTTACGACCAGTTGCGATAGACGTACCCTACATTTTAAGGCTTGACTGCACCACGGGTTGTTCTGCAGCCGTCGGGTATTTATGGTCTAGCCTCTCCTTCTGATGTTTACCCACTGAGCACCGGATTTTCATCCCATTTTGCGTCTAGCCATTCATTCGCACACGTAGGCTTATGTATGAGGTAAAGGGGTATCCGAATTGCAATTCCACGTGTAACCGGATTTATATTGCGCCTCATAGGAGACTCCTAAGAGGCCTTCAAGTAGATGCAGACGTTCTATTTGAGTCTCTCTTCCTGTCCGTTCCTTTGAATGGATTCTATCAGAGCGACAGTCATGGCAACAACGCGACTGTAGCAAGGAGAAGATTGACATTCGAGTCTATAGGTCTATTATAGGTTCGTTTGTCATCAAAATAATGCGCCAGACATTTCAAGAACAGTCGTCGCTACGACACACAATGCCTTCATGCCGCATGTAAGTGCTCATAAGCACACGCACACTCTCTGCCTGTCTATGTATAGTCTATTTGTCTGTTCGTCCGTCTGTTCGTCTGTCCCCAAAGGTCGCTCCGTGTCTTCGGTCGAATATCCTGCTACACGCTGCTCTTTTCTAGGTTGATTTTCGTGAGCTATTCCAATTAGGGGTCTACGCCAATGACTTGGCTGTCACATGACATTGTGTCAGCGTATTAACCAGTCACTCTTTACTCTGCTTCATGCGAATAAGTACATAAATAATTATTATATGCGAGACGGTGAATTGGTAAGTAACATGCAGGGAGTTCATCGGAGAATGACGAACCGTGCAAATCAGAATCGTATTTGCTAATAAATGATCTCTCCTATCGGACACACAGCCACCGACAGCCAAATATACGCGTGCACATGCACACAAGCACACGTAGACTTAGAAATGCAGACAAAATTATGTGCACACATAATTTTATATAGGTCTAAATGAATAGGTCTATGCATAAATAGATATATATCATATGGCAGTATAAGAAAAGGTGCAGAGCGCTTTTCTTTACCCATGAAAATCGCAGCACATTATCACATACGGCTGTCAAACAGTGCATGAGTGACTCATGGTAGTTTAAAATATTGTATGTTAAGCGCTAAGAACGATCGATGGCTCCGTAGACATCAGCAAGGAGTCGGAGAAGTAGTAATGTCTCATGCAGTTAAATGACCTTTTCGGAAGCCAGACTAGATATCTGGAAGCAGGTTGTGAGTCTCAGGGTATGCTGTCAGCTGGAGAGCGACTATTTTCTCGATAAGCTTCGGGATGAATGAAACATTAGCAATAGGTCGGAAGTTGACTGGATTGTTTGAACCGAACCCTTCGCAATATGAATTTATAGCCATCGGATCGATAGGTAAACTAATTGAAAGGCGAGGCCTCTGAGAGTATGCGTGTGTGAGTGTGTGCGTGCGTGTGTGTATATGTGTGTGCGTGTGTGTGTTTGTGTGTGAGTGTGCGTGCGTGTGCGCGCGTTTGTGTGCGTGCGTGTGTGTGTGCGCGCGTGTGTGTGCGTGTGGGTGTGTGTTTGTGCGTGTGAGTGTGAGTGTGTGCATGTGCGTGTGCGTGTGTGTGTGTGTGTGTGCTATCAAGCACGTAGTCATCATGTATTACGCACATCATCGACGCCTCCTACAAATGCACTTACGGACACAGTTGGTCACAAATCAGACACTATAATCAGAACGTCAAATGCTCGATACATGGTGAATTTGAGCAATCGCAGAATATTTATTCATTTCATACATTACAAAGATTTATATAGCGCCTCTTCAGGCTGCTACTCTGAAGCGCTAAATATAAAGTTGCAATGCTGTAAAAATATGAAGTGGGATAAGAACAGAGCATACAATGTAGGTCTTCACTGCGGTTAATTTTTCAGTTTGCATGTAGGCTAATACAATACAATTCCAGTGCCAGGTTAAAAATACCATGGACTATACCGAAGGGTTGAGGCCTGAAACCTGCTGTACACAATGCTTCTCGTAACGAATCAACCAACATAGTACTTTTGTCGCCATACAGCATAATTCAGTAGCGGTGTAAGCGCTGGGAATTGGAAGCGGCAAGTTCTTAGCTGCGCAGCATGGCTTCATGTTTCCCGAACCAAGGTATTAAACCCTTGCAGCTGGCGGTGTCACAAAATAGATTATCCCATATTAATCGTATCCCCCCCAGATGAAGAGAAGTTGAAAAAGGCACTTCCGTGTGTATTTATTTTTTCAAATTAACTCCCATCTGCTTTGTTTTGAACAATGGCACTGGCAGGTATGTTTATTCCTACCAGATAATTTGGTTTTAGAGCACTTAGAACATTTAGAACGCTTAAGAACACTTAGAGCCGCTAAGTAAATTCGAGTTCCCTTACTCTGAACATTTTTTCGGACACATAAAACAATTGGAGTAACTTAAAAATTTTATTAAAACGAAAACTTTTCAATTATACGCATTTTTCAATAAATGAGATAGAATGATTTATCCCCCCGGATAGTCTAGACCGGTATATTTCATCCGGGGGATAGATTAATTCATCGCCCCGAACAGCTTTAAGGGGGATAGAATATCACGTGACACCAGCGTAACAGCACAAAAAGGCGCCTTTTGTAAAGGACTCTATTAGAGACCTTTCTTTAAAGATAGGATCAGGAAAATCGAAGTTAGACAACATATAGGCAGCACTTGATGAGACAGACACGTCGTTGGGCGTCGAAATGCATCAGCTGGAAAGTTACGATGGATAGATGGATGGATGGATGGATTGATTGATGGATGGATGGATTGATGGATTGATGGATGGATGGATGGGTGGATGGATGGATGGATGGATTGATGGATGGATGGATTGATGGATTGATGGATGGATGGATGGATGGATGGGTGGATGGATGGATGGGTGGATGGATGGATGGATGGATTGATGAATCATGAATCATGAATGGATTGATGGATGGATGGATGAACGGATGGATGGATGAATGGATGGATGGACGGACGGACGGACGGACGGATGGATGGATGAATGGATGGATGGATGATGTTTCAAGTTGGAAACGACGCAGACCAAGAGCTGCAAGTGTCAAGTAAAAATAAACTATGTCCTGAAATAAAATCTGAAGGTCAAATGAATTGACATTATGTTATAGCCTCCTGGTGCAGCAATGATTAATTTTAAGCTATTCGGATGATGTTGCATGGACTACGTGCCTGCTTGTCTTTACATAAGCGTGGCCTTGACATCCTCTGCTCTGAGTCTATCCCTTGCATCCGATGAACATTCTTAATTTCTTTCGTGATGTTATGTTCACAAACAATAAATATATAATTATAGAGATAAAACTTTAAACATCATCCATCCATCCATCCATCCATCCATCCATCCATCCGTGCTGTTACGCTGGTGTCACGTGATATTCTATCCCCCTTCAAAGCTATCCGGGACGATGAATTAATCTATCCCCCCGAAAGATAAAATGTAATTAAATAATATTTTCACACTCAATGATAAAAACATTAATCATTTTGATTGGTTTACGTTGACGAAAGCAGTGGCGTAGCCAGGAATTTTTGATGTTTCTTTGGGGGGTTTTATGGCCTGGCCGGATGCCCTTTCTGACACCAACCCAACAGTATCACAATAAATAAAAGAGAATAAAGTAACAAAGGGAATAAAGCAAGAAAAACAATTGTCACTACAAGCAAATGTTTTGTTTTTCTTATTTAAGTGGATAAATAAACTTAAAAAAACTTTTCCCTGGGCCAATGGGGGGTTTTAACCCCCGAAACCCCCTTGTCTACGCCACTGACGAAAGCAGTTGATTAGTTTGTGATGGGCTTAGGCCTAATTTCAATTCAACAGGATGAGTAGGCTATTCTTACCCTGCGCGAAACTATTGAATTTGCAGAAGAACGCTCCAAGAACCCATCCTTCAGTGAGATCGTCGACGAGATGAACCCAGGTGCAGCTGACGGTAACGAGAATATCGGAGATAGCGAGATTGACGAGGAAGTAGTTGGTGGTAGTGTGCATTCGCTGGTTCTTCCAAACGACGTACACTACCATAGTGTTCCCAATCAGAGACAACACTATGATGGCGCTGTACGTTGCCACCTTCAGTGCCACTTCGTAGGCCGACTTGAGCACTGGTTCTATTGGATAATGCTCGTTGCTCACGTCCATGTTCGCCGCCTGCTGATGAATGAGCATCGTCATGTTGGTCATGTCGAAGTAGCTCGTGTTCGACTCGTACGTTATGTTATTCTTGACCACCATGGTCAATTTGGTCACTGGTCAGCGGGTGGTCGACGTGTCTATATTAACTGTGTATCAACGGAACAGAGTTCTCCGAGAAAGACTAAGATTATTGTTTAATGATTAAGAAGATGCTAACTTATTTTTATCACGAGCTTCTGATCAGCAGATGACGAGGAAATTCAGGAAATCAGAGGAGCAGCGGTAACACGCCTGAAATTACAAGCAATAATTATTGTCAACTGCTTTGTATACGGAGAATGTCCAGGTTTGGGACAGGTTATGCCTTGGGACAGTGGTGGCATCGAGGTCGTGGCTATAATTATATTAACGCGTGTAGCGATAGCCAGAGAACGTATTTCATGTGACCAGTGGCGGCGCTAGGAAGGCTATGGGGCTAAGCCCCCCCCACCTATAAGAGGCTCAGGCCCCCCCCCCCCCCTAAAAAAGGGCCATCCGACTTTTTTTACATTGAAATATCCACAATTTTCGGCCGACGACTAAAAAAAAGGTCGTCAGAAATTTCGGCGGATGAAAATGGGGAATTTTCGCCGCGAGGCTTCAGCCCCCCCCCCCCAAACTGAAATCCTGGCGCCGCCACTGCATGTGACGAATGATCATGCGTCTTATCCTGCAATAAAGAAAACGTTTTACAGAGATATTGGAAATTTAAATTTTTTTAGCTAAAAATTTAAATTTTTACTCACTCAGTTTCAGTCACCGAATTAAATGGCTAGTGTTAATTTAGCTTAAACCATCGGTACATTATTTAGGGAAGTATACTGCAAAGCATAGACTATGATGAAATTTGGGGTCATTTACTAAGTAGGCTACATTTATTTTACTGGCCTAGTTAGCTACACCGGTAAGCGAGAGCGGCATTCGTCTGTTGGTTGCAACGGACTGCGGTTCAAGCCCCGGGCTGGGATTTGACATTCAGAGATTTAGATATCTCGGGCTAGCACGTTTGGGATGCAGGGGCGAAAGCTCCTGCGGAGCGACCTTGGGCAAGTTGCGTACCCATCATTGTCTGTGGGGAAGGCAACGGGAAGCCACCTCACTCATCTCGTCCCCAGGGGCGTAAAGCCAATAAACCTGACTTTGGGCAGAGCACCATCATCATCATCAACACTCTTTATTACCTCAAAAGTAGTGCCATGTCTATTGATAGCCTGCATTGGGACATACGCTTATGACCTGCATTGGGACTATTCCGATGCAGGAAATTCATCATAGGAAATTAACTTTAGTTTTACTGTATATTTTGTGAAACAGAATGCTATCAGGATGAGCAGTAATATGTTATGTTGCACTCGCTTGAAATTGACCCTATAGGGCTTTTTTATTATGATTACATGGGTCAATGGAAGTTTGTTCGCATTGATTACATTTTGATGATATTATTGTTTGATCTACTCTAGTCACTCATTTAGATATTGTCAACTTGAATATGATCTATTCTATACTCTACTAGATATGATTACAACCAGATCAGTTGTTTGTCCCAATGCTCCACATCCGTCGTCCCAATGCAGGCCGCTGGGACACTTTTTTCACAACGGAAAGTTCTAAATTGTTTGGGTTTATTCTTGTGATAATATTGCAAAAAACATTTTCGTTTCATGAAGCGTTGCTGTATCGGACTATATCAGCAATATACATTATACATGTACTACAACAAACACAGATTGTATGCTTTAAAATGTAAAAATGGACCCAATGCTGGACGTTCTCCCATAGGCCTATGTGGAGCAATTCAGTCATAAGGGAACTATGTCTATAGACCTTTTCAAACAGGGCTATTCAAATGTGCTGTCACTATATAGCGAGTCATCATTATTAGACAACTAAGCGACATTTAAAACTTGACTAATATTTGATGTTTGTTCCTGTCATCTGTCGTTTTGTATTCTGTTGAAGCTCAACAGCATTCTAGAAACGGGAAAGTGTAAGGTCTATAGGGCCTAGTAGTCATCTCATTGCACTGAACTGAAAAATTAATGAATAGATTTGCACCTGTAGGCCTAATCTGGCATTGTTTTCTCTGGCCATACATCTGATCAAGTCCATTAATCTGTCTGTCTTCGTTTAAATTGTAATAAAAACTTAATGTATGACGCCGTCGTATTTCCAGCATACATGTACCCTCCCTCCCTACCTCCCTCCCTCCCTCCCTCTCTCTCTCTCTCTCTCTATGTATCTATGTACAATAGCAGGCATACTGTCGATTATCGTAGGCAGCGCCGTGGGTCCCTCGTACTCCCTCCATTTTAGACAGGCAGACTGATCTATACATAGACCTCAGAATCGGACATGCATATCATTCTTATTTTGCAAACTTTAGTATCTGCTGCACTGAAGGAAGTCCTTTGCTTTTAGACCATCAATCAATGCAACGCTCCCATGTAACAGCGCAGCTTTTCAAAAACGCATTAGTGTTAAATGCTCCGTAGACGAAGAAGACCTTAACGCCTTTCTGTTGAGCACACGGGTGTCGTTCGTCGTTGGCGAATTGCGAAACGTTGAGTCTTGTAGAAACGCTAGTGGGTGGCCTACTCAATTTCTAGTCGGGGACTATTGACTGACAAGTGACAACCGCGAGACAAGAACCATTAAATTTTGAAGCAATAAGAAATATCCTATAATTATTATTCAGAGACGATTGTCACGAGTCAGTGAAGCCGCTGTAGTTCGCAAAACAAGATTATAGCCTACGTAATAGTACGTATAGGCCTACGTCAATACGTTGCTGAAATCTCCCCTACGCCTATGATGGAACGACATAGCCTAGACACGAAAAGCATTATGGCCTACGCAACCTAGCTCATTAACTGCTACTATATAGGCCTAACTATAAATGTTTTCGTTGTGATTTTGCTCATTGATACATTTCCTTATAACTGCTTTAACGATTGGCAGACTTAACTCCAACCAGTGTCAGTAATAAACACGGTATTAGGCCTATAGTTCTAGCCTTATCTTCTCTTGTCACTCTAGATGTTGTTTGGCATGCCACTGCATGTGCCTGTAGACGACTGGATACTCTGGGTTCTGCTTGAGATCATTAAGCTCTTCAATCGCATCTTTAGAGACCAACTAAGCAAGACATTGACTCTTAATAAATATTATATTCTACAATCCTGTGACTGAAGGGAATTCCACATTCTATTTCATAGTTTATTACTTATATCACTAAAAGGTCGATCATGTTAAGGTCAATCTTTCTTCTGCACAGCACAATTCCATCCTGATTGAGCTGTGAGCAGATCGAGGCAGAAATAGTTTGAGACAGGCAGACTCATGGCGGTGGACAAATTAAAATTGTTGATTGTTCTGAAAGGTCTCAAGATATGTTGTACTAATTAAGTTGATAGTTATGAGTTAGCCGTCCTACTTATCGTATTACTGTCGTTGCAATATTGTCAAATTGACCCTGAATGAACAAATTTGATCGACTGATTAATTCATGCATAGACTTACAGACGACTTATTAAATTCATTAGAGTACGATAACAATACGTCATCACTCCATATTATAGCCTAGTCCTATTTATCAACAAATCGACTGCGACTAGCCTACTTATTTTTTGGCAGGAATAATTTTGAGAAAGAACAAAATGTTATGTGTAAAGTTTATCTCCATTGAGAGGAAGAGGAAATCTGGAACCAAGAAGCAACCTACCCAAAAATTCGCATCTTGAATGTAAAATATCGTTATATCTAGAATGTAAAATATCGTTACATTTAGAAGCTTAATAAGCAACTCATGTGAGAACGATATGTACAGATTGCTTTCAAAAATGAACAAGCTTATGCTTCCTTTTTCTATTCGAATGTTAAATGTTATGTTAAAACGAAAATAGCAATTCAGTTATTTTGAAAGTGTCAATCCGCAGCAATGGCTTGCAGTTTAACCGTCTTAGAATAATTAGGATAAATATTGGGATCGTCTTGGTCTCGCTTGTCGCGTGTCGCTTTATACTAAATATCGGCCTTATGGCCAAGATTAATATGCGCTGCTTCCATTAAGTTAACCGAATGCAATAATTTGATAGCTCGACGCACATTATCTTATCAAATCTTACATTTTAGCTGTTGCTGGGTTGGGAGCATCTCTGAGTAGATTTCTTGAAGAAGCGCTATATAAATTTAATTATCGAAATGAATGAGTGAATGAATTATACACCATAATAAATGACTTACAGTGCAAAGAAGTTGAAATGTGTTGATGTCCCACTGATTCTTTTTACTCGTATGATCCACTCCTCGGTGTTGCTCGTTTATGTCAATTCCCTCGCTTAACTGAACTGAGCTGAGTTGCACGGCGCACGCATCATCAGAATCCGTTCTTTAACGAAGCAAACACTGCGTTCGGCGAATCGAGTAAGACCGATTTTATACGCGAGACCGAGTAATAAACAAGCTGCAGCGATGAGATTGCGTGGGTCGGTGGCTAAATGGGTGGGTCGGTGGCTTAGTGAGTGGGTCGGTGGCTATGTAGGTGGGTCGGTGGCTATGTGGGTGGGTCGGTGGCTTAGTGAGTGGGTCGGTGGCTTAGTGAGGGGGTCGGTGGCTTTGTGGGTGGAAAAGAGTAGATAGGTGGATGGGTCGGTGGCTAAATGGGTGGGTCGGTGGCTGATTGCATGGGTCGGTGGTTAAGTTAGTGGGTCGGTGGCTAAATGGGTGGGTCGGTGGCTATGTGGGTTGGTCGGTGGCTATGTGGGTGGGTCGGTGGCTTAGTGAGTGGGTCGGTGGCTATGTAGGTGGGTCGGTGGCTATGTGGGTGGGTCGGTGGCTTAGTGAGTGGGTCGGTGGCTTAGTGAGTGGGTCGGTGGCTTTGTGGGTGGAAAAGAGTAGATAGGTGGATGGGTCGGTGGCTAAATGGGTGGGTCGGTGGCTGATTGCATGGGTCGGTGGCTAAGTTAGTGGGTCGGTGGCTAAATGGGTGGGTCGGTGGCTATGTGGGTGGGTCGGTGGCTATGTGGGTGGGTCGGTGGCTTAGTGAGTGGGTCGGTGGCTATGTAGGTGGGTCGGTGGCTATGTGGGTGGGTCGGTGGCTTAGTGAGTGGGTCGGTGGCTTAGTGAGTGGGTCGGTGGCTTTGTGGGTGGAAAAGAGTAGATAGGTGGATGGGTCGGTGGCTAAATGTGTGGGTCGGTGGCTGATTGCATGGGTCCGTGGCTAAGTTAGTGGGTCGGTGGCTAAATGGGTGGGTCGGTGGCTATGTGGGTGGGTCGGTGGCTAATTTAGTGGGTCGGTGGCTAAATAGGTATGTCGGGGGCCATTTGCATGGTCGATGGCTAAGTGGTGAGTCGATAATTAAGTGGATGGGTCAGTGGGTAAGTGGTTGGTTGGTGTCTGAAAGGTTGAGTCGGTGGCTAAGTTAGTGAGCATGTGGCTAAGTGAGTGGGTCTATGGCTACAGTGGAGCGGTGACTCATGTAGATCGTCGGTGGCAATTTTTCTTTGCAACGTTCAGCCATTTTGTTTGTTTGACTGTTTTCTTTTCTTTTCTCTGGATCTCCAAGAGTCAATATCTGTGTTTAGTTGTTTGTCTTCGCGACAGTTTGTATTTGCTGCCCCATTGAAAGTCATAAAAATTGCTAAACAAAATGCTCCGATTCTATACACAAGTCTGGTTGACTGTAGGTCTCGCCGTGTCAAATATTTGTCTCTATGTACGTTTGAATGAACCTTACGAATGCCTGACTTTGTTCTTGCATGACTGCATTTTTTACGCATAAACCAGCCTGCATGCATGCCTGTATACGACAATATTTTGTCTTTTTCTTCGATTGTAGAATCGTCTAGAATCTCAGATGCATTTTTGTGCTTGTGTTCTGCCCTTGTATGTCTAAGTTTGCTTGCTGTCGGACTCCTCTCTCTCTCTGTCTCTCTGTCTCTGTCTCTCTGACTCTCTCTACATATCAAACCCTGTATTAGGCTATCTCTGAGTCAGTCTCTGTATGGCTGAATGTCATGGACACCCGCAGAAAATTTTGTAGGAGGCGGGCCGGGCAAAACACGATGGTAGCGATTTAAAAGAAATATTTTAGCAAGCGGTCGAAAATGCGAGGCACGAAATTAAGAACATAAATGGGTATTTTCAGAGAGGTTTATTAATGTAGATTTCTCAGTTTCACTTTTTTGATAATTTTTAGCATGAATAAGTGGACTCTAGTTTCTTTAATTCAAAATGTTGTCAAAAAATCAAAAAGCAGAAACTGACAAGTTGGTTCCTGAGTGGACATAATAACAGCTTGTCTAGAGCCTACGTCTTGACTTCCGTAGATTCTGCATTAACGGGAAAATGAACATAAGCCTGTCTGTTGCAGATTTAATTTTGCATAGTGCCAGCAGGATAAGTAAAACCCAATGGTGAATGGCAATGGTTACAGTTTTAATGCAAGGCAGAAAATTAAAAGCATGATTATTTTAATATAGACTTCTAAACGTAGATTACCTTGTTTCAATTTGTGCTAAATAGGCATCATCAATTCTCTAATTCGAAAAATCTGTCAAGAACTGAAAAGTAATAGTTTTAAAATTTTGTCGATTTTTTGCCCCTATGTGCGAGCGCCCATGCTGAGTGTGCTCCAGTCTGCCTGCGTTCGTCTGAGTTCGTCTTCCGTTTGTCTGCCTGCTTTGAGACCATCTGATTTACAATCGATATATATGCAAATGACTCAGCTGCAAAAGTGCTAAATTTCGGGAAATGAATGCGAAGGCGCCAAAGAAATCCTCGCTGTTCCCAGTCGACCTGGAAAACCTTTGCTCTCTTTATTCGCATCTGCGCTGGGTGCTTTCCATATACCGCGGGCTGCCGATCACCATGATGAGGTGGAGAAAGCTTCTTAAGAGTGACCGCCCAACCTCAAACACCCAACGCGGTTTAGATTATTAAGAAAGTGATTTATGAGCTAATCATTATTAATGCGTCTCTACGTCGCGAATACTCTGTGATCTTTTCCGAAAACCGGTGGTGTGGCATTTGATATGAAAACGATCGCAAAAGCAGCTGGTAATAATACCAAACTGATGACTTTAAATGTTAGCCGTTTTTAGCAGTCCTTTTCTTTTATCAAGCTACCTTCACTTACCAAGGTATAAGTTGTGTTAGTGTCACGCATTAGCCATAGTTATTGTAGCCATCAGCTGCTGACGATGATTCACAAAATACCCTGTGATGACTCCATCCTGTTATAAAAAATCTTGAATGCTACAATTTGATGATAGGCGCATACTCTCCTAATGACTTAGATAGTCATTTACTGTTTTCATGAACCTATATATGCTCCTATATATAATAGCGCATTTGCTGCCGTCTCGCTGGTGTTCTACCAAAGTCTTCCGATGGACTTATTCATTAAACTCCGCAATATAGTTAATCTTCAGCCTGTCTGTATATGTGTGTGTGTGCGTGTGCGTGTGTGTGTGTGTATGTGCGTGTGTGTGCGTGTGTGTGTGTGTGTGTGTGTGTGTGTGTGTGTGTGTGTGTGTGTGTGTGTGTGTGTGTGTGTGTGTGTGTGTGTGTGTGTGTGTGTGTGTGTGTGTGTGTGTGTGTGTGTGTGTGTGTGTGTGTGTGTGTGTGTGTGTGTGTGTGTGTGTGTGTGTGTGTGCTGACGCCATATTCAATGCGAATTGGTTGTAGGACACTGACAGCTTTATGACGATGCGCAATGAAATTTTTGCTCTAACAGCTGAGCGTTTAAGTGCATCCACGCAATAATTTAATATCTGCTCATTTTCCCACAGCCCATGCAGGAGCAACTGCAGACTGGTGATCTCCATTTCTCCATTAGCCTAATATAGTTATAACTGTGTCCCACATGAGCAAATATTATAATATAAGCGACAGCTGATCGCTTTCTGGTTTTATTGCTATTACCAGCTGATCTCATATTGTTTATTCCAGACGGTATAGTGAATGGATTTTTTAAAAAAAACAGGCTAGTCTGCTATACCGAGACTCTGGATGCTTTCCTGAAGTAGCCTACCTGGAAAGCGGGACATTATCTGTCCGCCGGGTGAAGACTTTTTTATTTATCTGGGTTGCCCACGCTAAGAGCGAATAGTATACATTATGTGCAATGCAATATAATAAAGTAACTGACATAAGCAATTTACAAGCTTTATCACGCATGTGTCCAGCACAAAATGACGAACAATACATTAGTTGATGGCATGCTAAAACTAACAGGTCAGGTCAACTGGTTAAATGATAAGAAGTTAAATTTAGTGAATTTTTCTCATCAGCTTATATTGTGCGTTGATTTCTTAAAATATTCGGAAAACTATTAATAGGAGATTTTAAACAGGTCCACGGTTATTAATTTCATTTTTAGTGCCAGAATTCAACAGAGGAATAACCTTTGTTATTTTTATTCAAGTTGAAGCAATAATTATCATTACTGAATAAACTACTCATAACTTAGCACATCATTGGGATCATATGAATATTTTATGTCAACCATCAAAACCATCTGGGGGAAGGTGGTAAAACAGTCAATTACTGACTTTAAGTCGCTCAATATAGATGTCGAACGATAACCGTTGGCAAGAAGTATGTTCTACTTGTTTACTTTCAGAAAATAATGAGAACATTATTAAGATCGTAAACAATCTGCATGGTTGAAAATTAGACAGGATGTGCCTGTAATCAATGGTAGATATGTACCGGGTATACCCCGAAAAGAAAAGAAAGTCCGATCATTGTAATGGACTTATTCACATTGACAACGGTTTTCGAATCCTATTTTGAGAGCCAGTAATTCAACACTCAGTGATAATAGCAAATGCTGTTACCAAGGTGCACTTCACCGGCCATTCCATTTTGCAAGGTGTAAGTAGAGGTCATTCACGAAAAGGTCATTGTGAGAATAAACCAAATGACGGTGACACGAAACGGAGTATCCCCCCTGAAAGCTAACCGGGGGGATGAATTAATCTATCCCTCCGGATGGAATTAACCGGTCTATACTATCCGGGGGGATAAACCATTCTATCCCCTTTTTTGAAAAATGGGCATAATAAAAACTTTTATGCTGTAATCAAAATTTAAAGTGACTCTAATTGTTTTAAGTGTCCTAAGCAATGCTCAGATAAAGGCAACTCGAATTTATTTACTAACTCTGAGTGTTTTTAAGTGTTTTAAATATTTTAAGTGCTCTAAAAACAGGGCAAAACAAATTATCTAGTATGAATAAACATACCTGTTAGTGTCATTGTTCAAAACAAAGCAGATGAAAATTAATTTGCAAAAGAAAATACACGCGGAAGCGGTTTTTCGACTTTTTTTAATTTGGGGGGATACAATTAATACGGGGGATACTCTATTTCATGACAACGGCACCATGCATGCAGCACAAATGGTATTACATATAACTGACGTTGCTCTCTAAAGATACATGTTCTTTTTGTCTGTGTCATTTAAGTGTGACATGAAACCGTTCCTCAAAAATAACGCTCAATCCGTTTTCTCTCCAACCAATGAAATTATCCCATGACCACTTACTTAGGCTTATACATAGAGTCTATATACTCATCAGCTAAATCCACACGGCTGCTATGTCGAACCCAGCAGGTGATTGATGAAGTGGCTGATGATGAATTGTGGCGCTAGCAGGACTTATTATGGATATGATTATTTATATTACAGACACCTAGACCTCACTGCACACACAAAGAACAGTCACGTACTGTTTGCTGGCTTTCGAATAACGAAAGCAAATCAGCTGATGTTGCTGTCCATGCAGCAGCGTGGACAAATAAACGCTCTAACAAAAACATTCGATATGCAGCGTTGCCAAATAATTGCTTTTATGTTTAGACGTCGGTGACAGCAAATGACTGCAGGCAGAAATGATCATAATTTGATTCGGTCAAACAAGTGTCGCAGTGAAATTATAGCCTACTTAGATTATTATTAAAGGCATTATGGCGAACATATAGGCTAATCGTATTTTGTACGAAGGGCTAAATGGAAGAAAGTAGCCTGCATGGAAGAAAGTAGTAAAAATGTGCAGTGGACACCTATGGGCTTTCAACCCACGGATCATGAAGACGAAGAAGAAGACGAAGGGCTGCATTACGTGGGTGTTTCTAAAACACCCTAAAAGCGCTTCTCATTAATTTTAAGACTGCCAGTGTCTGAAAAACTCTGAATAGAATGTAAAGGTCGTTAATTGGGTGAATCTCTCTATGTTGTATACAGACGATGGCTGCATTGTAGTCATTGTTCCTTGTAGACACCGAGCAATGCATAATATGCATATAAGACTTTTTCAAAGTTCTTCGTTAGAAGCCATGAAGAAATATTCACAGAATTGAAGAAGAAATCCAGAAAGGCTCTACAAGGTTCTAAGCAGTGACTGCAGTTCGAAGTGGATTGCGGATATGTAGGACAGAAAAAACCTAGAAGATGATTTTTGTGTACTGTCAGAAAGATAATGATTAGTCATGAACGTTTTGCCAAAAAATCGCAATGCCATATTTTCGGTGTCCCGCCATTAGCGCGCAGGACAAAAGCGCTCCGACAAAAGCGCACAGACATAAGCGCGAGCCGTCATTAGCGCGCAGGACAAATGCGCGCCGACAAAAGCGCGCAGTCAACAAGACATAGACTAACATACACAGACAGAAAGTGAAGAAACTCTCGAACAAACTCATACATAATTGTCCCGGCAAATATACAAATAACGTGAACAACGGCAGAAAAATATAATGTCGAAAACATAAAGTTACAGTGTTCAAATTTAAATTGCGAATATAGTCTACTCTGTTCAATATTTTTGAAGGCTATATAGTTCACAAGTTAATATGTTTTGCGTTTGCTTCTTTCACATTGAGATGTTATATGCGAATGCAACTAGTATGCCTAGGTAGGGAGCCTCCTTTAATCTTTCGGTTTCTTTTGAAGTCTCATCAATCAGCGTTATGCAGTCGTTTTGGTATAGGCTATGCGCCGCTGAGCAAACATACAACTAGTCAGTAGCTATAGCCTCCTAGACTATTTCGGTTTCCTTTGAAGCTTCATCAATCGGCAATTAAAATTAAAAGCAGTGGTTAATTGAATTTATTTGTGAACAAACAATTTTCATCAAAATAGGTGGTTGAATCATTGGCATGGTGAAAGGCTTTGTATATAGGCGGCATGTAGGTGAGAAGTATAGGTGGGTATTGCTTTCAATTAGGCTATGTTAGGCGAAGGGATAGTGCAGCCCTTTGGTCCACGCTGCGCGCTTATGTCGGCGCGCATTTGACCCCTGCGCGCTAATGTCAGCGCGCTATTATCATCGCGCTTTGTCCTGTCACCGAGCAAAACGGCTCAAGTCAAAACTGAGGACTAAAGAAATACATTTGACCTTGGAAGTCTTCAGCAGATTGTGAACAATTGCAAGATCAATATGCATGCAATATATAAATCTTCTAAAACTAAAGACTCGCTGTACTGCATCACAGGCTGTACGCAGTATAGGTTCTGACCAATAGTTTGAAATTACGGGCTGGAGATGTCAGTGGCTGCCGATTGCCATTTGCCAGACTCGTAAAGTACAATTAGTCTCAGATGTAAGACTCTGTCGACTGCGTCCACTGCTGCTCCGCAATAAACGCCAGATCAATGGAGGTGATAGAAAGTGGAACGGACGCATGAAAGGCAGTTGGCCGCTGGCAGTGAAAAGAAGCCGAACAGGACGAAGCATTGCTCGACAATGTTCGGCTTTTGTCGGCGGTCGTTGACGCTGCAGGCTGTGGATACAAGACAGACACAGGAAAGAAAATCTAAAGAAAGACCCATAATGAACGGCGTCTATAGACTCAATGTCGAAAGGAACGGGCTGTGGACAAGTGGTATGCTGTGTGGAATGGTTACATGTAGCTATATGCTTTCCTTGGGACAAATACACGTATACGCCTATAGACCTACGCCTATACGCACATACTTACGTTGCAGGAATTCCTGCTATACATGTATATCAGACAAATGCAGCAATTATTATAGGCCCACGCAGAAACACAGATGCTCTTACAAGGTTTCCACACATCATCACTTATAGAAAGCGAACCGACAGTCCAGAATTTGAAAGACATAAGTCAGTGTTTAATCTCGGCATCTCAAGGGGTAGGAAGTCAGCCCATAAATTACCCTTCTCCAGAAAAATTTAAAAAAATTATAATAGTTCTAACTTGATGGTTACAGTATAATAATATCGTATGAACTATACTATCGTATTATTTACTATCATTATGATACAGTGATATTATTTACTATCACAATATAGGAAACTATCGTTTTATAGAGCGTATACTCTAATGTAAACATAATATTAGTGAAAATATCATATTTGTACAACTAACTGGATTCTCTCCAGTTGTGTCTTTCAAATTTCAAAATGTCAATGTTTATTCCTTGAACATTTTGTAAAACAGCATTATAGCTACATCACTTCCCAATTTGGTAGTGAGTCCTTCTTACTTAGTCTGTATGCAATTTGCAACAATTTTCGTTAATCATGTTCAGGTCAGTAATTAATGACCTTCTTGACTCTTGAGCAATAGTGATAAATTGAGTCAAGAGCAACGAATTATATATAGCCTGTAAATTTTAATTACACTCCCGTCTGCAGTTGTTCGCTATAGCCTACGCACTGCTGTTTGTGAAACACGAAAGTAAAACAAGGATATCATCTGAGACGATCTGGTCGAAAATTCGACAAGTTGAACCTATAGCTAGTGAAAGACACTCTCTGAAAAGAGAACATTTTAAAAGAATTTTAACTGTCCAAATTTTTTCTCTTCCACAAATGTGCGTTACTTTAAACCGTCTAAGTCTTTCTGTCCAAAATTTTCCTGAAAAGTTCGACATGCGAGCAATTATTCCATTCTCCATGCACAATAAAGGTCACGACTTTGGATGTCCTGATCATTCGAACTAATTAGAAATCTCTTTGTTTCTGTTTATATGATGCATCACATCTTTCTGATTATGCGACGAACTTTCGAAATTTGATTTCCTGTTGAAGTCGAGCCACAGGATAATTTATTATACAAATCTAATAAATGTCACTCGTGGTATTATGCAAACTATACTTAGATCAACTGAAGACGCTCTGAAGCCTCTTCGATGTGGTTATTTTCGGCACAAGAAGCCAATAAGCTGACTGTGAAGTTTAAATCTATCTTACTAAAGCTCCATGATAACACAATATCACAAAAACACAAGTGGGCAAGTGGGTTGGGAGCACCTCTGAATAGACATCTTGAAGGGCGCTATATAAATTTATGTGACTGATTGACAACAATTTATATTGCGCAATAATAATCGTTCATATTCTCAAAATGCGCTTTCTAATGTCTCGTCCTTTCAGACTCGTCGCCCTCTTCAGATTCCCTCCCGATTAATGATTTAGCTCCGTGTTTCACCTGTAATAATAATTAAGTCGTCTAGTTGGTGGCAAGTGTCCAAATGCGTGGGCAAGTGAATAGTTGAGAGTTCGAGGTAAAGGCGTCTGGTTAATCTGGTAATAGAAACGATGTAGGCCTACATTGGAGACGTATAAGAATAAGTAAGTGAAAAAGAAAAAGAATGGCTTCAGTTGTTACACACGGTAAGCTTAGTTTATAAGTAGGTCCATGCAACACATAAATGTTCCACTCTGTTTCTTTGCACCAAGTAGCTTCGACGGTCTACATTGCTTCTTCATTTGGTAAACCCTGATGGCGGTCTGCGCCGAACGCATAAGGATCTGATAAGCTATCTGTTTCTTTTGGAAATTCAACGGCAATCTTATCGCAGAGAAGACTGTCTTCGCCTTCTGATTATTACAGCTATATATAGAATCCGATGCCCATGACGTCATTGCGTTGATAGAGAAGCTTAATGCGTCGCTGTCGGCAAAGGCCAACGCAGCAGAAGACCCACATACATGTATGACCAGGTAACGAACGACAGGATCCGATTCAAGCGACGACTCTGAAAATATTTCAGTCTGTATCCCATAATTATGCATATGTATCTCCTCGTCTGTATCCTCTATATCTATCTGTTCTGTATCTCTGCATGTATCTTTATCTTTTTGTCTGTTTCTCTATCTCTGTCTTTTTCGGTTCCGCCACTTCTCTGTCTTCCCATCTTTTATGCCTCTCTCCTTCTCTTTCTACCATTTTATTTCTCCTTCTATCTTTCGTTCTCACTTCCTCCCACCCACTTCGTATCCTCTCGTCTCCTCGTCGCTCCTCTCCTCTCCTCTTCAACATTACTGAAACTAATAATTATGGAGTCTTTTTGTAAGGCGGCTATTGTTGTCGGAGTCGTGATTGTTGTATCTGGCGTTTTCGTGTTCGGTGATTTTATGAGGCAACCTGATGTTGTCGTGTGCCTTTCAACCGTCCACCTCGTGATCTTTGGCGCTGATAACATTCTGGTCATAAGCCTCACTTCCTCTGAGCATCTCTATCTATGCCACGCTCCGTCAGGCTGCATTTTAGTCTCTGTTTTCCATCTGTATGCATGTGTCCATTTTCGTGTTCCTAATCCGGTTCAGTCTCCGCCTATAGCCGTCAGTCTGCTCAAGGACGCATAATAACCGCATTCGTCATAGATACTTCAGTATTCTTCCCAGCATATCATTGCATTAAGAAGTGATCAGAAACACGCAAGAAAATGGCAGCTACATGTATAGTCTGGATCTAAGAGAGTATTATAGGCCTAATACAGATGAGAACTGGCGCATTGATCAAGCGGTCTAAAGTAACGCACCTTCGTGGAAGAGGAAATGCTGATATCCGTCAGGTACAGACGTATAATATCGTAGCCTAAAAAGAGGGTTTTCCGTTTTGCAGACGTTTAGGCACGACTACGAAGTACACGTACACACTGCATCCAACAAACAGTAGGCCTATTATAAGTCAACCTCAAAAGCGCTCAAACTGTGCGTGACAACCATCTTATTTTTACCTCAACTGATCAACGAGGAATTGAAACTCGACAGATGAGATCAAAATGAAAATGGGATCATGCAAAAAGACACAATAACCTACTTCAACTCGGCCAACCTGATGCAAGTCTCGGGTGCCATTATATACCAGCATGTCGACGATGCCAATATCTGTATACATAACTTGCTATAGTCTCGTCGGACGCATTTGCGTTGACCTTAAACTGAAGTCACTAAGTACAGAACTGGACATATCTTCCAATCATCCACCAAAGACAGTTTAAAATTTAAATAATTACTATGCTCTGAGCACGCAATGAAGGGTTAGAGGGTCACGAAGATTTGATTAAGTCGCGATTCCTTGACCGGAATCATCAATTGCGATTATTATTATATGTCTTATTATGTCCAAATAGTATAGATAAACTCTTCTGCTGGAGCTGATTATATTCTTGACGATATAATATATGTAATATATATATATATATTTTATATATATATATAATATATTATATGTATAAATACATTATTTATAGAGGTGAAATAATGAGATAGATTAGACATAATTGTCCTACAAATTGGATGTCGTGTTAGCTTAGTAGATTTCTTATAATCAATAGGATAATTAGGTTTAGTCTAATATTCCAAATTTAGATTAGCGGCTTGTAGACGTCTTAGAGATAACAAGATGGTCTATAATTATTAGGTCTAGCCTAACAGTCTTACTTTAGACGTTGCGGCTAGAAAATTCCCAGACATTTTGTCCTTTTATAGGCACTCTGCATGGTTTATAAGTAATTTCTCTTCGGTCCCCAAGATTTACGAGGAGCGCCTCGGCCAGTAACTGTTGTGTTGGCTTCTTTATTGCTGTCACGCTCTCCGTTGCAATTCGTCGTTCTAGCAAAAGAGTGATCACCCTTCGTTCGCTCTTTCAGTGAGGGTGAAAGAAGCAGCAAAAGGTTACGAGGCATGCATGCAGGCATGCAAGCATCTAAATGACGAATCGGGCGATTGATGTGAAACTGTTGAGCTAAGAAACGTATGTAACCAACACTGCGCCACAACTTTAGATTGCTCTTGAGAATTCCGCAGATTCTAGGTTTCTTCGCAAATAATCTCCACTCGCCCACCCCTCCCAGCCCCCTTATAATCATTCGCCTCAGGCCATTTACTCTCCCCATCACCCTCGGGCTTTCCACTCAAAGCTAGACCCACCTTTTCAAGAATACTTACCCCAATTCGTCTGATCCTCAGCATTCAAATTCTTCTCGACCTAATTCTTCTCTGCTCTGCCTCTTCTTTTCAGCTGGTCCTCTGGAAACAGGACACAAAGGTCTGTTTGACGACTTTACTTTCCCACAGCACATCTCATTCAGGTTGCATTCTTGGTGTAGCGGTACTCGTCAAGCTGGGCAGTGGGCACCATTTTCCACCGGCATGAACTTTGCCGCCGTTCTCCGCCTGCACAGTCCACGGCACATTGTGATCCTCTGTCCTCGGTGACATACTGGATCCACTCGCCCTCTCCACGACAATGGAGAGTCATTCCCTCTCTGTAGTTGGTTCAAGTTCCAACATTATGGAGCGGGATTCACTTGGCAATACGATACCTCCCAAACAGCTTGAAGTTTCACCAACAACACTGCTGACGCCTGCTCGTTTTTCAATTGGCCCAGTTCGGTATAGCGCCTCTGAGTAGATGACTTGAAGGGAGCTGTATAAATTTTGATTGATTGACTGATTGATTGGCCACGATTTGCAAAAACCAGAACCATTCATGCAGACTTGAGCAGCGCTCGCGAATAAGCTGTGGCGCTTTTTGCTTGGTCTTCGAGCTGCACCTTAGAAGTTTGGAGTTAACGACTGATCTATATAGTCCTAAAATACATTGCAAAAACAATTTTAAGTTACATTTTCAAAGCAAATATAGAGCTTAATGCGTGCCAATTTTTATGTACTGCCAGCCCTAATTATTAGCGAGATAAAGTCACTGGAGAGAATTTTCTAACGACTGCAGCAGAAAGATTGTGCACTGGATTCCAAAAATAATCTCGAGTCGACCAGGACGAGAAGGAGATTCGTGATCTGATCACTCGGAGACGGTTGGCATTAATTTGACGCTGGACGGATGTCGCCGTGATGATGTCCAGCACCATGCACGCCAACACTGGTCCACATGCCAATGCAACTACCGCAGCACCAGCAGCACCAGCACCACCAGCACCAGCAGCAGCAGCAGCAGCAGCATCCTGTCTGTCGCGGAAAGCGTCGCATTTCCAGCTGTCGCTTCAGCAGCCCGCAATCTGTATCGGTTACTAATACATCTTCCTTAGCAACGTCAGTCGCAGTGTTGGCATCTCCGGCATGCGCAGAACCCATTTGTTAGATGGTTCCCGCAGAAAATATGAGATTTTTATGTTAATCAGATAGTGTCTCCGTTAAAAAATGACCAGACCTCGGGTTATTGACATGAAAAAGTCCCCTTCTTTATCGATGCTAAATAATGGATGTAACATTGGCTGTACTTTCCAGTATTAATCTAGTATACGTATAATACATAGTTACGTACATACATGCATACATACATACATACATACATACATACATACATACATACATACATACATACATACATACATACATACATACATACATACATACATACATACATACATACATACATGCATGCATGCATGCATGCATGCATACATACATACATACATACATACATACATACATACATACATACATACATACATGTACATACATACACATACATACATACATACATACATACATACATACATACATACATACATACATACATACATACATACATACATACACATATACATACATACGTACATACATAAATACATATATACGCACATATACATATGTACATACATGCATGCATATATACATACATACTTCCATACTTACATATATATACTCACATGCTTACATACATACATATTCACGTGTTAATATGTATCAAACACTCTTTTAATATACAGTTTTTTCTGCATATAGAGATGACATTTCGCCATTACATTTGGTGATGCAATTTTTGTTGATTTTTCTTCGAAGTGTTCTTGGTTTTCGGACATCAGTTTCTGTCTCTGCCGTAAACCTCAGAGTACTGCATCGGTGACCAGAGCAACAGATTTGAATGTTATAAAGAGAGCGTATATAGAAAGACAAACAGATAAATAAGTAAAAATACATATTATATTCATTCATTCGTTATATGCATTTATATAGCGCCTCTTCAAGAGGGCTACTCAGAGGCGCTCCCAACCTCAGCGCGGCCAAATAAAACTGTCTTAAGATGAGAAGGGAAGCCTGATAATGATTTTTACAAAGAAAGTGGAGGGTCAGAGGAAGACCATTCCAGGTTGAGGGTCCTATATGTATAATAATTATATATATATTAGAGTGGTCCATCTTACCATGTAAAAAAATGAAATTTCAAATATCAAATTGGGTCACAGTTGTCCTTGTTCCTATACACCAAGGGAGCTTACATGCCAAAAATTAGAAGAATTCAATGATATTTAGAGGTGACTCAAACTTGAACATTTTTTTCTGGCATTAGAATT
>OX457039.1:49108054-49210554 GCA_949752735.1 Lumbricus terrestris
GTATGTATGTATGTATGTATGTATGTATGTATGTATGTATGTATGTATGTATGTATGTATGTATGTATGTATGTATGTATGTATGTATGTATATAATGTATGTATATATGTGAAGTGCCTGTGCTGACCGCCTGACTAGAACAGGGTACCGATCAGATGAGACATAGGAACTAGTCACAGAGTTTCTTCATTTCATCAGTTTGTTTTATTGTTCACGACAACAGTTGACAGCAATGATGAACGCACACAGTTAAGATCTATAATTGACTGATTGACTGATTATTGACTATTGACTGATTATTGACTATTGACTGATTATTGACTATTGACTCTCTGATTCGATTCGGCATCGGGCCCCTGCCCTGGCCTCCTCTTCATTCTTCCTGACTACATGACTCTCGAGTTGCTCAGCTGAACTCCGACTCTCGACTGCTTGCTGACTGGATCTCAACTGGTCACTCCGGACTGACCCTCTCTCGTATACCTTAGCAGCCTCCAGCTCATTTACCTATGTGTCCTCATTTGATTGGACGCTGATCCATCTGTTGCTTAGCCAATCACCTTGCTCTCCCTACCTGTACTTAATCTGTAGTCAGTCTGTCTGTCTGTCTGTCTCTATCTCTCTCTTTCTCTCTCTGTACTATCTTAATAATATTTTATGTTTTAGGCCAGGCACTACATATGTATGTTTGTATGTATGTATGACTCGTATGTATGTTTAAATGTATGTGTCCATGAAAAACTTGATAATTATGTAAGTAATCACTGTAATGCACTTTCTAATAATTGCTTCTTAAAAACACGTGCACGGTTGCATCGTTTATTGCTTTGTCTGTTATCAGGTACAGAACCAATCTCCGCCAGACGAACTCAGAGGTAGAAGGTTCAGTGAGAGGCAACGACGACGACCAGACACATGGCAACGATCACGTGCTAGTGTCACCTGGCGATTCGAAACATAGTTACGATGCCTGCAGTAAGACTGAATCGAGACAGGTATAATAGCGTATACGCGTATTTATCAGCTGTCTTTACATACTTTCACTATTATAGGCTTAGCGAAACATCATCATCCTCATTACTGCGGATCGGAGACCAGGGCCAACGACGTCAGTTTCCTCCATCCCTCTCTGTCCCTTGCTCTCCTTAAGCAATCTGCCATCGACAACCCTATCCACTCCTCAACATCGTCCATCCAGCGTCTGCTCGGCCTTCCTCTGGCTCTTTTTCCATCCGCATAGCCCTGGCATATGACACCGGTAGATTGTCCGCTCTGATCATGTTTCCAAAGTAGTTCAACTTCCTTCTCTTCGCCACTCCAACAGACGCTGTTCCGTCTTCAGTTCCTCCAGCATAGACTCGTTTGTTAGGCCTATAACGAAAGGGTCACAGAAATTATTTACCGTCGTATAAATGGATGAAGGCACAAGATGCAATTTTCAAACTCCCAAAAAGGCGTTAATGACCATTAATTTTCCTTTATAGACTAAAGCACGTGCATTAAAACAACATGCTGTAAACTGCGTGTAAATATCAAGAATGCTTAGGATGCCTTCTGCAGTTAACCTTGCTTCACACAAGTGATCGACGTGCATGTATAATGATTACTCGTTTTCTTACAGAATTTGACCGTAGATCAAGGGACATCAGCGTCTCATGCACTTGAAACGGAGGTCAGCCGCCGACCGGAAAACAATGGAATCACCTCCTGCTCCCCCTCTTCCTCTTACTCCTAATCATCATCATCATCATCATCAGCAGCAGCAGCAGCAGCAGCAGCAGCAGTAGTAGCATACCGCCGTGGACGTCGTACTTACAATGCATCATCTGTCTGTGAATCACTCACTCATTAATCAATTCATCATCGGTGGGTAATGTATAATAATCTTCAGCACAAGAACAGATCCGCCAAGGATGCACATTGATCAGTTTCCGGAGAAATACTGCATGCGTGGAATCTCATTGTTGCTCATTCGTTGCCTGCCAACTCGAAATACCACTTAATCGCTATTTATTCAAATCATTGCCACTAGAAATTCTGTTAGTATTTTCAATCTAAAGTAGTTCGCTCGTTGACTATTATTGTAACTATAATAACTACTTTTGTAATTAAAAAAACATCCTCCCTGTGGTGGTGGTGGTGATGTCTGTCTGTCTGTCTGTCTGTCTGTCCGTCCGTCCATCTGTCCGTCCGTCCGTCCGTCCGTCCGCCTGTCTGTCTGTCTGTCTGTCTGTCTCACTCTCTCTGAGTTACGTAAGTCAAGAGAAAACTCCTCCTCCTCCTCCTCCTCTTCATTGTGTTCTTCATTCTTGCAGCGTTTGATAAGCCGCTCCTCTCATTCGTGAATTAGCCCCTCAGCCCTGGCGACAAATTAACGCCCTCTGGCGACTCTTACGATAGGAACGAGAAGAGAAATCTCCAGGGACCACTTCCGCCCACACGGGACAACTGCGCACGCGCAGTGGCTTTGGCGGCAAATCGCTGTGAAGAACGGAGGCGTTGATGCCAGAGTCACGTGTTATGCAATCGTCCAATTAGATGGTCGTAAAATCAAAGACGAATTTACACTTCATTAATATTCACTCGCGTAATTAGCGCATCAGTTGAAATGCTATATCAGAATCATGGTCCAGGTATTATTTAGGGAATAGACGTGTCATGGATTCCCTAAATAATACGTTTATTACTAGGTTTCATCATCACTGTAATGAAACCTTGTAATAAACGTATTATTTAGGGAATCCATGACACATCTATTCGACATCTTATACGTTTTCGCTTTCAGTGGCCGCCAGAGTATATTGGTTCGGAGAGTTAAGCCGCAGACTTCTAAGTAGCCAAAAAAGTTCTACCTTCACAGCGTAAACTGTCTATTCTATCTGGATTGAGCTAATTTGCGGACAGTTTTTGACAGTGCGGCCACACCAGAAGTTGAAAATGCGTGTGCACAGTATTTTATTGCTGTCGTAGGTCTATATTATGCTGTTGGATAATTAATTTTAACGTTGAAAAAGGCGTGCAGTATTTTATTGCTGTCGTAGGTCTACATTATGCTGACCTTTTTGCTGGTGGATAATTAATTTTAACGTTGAAAAAAGCGTGCAGTATTTTATTGCTGTCGTAGGTCTAGGCCTACATTATGCTGGTGGATAATTAATTTTAACGTTGAAAAAAGCGTGCAGTATTTTATTGCTGTCGTAGGCCAACATATGCTGTTGGAGAATTAATTTTAACGACCTTTTGTTGTCAGTGAGAAACTATCCATGAATAAGTCTTATTTCATGAAGTGTATCCATGAGAAGTTGAGAGTTGAGACCTCTTTCTAGTCCCCGGGTAAAAAAATTACTCTGGTCTTTTGTGACCTTTTCATTCGCGTTTTCGGCAATGCAACCAAGATTTATTAGCTCCTTCCCATTTATTGTATACATGTAGGCTAACATTTGCAAACATTTGCCTGTCATTTTGTCTCCCTTTATCGATCATTTTTCAACTATTACCATTAACGCCCATGCATGTCATAGAGACTCTTTCGCCACAGTTTCCTGAACTACAAAAATTATTTTCAGCTCTCATCCCAGATTCATTCTCATTTTACAAGATACTCTTTCTCGTATCGCCGTACTTATGCTCGCACTAACACTCGCTTTTTTCCATTAAATCTACTGGTATCACCACTTGGGAAAAATTCCAAAAGAAATACGATTGTGCCCTAGTGTTTGGGCTTATAAGAAGAAATTTAGCGCCTTTTTAATAAAAGGTAGGCTACCTAATAAAGGTAGAGCGCTGTTCGCTCATTGTATGCATTGCAGAAGGTCTCTATTCTGTAGTTAAGCTTTTGTTCTTTTTTTCTTTTTCATAATTGTTTATATCTCAACAGCGTTGAACTTTTCAGTTTACATTTTTGTGTGTGTTTGCTTCTTTCTCCGTCTCTTAGCATAAGTTGCCTGATTCTGTTTTGTCAGTTTGTGTTAATCACAGTGTTGATTTTTTGCACGATTTTGTCATGGCCACCTCACATCGTCAATTCATTATATTAGTTGGTGTCCCTAGACAGCGGGATTATTTTATCCCTTTAGGGCCCCTTTTTGTAACCAATGTTCAAGATGTGTAAACCTGTTATAGCCTACTTCGGTTGCAAATAAAACATTTGATTGATTGATTGATTGATTGATTGATTGATTGATTGATTGATTGATTGAACTATGTCAACCAAAGTGTGGTTAGCAGTTCAGTGACGGCGCCAAGATTTAAGTTGGGGGGGCTGAAGCCCATGGTCAAAGACTTGGTCTAGAAGTTGAGGGAGACGAATCGCGGAGAAAATGTTTTCCATTTTCGGTCACCTAAATTTCTGACGACCTTTTTAAAAGTCGTTTGACCAAAATCTCAAGAAAGTATATCACTTTCCCTGCAGTGAATAAAGCTGACGTCTTTTTGGTCGAAATCTCATATAAGAATTTTCATTTAACCTGTCCAAAAAACCTGATGATCTTTTTAGGGTGGGCTGAGCTAAGTCGAAACCTCACGAAAATATTTCATTTCTCTGTACACAAAGTCCTGATGACTTTTGGGGGGCTGAGCCCCTAGCCTCCTGGCGCCGCCACTGTAGTAGTTTGGTATTCAATAACAGAAATACTTACTTACCTCTCAGGCTCTCACTCTGCTTTCTTTATTTCCTGTTGCAGCATTAAAGTAGACGTTTAATTTAACAAGTTATATCTGACTAGGTATACTTTGGTTTTTGTGTGTGATTATTTTGGACAATCATCAACCTAAAGGCCTATACAATCCTATCTAGCAATGTAATTACTGAGTGGCTGGATCCAAATTTTAGGGCTTATGACAACAGAGGCCGTTGTCCTCGAAAAAATTTGTTTGGGCATAATACAGCTTACTTACTAATTACTGAATTCTCGTCTAGCGTTCTTGAAGGCATACCGTTTCTTCCGCGGAGGTTTCGTCCTATGAAACAAGGCGCTATATAAATCTATGGATACGATGCGGTAAAGTCGATGCCCAGAAAACCATGGTGACCATGCCACCTCGCGCATGCAGACCACTAATTAACTGCAAGGATTCTATATCTCATGTGCCGCAGAGACGGGGTTCTTATTGTACCTGACCCTTTCGCACAAGGGTGCTTTAGAAAGGGGGTTGATAAGTGCAGGCAAGTGCGGCTTTGCGAAGTTTTTACCCATCAATTATCTACCCGCCGTTCGCGTGCATCTCCGCTGAAGGGGCGGGTGGAAACAGCGGTGCGGAGGCAGGCGGAGGCGGGAGACCCCTTTATGCAGCGCCGACCGAGAGATGGGGTGTCCTTGCACCCTACTTGGGAATTCACTGCTGCCCCGTCATTAATCAAGGCACAAGGGGTGCGGGTAGTGCTGCAGTGGTCAGCCTCGCCGCGGGTGCCACGCACTCCCGTCCTCCCTCGCAACTGCCACTGTGACCGACCGATGGATGTGGCGACCATCTGAAACAGAATTAATTACGCGTTCTGGACCGATTTCAGGAATAAAGACTCTCGTGGTCTTTGTTAAGGCGACGGTGCTCCATTGGAGACCAACGATAAGGTCTACTTAAACAACTACCCATTACAACGAAAAGCCATTAGTACATAGTTGTTTTCAAGTAGGCTATGGAGGTCTAGCAGACCTACTCGCAAGATCCAAGAAGACCACAAAGAAGAGGCCGACCAACGTAGACTGCGGTACAATTGCTCGAAAATAATGGATTACACATGCAAGCTGACCATGCACCATCTTATACTACGCGTTTACTATTTATTGTAATTAGATCAAATTATATATAATTGATGCCACCATGCTCGTAGGCATCTGCTGTATGACGAAAGAAATCATATATACATATATTAATATAGATTTTTATATAATATAAGCCTATATATAAGGCACCTGCCTTCACGCATGAGTTGATGCACCGATGTCATTAAATCATTCGTCTGAGCTCATTTATTTTTGCTGGATGCCTTGAATTGAAATATAATACGTTAAACCGTTTACAGAATGGATCACGACGTACTATATTAAACGTACGGGGTTCAATAAAAATTACTTTTGAAACCAAACACTTGAAGAAGTCGTATATAAAAGCTGAGGCCCTTGCCATGGTCTTCTAATGGATTTGTCGCTGTATATATATAGAAGTGGTGGGGATGGTGAGCTGAAGCCATTAAAGGCTAACTTCGTGCATCGATGATTGGAGATATGCATGCGACGTGAATAAATTTCGCTGCTGGTCTCGTGCCTCGTCCGTAAATTATGACACTCGTGAGTCGATGACGTTCCGTGACAATCGTGAAATTCAGACGCCATAAATTAATGCATGAATACGATTGTAGGTATACATGTTGGTCTATATTGTGGGACTTGCGACGTAGACCTGTCTGGGGTTTGTTGGTTGCATATAATTTTTATATGAGCAGGCAGACACATACGTTTATCAAAAATGGGATTTGATAAATGTACATTTTCTTCTTTTTGGCCATAACATCACTGACCGGTCCTGAATTAAATTTGGACAAATCCCATTATAGGCCTACAATAACCCTTCGCTGTGCCAGTATATTAAAGCTGAGAGGTTCTCTGTATAGTATACATTGTGCTGCCAACCTGTTGAGTCTGTTTGTCTGTCGGTTTCCCTCTCGGTGTCTTTGTCTCTTCTTCTCTCCTTGTCTATATCTCTGTTGGAAACTTCACTTCATAACGTTTACTATTGGAATTCGTTTGAAGTATATATAGGCCTATATATATATACAACTGACTGCCTTACTTACTTCTTCCACTGCACGCGGTCTATATATTTATAGCTTAACTCTGCTTCCGCATCGTTTAGAATCGGAGAACATCAGACTAATCGTAATTTATTTGCTCATCTAACCGGAGGACATCGAACAGCACAATGAATTGCTGGTCAAGCAGCATGCAGCAAATGAGAAGCAGCTCTGCATGGCTAGCTCCCACCCCCCCCCTAGTATTGCGCACCGGTCTTTATTAGCTTACATTACATGACCTTACTATACATCACCTCATCACAGTGCATGCACTGCATGTACAGGGGAACGGACATTAACCCCCTGGACATTATCCCCCCGGACATGATTCCCCCGGACATTAGCCCCCGGACATATCCCCCCCCCCCGATGTTTCGTAGGACATTATCCCCCCGGACAAAAACCCCTCCCATGTGCAAATCGTAGAATAATGCCGTAACCGAAAAGGCTTCTCACTGGCAATAACATGCAAACGAAAGTTCTTAATGTCAATAATTAACTACCTATAGGCTAGCTTCGTAGCCTTATTAGCGTCGTATACGTTGGACCAATTTGAGTCAGTAGGCCTAGACTTAGATTTGAAATGAAGTTAATGAACGAATGGGAATCGTATCCAGGGCCTATTTGTTTAGTGTATACAAGAAAGGTTTGTTAACGTCTAACCTTAGCATCGTTTCCATTCAAACTTAGATTCAATACAGTAGATTAATGAACTATTGGGAATCGTATACTGCAGTCACTAAGCCTACGAAGGTTTGTTAACGTCATTGTTATACTTTGTGGATCATTTTTAGGTAATGATATCATATACTGGGGAGATAATGTCCTACCTCGGGGGCAATATGTCCGGGGAGGCTAATGTCCGGGGGATCATGTTCGGGGAGGATAATGTCCAGGGGCTAATGTCCTACACCCGCATGTAGCCTACATGTACTAGACTATATATTATAACTAGCGTCGGTGTTAACTTTGCATAAAATTACTCTATACTCAATTGGTCTCTCTTTACTTTAACACACCTTCACTATAGTAGATCTACAACGTGTAGATCTACTATAATGTATATAGTCTGCAACAAATAAAATATTGCAATTTTCGGCACAGTCCTTTGTCGTCAGCACCAATGTCAACAGTTTGCTGCATGCATCTTGTACGCATATCAGAATTTATGAGCCAATGGCACGTCCATGATATATGTTTATGTCAAAATAATTTATCGCAAACCTTTACATGAGCATATAAGCGGTTCCATTTCTATTGCTAATAACTTTGAATGATATATTTGCATCAGCAGGTCTCGTGCGCAGTTGCTGTCAGTATATTATATGCTATTTTATATGTGAAACTCTCGGGTTACAGCCTTACAGGTCGACTGTGTCTTCTTCGTGTTTTGTAACATTGTCGTGCGACTTGAACTTACAATTCCACACATTCAACTGGTGTCATAGACAGAAACTACAATTGAAACCGTTGTTGTGGGTCTTGTGGCAGCTTTAAGTTGTTACTCGCGAACTGACATGGGTCATGCGTTCAAAGACACTTCGTATAACGGGTAAAGACCAATTCGGACTCCGCGATTATATCAGCCTAATATCTGATCGACCGTCTAAAGAATAGAGTCGATTCGTGTATATATATATATATATATATAAGATATATATATGCGTGTATAGGTGTGTGAATCTGTGTGTGTATGTATGTATGTATGTATGTATGTATGTATGTATGTATGTATGTATGTATGTATGTATGTATGTATGTATGTATGTATGTATGTATGTATGTATGTATGTATGTATGTATGTATGTATGTATGTATGCATGCATGTATGTGCGTGTGCGTGTGCGTGCGTGTGTCTGGTCTGGTTGGACACTGTTGACGAATAGAAACCGTGACATGACGACATCAAGTGACACCTGAACAGTTTTCCATTAATCTTATAGCGCTGTTCTTCACTCCGAGCCTCGGGTCACCTGCAGATGTGAGGTATGGACAGCAGTTGGTTGGTTGTTGGTCGTCTATTATATATAGATTGCGTCGTGCTCGGCTATAATAGCTGACTGATGAGGCCTATAAAACTGCAGTCCGCATAGACGTCCACATAATAGAACTATTATAAAAGTGAACCGGTATACGAGCACTATAAGTCAAGATCTTATCGCGTCATTTCTAAACGAGCTTCTATACGGCCACCGAGTGCTATACAAATGTGACATGCATTCAGGAGCAGACCCACACGAGATACGTGATCCGCCCTGACTCGGAACGTTCCCGGTGCTTCTTGAAGACTTATCTCCCCGGAGTGTCGTTAGCGCGGAAACGTCGCTTACGTAGACGGTAATGAGAAGGGTGCCTAAGGTGGAAAGGCGTGGTACCATTGGCAGCCTCTCTTTCAATGGTCAGCTTCGATGAGCTGGATGGCAACTCCTTAGAGGCAATTTCGAAGCATATGGGCGATCGATGAAGTATAGGCGACTATATATTATAGACATTGCTGTCAGCAGAACACGGAAATGAATGATGTGAAATGGGAGCATGTGCATGGATGGCCTTCCGGCTTCAGGAGTCATAGATATAAGGGAAAAGTGAAGCGAAGAATGAGGGCGGGGTTGATACAGTACATGATGGTGTGGGTGACACTTCGTCTCCTAAATGGCGCCGTGGTGACGGACTTGGAACAGGGGACGGACAGGTAATTGGATGGATGAATCCTATGGGATTTAAAACCCAGTAAAGAATGCTATAGGTATAAATCGGTAACATCATGTAGTACTAAATAACCATGTAAGGTAATGTGATTAAGGAAGAAATAAAACAGTTTGATTACACAAAATCATCGCTTACATTACACTCCATACAGTAAGAGATATGCACTGTCAGTGGGTTTATGTTAAATAAATCATGAATGGCAGGAATTGATGCACTCCAGTCGCGAACGTTAATTAATGAAAGCATATTACGAGCTCCTGCATGGTCTGAAAATTAAATAGCAAACATATCTTAAATAATTGAAGTTCTTTCATTGCCCATTAAATTAAGTCACAGAGTCGGACATGTGTCATTTGCCCAGAAATACAAACAACCATATAGGACCTAAGAGATGTATAGGACATTAACCCATCCTGGACGAAACCCCGCGGAACGAAATCGCATTCTTGCGTTTGTTGAGGCGCCCTTGTAACGACATTGTGTTGTGTTACCGCGCCATATAGAAACTGTGGTCATTGTTACCACCACCACCACCACCACCACCACCACCACCACCACCACCACCACCACCACCACCACCACCACCACCACCACCACCACCACCACCACCACCATGGCGCACCACCACCACCACCACCACCACCACTGCTGCTGCTGCTACTGCTACTGCTACTGCTACTGCTACTGCTACTGCTACTGCTACTGGTACTGCTGCTACTACCACCACTAATTTACTGCGAATTTATTGCCATTATTATTATTTATTAAAAACCCCGAACAGAACCCCTCCAATTTGGCTTTGGACATATTTAATACCCGTCGGACTATGCAACAATATTCATTTACAGAACATTTGAACCAAATCATTATGGATCATAAGAAATTTTGGACGACCTAAATATGAACTTTTTTGTACGATATCTTTGATGAGTAGGCCTATAATATAGTTTGGATGTCTATAATAGTGTACAAATATACAGATGCATAATGATAGTTGAAGATTATTGCCTCATGGCACCTACAATTAAGGTGCTATATTCATTCAGTGAATTCATGACTATTGTGACTCCAAGTCCTTGCTTTCCCGGCGAAGTTCTGCTTCTCGTGATAATTGAGCGTTGTCGCAGGCTCGTTATAGATGTTTGGGTTCACCGTGTCAGTTCTCTCAAATAGAACCGTCAGTCAAAAGACGATAAAGAACAAATTAAGCTCCTCTGAACATTTGAAATCCGTTCTCAACAAACAGCTCAAGAAACAGTAGACATCAGTGAAGACTTGCTTTTTTTATAACTTTATATACAGGGTTTGCCAAAAAAGACCCCCCAGGTTTTTTGCCAATATCATGGCCAAAAGTAAGAATTTCGAAAACGGTGAGTAACCTCGCTAAAAGTGTTATAACTTTTGCTGTGTTTTTGATGAAATCTGACCATCATGTGCATAGGCGCCGAGTTGACCTGAAGAGTGTGAGTGCCCAAACGAATGTTGAAAAAGTGCGCGCGTGAGCGCGCGAAAATTTTTTGAGCCTTTTTTGATAGGAGAGTTATTGAAATTACCTCTGTTCATATAGGCGGAGACTTGTTCATGGTTTTAGGGGACGAACTCGCAGTCAAAGGACGATCGCCGAGCAGGGAAGGGCCGAAGGGACTTGGGGAGGGGATGTGCTCCTAACCATTTTCGAAATTTTTCTTGCCACACTGCTATGGTTTAGCATCTTAGGTTGCAATTTTTACGAAATTGTCGTGGTTTAAGACTTGAAAAGCATTCTTGCAGGTGTTTAAAAAATTCCCAAACAACATGAATTTGTGACATTTTAAGCTGTTATCTCATCAAAATTTCCCATTATTTCATTGTTTAAAGATACGATTTAATACTTCCAAAAATGTTCTTCCCAATTGTTTAAAAAATTTGATCACTCTTTGGATCAACAAGTACTTCTCCTGGAATCTACACAGAAGAAAAGCACAATCTTCGTTAGCATGGGCATCTTGGAGCACTCTCCCCTAATTAGGTCAACACTCAACAGACTCAAATTTTGCACAAGAAATAAAGAAATTCTGCCTACATTAACCACTATTTAGTGAACCAATATTGACATTGTGGAAGATAGTTTTTCAAATAGTTATCATAAACAATTAATTTAGTCAGGGCTGTTAATATGTTAACTAACGCAGACAAAACAACATTCAGCGTTTTTGATCCTGGGCGGTGATTATCGCGCAGCGAGGATCATTGCATCTAGCATGTATACGCTACAATAAAAAGAAACAGCCATTCAAATCGTCGCCTTCGTCCGTAATAAAAAAAAATGACTGAAGCGGATCGAATGAGCAGGATTTCGAGGTTTTCCTCGTATTCGTATGGAGTTCAGACTAACGGGCGGGGTAAAACTGGAATAATAGTAAGTAGACTAACTGAGATAAAAAAAATGTAAAAGATGCAATGATTTTTATAGATAAGCAATGCCAACAGAAAAATAATGTCATAAAAGCACATCTTGTTGGCTGATTTCTGGTGGTGCCCATGCATAGGCGGGCCTCGCATGGCCAATTTCTGGTGGTGCTGAGCACTCACGGGCCTCGCAGAGTCGGCGCCCATGATCATGTGTAAATATGAATTGTCCATAGGACTGCAAAATTTCATTTCGAAATTCTTACTTCTGGCCAAGATATTGGCATAAAACTTAGGGGGGTCTTTTTTGGCGCACCCTGTATATGTATACTCATGTTGCAACGCTTTTGTGAGGTCATGAAGGGCGTATAGTCTATTTATTACATGCTTGGAAAATTTGTATTGCCTCTCTAGCAACGTCTAATCATGCTGGCGTGCATGCGCATGTATACGGTTTAGGAATATGACTCCAAACAAGTTGCATTTCACCATTGCAAGATCTTTCCACTCTGAATCATGCATGGCATTACATTTGCAAATGTTCATTGTTCAGCTGGCAGAGTTATTTTGGTAATGCAGCTTAGATACTGGACACGTGACGTGTTCTATGAACGGTTCTGGAAGTGTGTGTGTGTGTGTTTGTGTGTGTGTGTGTGCGTGTGCGTGTGTGCGCGTGCGTGTGCGTGCGTGTGCGTGTGCGTGCGTGTGTGTTTGCTTACAATATAGGCCATGGACTGCAAACCCGAATTTAATTCATTCTATCCGAAAGACTCAGAATCGAAATTATCTTCTCAAGTTAAGCTGCATCACTTTGTCTTTCTCTTCTCAGTCGCCTTCAGCCCACGGTAATTGATATAGCGCCATTAGCAGACAGCAGTCCATTGAAAGAATCCTCATTAACATTACAAACCTGCAATTATGTAAACCATTTCCATTGTACGCGTCTTCATTTGCAATCATTTACGACTATACGTCGACCCGTGTCAGATATATTCGTGCGGCTCAACGTCGACAATTATTCGAACCATTATATAGGCTATAAGACGCCTTTGGAACAGGTAAATGATGGAAGCTAGAAAATTGAAACGCTGCCTGTATACATGTGTCTTCGTATATACCGCTTCTTTCTTTGACGGGCGTTATTTTGGCCACTGATGGGTATACCGCAGGTGGAGCAAATTTGGGTTCATTACGCTCTGCACGAAGCCATTACGAGTGCCCTTCGTGGAGCCCCAGGGCCCTGGACAACGCATGGGGCATTAGCCGCGCGAGCACGCTGCAGTCGTCGTAGTTGAAAGCGATCTTTGAGCACGCGTCTTCGCCTAGAAAGAAGGAGTGGAGGCAAGAGTGGAGCTTGAATGGATGGCCACGTGCACGCCGGTCTCAATGCCCATCGCTGACTGCCATCGATAATAAAATAGTGCGCGGCGCATGCACTCGGGTGTAAATGGGTCGATGTATAATAAGCAGAATAAAACAACGACGACGACGACGACGATGAGACTAGAGTGCACGCGTATATATACATTATACGCTGGAGGTTAATGATGGATGCTATGTACACACGCGGCCTTCTGAATGCGACGATTCTGTATAGAAAGATAAGAGGCGGCGGCGGCGCGCTGCTGTTATTTATGGCTGGAGGCGAGATTGAAAGGAGACAAAAGTTCACTTTTCAATAGAAACCACTGACTCGGAAGAAGAAATGACGTCTTTAATGGCTGATCAATTAAAACCCAAACCCATTATTTTCATCTGTCTTCTTCAATGTTCCTTTAGGCGTATAAATGTATACATTCGTCATATATCTGCTTCCAAATCTGCAGTTTCTGTTCGTATACATTGTAGATCGGTTTTACACACGTGCACAGTTCTTTTCTTTGTTTTATGACTGTATATAATTGTATAGGCCTATACTATAATACAATACGCTGCAGTTTTTCATTCGCTTTTCTGTTCCACTGCGTCGCTCGAGATTGCATTGTTACTCAATTTAATTGTCTCGTCTCACTTTATTCCTTTATTTTTCCATCACGTGCCTTTTACTATATGCGATAATTATATCACTCCCTGTTTAATTGAGACTGCATGCTTTGTTCTCTACTAACCGTTGACTATAGTCTATCCACGCATAGGTGTATACAGCCGTGCGTGAAAGATTGGGCTTCCATTTTGGGGCTTTCAAATTGACATATATATATATATATATATATAATATATATATATAGTCTTTGCCGTTCGGTTATTTCGCCTTTAGCACTTTGTGTTTCTACACCTTTCCATATTTCTCAGTGTATACAGTTCCTGCATATCTCTTATGGTTTAAAGTTTCCACCTGGCCTGACCGGAAGTATTAGAATTTGATTCGCCTCTGCATCTATTGATGGCTAACTTACTTTAGGCGTTAATTCTTTATAAATTATAGTCTTACAACTCTGACCTTAATTCGATCTCTTTTTCTCCAGCTAAGCCTCGCGTGCCTAGAGGTGGATGCAGATAAATAGATGCACTTTTCGACACGACAGGGTGAACTGCAGAGTGCATAACTGCCTCTCTCTCTCTCTCTCTCTCTCTCTCTCTCTCTCTCTCTCTCTCTCTCTCTCTCTCTCTCTCTCTCTGTCTGTCTGTCTGTCTGTCTGTCTGTCTGTCTGTCTGTCTGTCTGTCTGTCTGTCTCTCTCTCTCTCTGTCTCTGTCTGTCTGTCTGTCTGTCTCTCTCTCTGTCTCTGTCTGTCTGTCTGTCTGTCTCTCTCTCTCTCTGTCTCTCTCTCTGTCTCTCTCTGTCTCTCTCTGTCTCTCTCTGTCTCTCTCTGTCTCTCTCTGTCTGTCTGTCTGTCTGTCTCTCTCTCTCTGTATATATAGACCTATATATAATTATATATACACACAGAGACATAAATAGATTCACTTATATATATATACTAGATGTGTAACCCGGCGTTGCCCGGGAAATTTATGGTTTTAAACACTACTCCACTGTGGTACCCAACGTTGACCGCTAAATTTAGGGTTTTCGCCAACCCTCTAGCCCACCCCGCTTCCTCAAAAAGCCAAACGTAACCCGCCCCTGCGGGACGCTACGGAAATTATTACTGGGCTTGTATGACGTCATTCGGGCTGTAGACTCCTTTACTAAAGCTCGATACTGCTTACCAAAGCGTTAGCGATTAAATCTGTCTTAAAACGCTAATAACTCGAGTTCTAAAGTGAAATTTAGGGTTTTAAACACTACTCCACTCTGGTGTCCATCGTTGACTGCTAAATTTCGGGTTTTCGCCAACCCTCCACCCCACCTCGCTTCCCCAAAAAGCAAACCCCGCTTCGTCAAAAACCCAAACGTAACCCGCCCGTGCGGGACGCTACGGAAATTATTACTGGGCTTGTATGACGTCATTCGGGCAGTAGACTCCTTTACTAAAGCTCGATACTGCTTACCAAAGCGTTAGCGATTAAATCTGTCTTAAAACGCTAATAACTCGAGTTCTAAAGTGAAATTTAGGGTTTTAAACACTACTCCACTCTGGTGTCCATCGTTGACTGCTAAATTTCGGGTTTTCGCCAACCCTCCACCCCACCTCGCTTCCCCAAAAAGCAAACCCCGCTTCGTCAAAACCCAAACGTAACCCGCCCGTGCGGGACGCTACGGAAATTATTACTGGGCTTGTATGACGTCATTCGGGCTGTAGACTCCTTTACTAAAGCTCGATACTGCTTACCAAAGCGTTAGCGATTAAATCTGTCTTAAAACGCTAATAACTCGAGTTCTAAAGTGAAATTTAGGGTTTTAAACACTACTCCACTCTGGTGTCCATCGTTGACTGCTAAATTTCGGGTTTTCGCCAACCCTCCACCCCATCTCGCTTCCCCAAAAAGCCAAACTTGACCCACCCCTACGGGCGCTACGAAAATTATTACTGGGCGGGTATGACGTCATGCGGTGTAGACTCTTGACTTACGCGCTAGTGTGGTCAATTACTGATGAAATCTGTCTTAAAATGCTAATAACTTTTGTTTTGAACTGAATTAAAACCTGAAAATAGTTGCGATGACCTTATAATTCGGGTAAGAATCGATTTCAAGAATTGTTTTAAACCGACGCTGTTTCATTTCCGAGCCTATTCTGCAGGGGAGAGTCAATTCTGTCAAAAGCGTACAAACAAACAAACATATGGAATTTCTGCCTTATAATATAGATACGTATGTATATTGATCAATAGATCCAACTTCCGACACGTCAGCGATAGGGTGATCTTACTGAACTGCAGCTGGGGTGCATTGGTATACATAAGCTTATGTAGTGCGTAATCGGTGATGCGTGCTATGCATCTGCAAATGTGGAAGAGGGGAAGGAGAGACAAGCACCTCCTCAAGGCAGCTTACCCCAAGATTACCTCTAAGACTACACGGACGAGCAGTCTTCTACTCTCGATTGCCCCTCGCTGCACAAAAGCCGCTCGTCACCTAAAAGATTTAGATCTATTCGTATTTCAAGCCGATCGTTAATCGTGCATTCGTCGTATCGGCTTTCCCTAAAATAGCGACGGACGCACACACAACCATCTCCTGTTAAAAGAAACATTGCCAGCCTCACATGATTCTCCCTTTAATCATCGGCCTTTATATACTACCCTCTCCCGCCCCTCCTCCCCCCACTGCGCGATTCAAGTGACAGCGTGAGGAGAAATCCCCTCGTTCGCTTAACCCGTAACGAATTTAGAAGGGCCTGTAATTAGTTCCTATACTACGGTCATTGACAACTCCATTGCGCCTACGGGGGTGTAGATGTCTATCTCAGCCGCGAATTCACCCACTCCTAAGCACGTATAGACTATACACTGTTCTCTAATGACGGGCAAATCACTCTTTCCTGTAGCAACCAACGCTCCCGCTTCTGCTGCGGCATGCAGTATCGGATTTCGCCAACCTATTTCCGAAGGGTCACTCCGATTATACAGGCATCAAAGAGAGCTGCACACGTTAGTTAGACTTAGAGTAAGACATTACGGTTGCGAATTACAATATAGACTATATATATATATATATATATATATATATATATATAATATAGGTGATGGTCGACCTATAAAATTGTGGCGGTATACGCAATTATAGGCCTATGTATGTAAGAGCACTTGCTACACCGCCTCTTCTACACCCTAGTCCGAAGCGCTCCCGACTACAGCACGGACACTGAATCGTAGTTTCATGAAGCGCATGAGCAATTGCGAGTGAAGGACTGCTCAAAGTGCTCATGGTTCCTATACGCGGTGGCCTGAGGTGCACGGATTCAAACCCATAACCTTCCGGCTCCAAGGCACTGAACATGCCCCTACACCACCGTGCGCCACATAGTAGGCCCATATAGTCAGCCAACGTGGAAGTTTCCCTGATATCGTTTTCCATGTCTGCAATGTCTTATTGAAAACGTTTGTGTGATACATATATGGTCATAAAATATAGAAACATGTCCGCAACCATGCAAATCCTTTTAGTTTTTCTGCCCTGTCATTCAAGTGGAAGTTATAATTAACACCAGACGATATGATTCCTATATGCTTGTTTCTCGTCGCCCGGATGCAGATTTCGAACATCTCATCTCTGAATATCTAACTGATTTGAGGACCAACAAAATTTCCTTCATATTTTTTGCATTGCACAAAACAATCACATTAAAAAAACTATTATAGATAACAGCAGTTTAAAGTCAATCATGCATGGCTAAATATAATTAAAATACATCTGTTGATAAAATTATTTTTAGACAAATTTGTTTTAACGAGAGGCAGCATGAAAGGATGTCCTCTCTTGCTGAGTAAGTACTTGTTCTCACGAAGAATACATATATCGAGGCAATTGAGTTGATAAATGTAATGGCCAAATAACCTGCTTTCTGCAAGAGCTTCTTGTCTGTTCGAGCAATTAGCTCTTATAGTCATTTTTTCTGTATCTCAGTTGTATGTAAGTCTCTAGTCTCTCGAATTGCTTATAGTTTTTGTTAAATCTGATCATAGATGCTTGCTATACACTTTATTATCAAGTTGATATTTTTCTTTTATTCCTGAATAGCTTTCTTTGAAAAGAATATTAAGCGATTCTCTCCATATTGTATACTCATTGCAGTCATTTACAATATTCACTTGTGAATGGACATCTATTTTCTTTATAAACCCATCACGTATAGATTGTGGCATACACAGTGCAAGAGTCATCAGCCCAGCAGTGCAAGCCATGTATTGACTAAAATGACTTAGTTCAAGCAGAAAAGTCTCATTCAGACATGCAGCGCACAGATAGACTATATAACCTATAAATATTCAGCATTTAACTAATTGATTAGTAAACTACTTCGCATCGTGAACCCAATAATACCTGGAATGCACTGCACGGTTCACTGACATTGACATGCACTCATATATATATATATATATATAATTTATATATATATATTATACTCAAACTATGCGTTAGTCCTTATACAGAATTGCCATTCAGCGAAACATGCCCATTCACACATAACTCGCCCACTTAGAGGAGTTAAGCTCTTTGTATGCAGACACATTTACAATCGCGGATACCTGAAACTACTGTCGACAAACTCTCTATAGATATATTCATCAAAAGCTTATCGGGAAACGGCTCGCGACCATGCATGGCGCCTTATCATGCATGGGAGACGCTTTTTGTCTACGGCTCGAAAGAATTCACCCGTTTGCACCTCCGTCATCGGCATTCTAGCCCTCCCATATATGCGTCGTCTACGAGTGTGGCATGTATACAGAACTGACATGCAGTCAACACGATCGAATGCCTCCTCCTCCTCATGATCTGATCCACTCCTGCAGCGACCCACGCGCATAGTATTATATGATCTCATTCAAACGTTTAGCCGTGCATGCACCACTACCACCACCACCACCACCACCACCACCACCACCACTACCACCACCCCCACCACCACCTGCCAACTTCGAAGGAGGCAACGCATGTCTTCTATTACTGCATAGTCCGCCGGCGCCGCCTGATTTGTAGCGAGGGCTTCGATCTCCTTCGTTGCAGCCGGTCACCGTTGTTCGTCGGCCACTAGACCGTTGACGGTGATTTTCAACGTAGCGTTCGTATTTAGGCCTATAGGCTTCTTTTGTGGCACGCTCGACCAGCGTCACGATCCTTTGTCACTCGTCTACAAAGAATCGTCTTTGGCTCGAGGCAATTATTTCCGACTCGTGCCCATTGTCGGGTCTCGAGCCACCGCCGCGTCTCCTATATATGATAAACCGGAGTGGGTGGCTGGGTGCTTGCATGGTAGGCCCGCCCGCCCGCCCGACCGACCGACCGACTGGTCTATAGTCCTGGCAACAAGGCGCGCGAACGATGCAACGCACCTGTCAAGCCTCGAGAGAAGGAGTTACACCGAGGGAAAGACAGAGGCGACAAGTGCCACGCAGACAGAGGTGCAGGCACTTGGCTCTCCGTTCCAGAAGTTCTTGTAAGACTATGCGGCCGCCGTATAGGCCTAAAGAAGAGCTGAAGAGAACGACGGCATCAAATAAGCTGCCAGTAAAATGCACTTGATTGTATTCCGCCGTTCCTCCGTTCATCCATCCATCCATTAAATCTTGCGACGCGGGAGCAGTTTATGTCGATAATGTTTGCTCTTGCACTTGAAAGTACACTCGAAATACCGATTCCTTAAAGACTCAAAACGATTTTACGAATGCTTATTGTGCAAGAGCGTGTAGGTCTTATATTCCACCAGGCACCAGCAGCGGCTCAAACAATGTCTAAAAGTAAGAGACATACTTTAATACGGTTCATCTGTCTTTGCGGAGAGCATTATTGTCTAATGCCAAGCCACTGAGTGGGACATGCATTCGCCTATGCCGTACCCCCCACTTCTCTCTTTCTCCTACTCTGCTCCCCCTCAATGGTAATCAAACGCTACAGCGCTTAGCATGTATGTATGTATACAGCCTAAATCAATAGTTTTTGCTTAAAAGAACCAAGATGGCGTCGATATCTTTGATATGATGCATCATAAAATAATAGAATTTGCTTGTCAATGCAGCATAAAGTAAATTGCCTAATGGTACAAAGGCCATCTATCCATAGTGTTGTGCCTCGTTTTAGCACTTGTTAGAACTACTTAAACTGACAAATTAAAATACAGGCTGAGATTCCGTCTCTAATATGAACACTAATTCGGATTATACGAAAACCTTAATCCGAATACTGTTTTCGACAACCCTTCCGACTTGACACAGCACTCGCGAATGGCTCTTGAGCGTCGCTCTATAGAAAATTGGAGATTACGGTTACGAATCCTGTACAAATTGCACCGATTGGGATAAGATCTAGATAAACGAACTTCACGAAAGGCACAAATATAACATTTAGGCATATATAGCAATTTGTCTTCGCCGCAGTCTGTCAGACGACAGAGTTTCCCGCTGTTTTCCCGTCCAGGGAAATATTGGCGGCAGCGAACGACTTCCATCAAAGGGCAACAGCATACAGTGTGGCTGCAATTGAAATAATTGCAAACTTACCGATGCCTGTAATTTTCCTCGATCGTACATCGTCCGTCATCCATTGAAAGACGCGTATATACGTGGAACAGCGTGACAATAATTATGGACGGGTAGGGAAATGAAACGCCAGGATTGACAGGCGCGCTTCCTGCGAATAAGAAACAAAATGTCCATGTGCGGGTAGGCCTATACAACGCATGCATACAAGGATGAACATTATTGTAAATTGCACGTGTAGGCTATAGAAAACGTTAAATATCATCCACAAGCAGCAATTGTGAATCTGGAATTATATTCTGATTCATGTTTGATGCGGTTGAACAACTCCGTCATTCGATGCGACTCGAATGTGTGAAATGGAAACCAGGAATTAAAATAAAGTGTTGCCGACGCCTTTTAATACGACAGCTAAGTTGAATGTTGTCTATTATTCCGGTCATATATATATGTATACAGGGTGGCTAAAAAATGTAGGCTTACCACCGGATACACTTTTTAGCCACCATGTCAACTACAACGAGAACGATTAGTTCATTGTTACGATTTTACGCATATCTTTTATTATAAGCCATGCATCAATCATCGACTATTGATGCGCATGAATGGCTTTTTAAAATAAAAAAATTATATTGGCTTTATAAAGAAATAAATTTCTCTTATAATAGCAATGATAACAACCACATCGACAACAACAACATCGACAACAACAACAACAACAGTAATAATAGTAATAGTAATAATAATAGTAATAATAATAATAATAATAATAGCAATAATAATAATAATAGTAGTAATAATAATAATAATAATAATAATAATAATAATAATAATAATAATAATAATAATAATAATAATAAAAGGTACTTTTGCCTCACACCCTGAAGACGAGGCCTGACCCACCAGACGTTTGTTCTTGAAATAATAGTAGTCCCGTATACGGCCCTCGAGGAATGAAGTACCTCAGGGCAAAAAATAACAATAATAATGATGACAGTAATAATAATTATTGTTAAAAAATAATAATAACAATAATAATAATAAAAAATAATGGTGATGACATTACTGAAGTCGTCTAGACCATCCACCATGCATCCAGGACATCTCACCTATAAGGTTCTGTGGCGTTTCAGCCACAAGACGATAAACTCCGAACGGCTGCCTTGTCAAACTGAAGCTGGATACAAGGCCGGAGCGACGGTTACGCTCTTAAAGCAGCCAAACCGTCTAGTTAGAATCAATAATAGGTAAGGCGTAATTCCCCTAGCAGAAAGGCGCTACAGAAACACACGCAATTAGAGCGCGACCGACAAGTCAGAGTCTGCAGAACGTTGCTGGAAGCAGACGAGATTGACGGCGAGGCATAACACAGCCAAACCGCATCTCAAACGCGTGTACGAGTAGGGCTAATCTTAGTTTTAATTCCATAATTAATTCTAGGTAGGTCCAGTAACTTTAATTTAGGGCGTAAGTTACGGAGAAGTCGTTTGGGAAGCGACAGAAAGAAACCTGGTGACGATCGGACAAGAAATGGATTTTTGGCGAATTAATAACGGTTTTTCTATACGGAAGACCGATTATTTAGTTTAAGCCAAACCATAGCGTGCAGACAGCGATATTCCGGTGGAATAAAGCCTGCCACACGATGTTCTGCTACTAGTGTAGAGTGGTGGCGATCACTCTATGGGCAATGAATATTAACTCTGTTCGTTTCATTGCTCTCCACGCAGTCCCGGCACATTGAATTGACATTGCTACGTTGGTTTGTTGGTGTCCGAACGCTTTCTGGTGAATTTGACGAGAAATATTGTATCCGAATCGAATTCGCACACGCGAAGGTTGAACGTTACCTGCGGTGACGATCGAACGGCGGCCGACTGGGCATCGCCCCGCTTCGACGCACCAGGGAGAGTTGGTGGTGGCTCATCCCGTCTTACTTGCAACTGTCTCCTGGCATTTGGTGCCGTGTTGAAAATCAGACCCGCTGAGTGCTTGCAGCGTTAAAGAAACCAGTGTTACCTCGGCGGCCCGCGTCGGTTAATCTGCACGGCCGGCCAAGGCGAGCGCGCAACCGTCGATAAGCGGTAAGGCCTCGTCCGAGAAACTGAATATACCTGCTAGGGATTGCCCACAGGTTGATACAATATACTTACGTTTCGCATACAGTATTCAAATACCTAATACGAAAGAGTGAAGCTGTCCGAGGGAGTAGCGAAAGTGCGTTGCTGTTCTGTTCGCGTGCTATCCAAGCGGTCGCCCGGACGAAGTAGTTGCGCATTGAATAACTTTGTCACCTGTGGTCCGATTCCTTCGAGGCCGGGGGCAAAATCCTCCGTCTGGTCCGGGTGGTCGTGAATATACCGAGAGTTGGTTACTGAGAGTTCCTGGAGAAGTGGTAGAAGCCGGTGCAGTTTTCCACCAGCTGGAAAAGAGCGATACCCTATTGTGCGGGTAGTAGTAGTAGTACGGTTTTTGTCCGCGATAGCCGCGCAACGGGCTTTCGCTCTACGGGCAACTCCGTCAGTTGTGGTCCAATCGTTTTGAACTAAGCGACAATCTCGTTCATCTCGACGAGTAGAAGACTTTTCCTGTTGAGGATTCGTCTGTATCTGTTACGGTTCCGGCGGTATAGTCTAGAGGCAACGCCTCGTGCGTGAAAAGGACTTAGCCGACGCGAAACATCGCTAGGTCGGTGACGGCCGCCAACAAAAGTGTCAGCGTGAATAACTTTGTATCCTGTGGTCCAATCGCTTCGATCCAAGCGACAACCTCGTTCATCTTGACGAGTAGAAGACTTTTCCTGTTGAGAGTGTGTCAGTATCTGTTACGGTTTCGGCTGTATAGTCTGGAAGAAGCGCCTCGCGCGTGAAGTGGACTTAGCCGATTTCTTGATCTTTCGCCTGACGCCGCGAAGGCCGACAGCGAACGACCCGGTTTACGGGAAAACTTTGTCAATCGTTACCTGATCCTTACAATCTTGGTGTCAGATTGTGCGTCTCGTTGAGTGGGACCAGTCAGTCGGAAGAGAGTTAAGCGATATCTGGAAGGGTTTCGACGGTAGGAGCTCGCGAAGAGTTTCCCCCGGTCTTTTCCCGTAGAGTTCGGTTACGCGGCGCCGCGGTCAAGCAGCGACCGCCGCCGACAGGTCTGTGTGGGCAACGCGCAGTGCCCTAGGTCTGCGAGTGTATTACGATATTCTTTGACTACCGAATATCTTTCCTTTCACCTCTGGTCTTTGAATCGGCTAGTAGTAGAGCCTGTCGATACGATCGCTTGGCTATATCAGCCGCCGTTGATCAGCGTTGGTTGAAGTCCAAGGTAGATACCGGCCACGATTGGTCGGGTGAGTGTAACTTTGTGAGTTGTTGTGCGAATAACGAAAAGTTGGTGTCATATTGCTCAGTAAATCAAGCGCTCTCTAGCTACATCGAGAGCCAGTGACCTGTGTCAGTGATTCGAGTTCGCGTCGGAAGCGTCTTACGGTTGCCACCGGCGTTTCCCCCGAACAGCGACAGACCGTAAGCGTAGCGGTCGAGAACGTGTATCTTTGGCAGTTGTATTCCGACTTGTACGATCAGGGTGTTGATCTACTCAACACACCCAGTGTAATATCTCTGTAACGTCTGTTGGTGAACATCGTGTGTGTAGCAAACGGTGAAAGCTTGTCTTCACCGAGAAGCGCATTTCCGCGACTAAGGGAAATCGCGTACGCATTGTCTAGGAGAACTCAGCTGGCCTAGACAGCTCCCTTTAATTGCATCAGTTACCGGTTCGTTACCCTAAGTTAATTTAGTTAAGGAAGTGTATACCCCTTAGCTAATTTTTAAGCCCCCAATACGGGAGCGATGCTGGTCTGTTGACAGTGACCACGAGCCAGAAGCGAAACAAAAGTCAGTTACCGTTGACGCCTGTTGCGGCGGCTTACGTGAAGTAAAGAGTCGACCGTACGCATTTCCCTCGGATCGCGTACGGGAAGCTCAGTGATAGAGAGTCGCGCGCGCTTGGCAACCGCCGCGTCTTCCGGCTATTTTGATCTCGGCGTGTTCGGCCGTTGTACAAGTTAATCGCCTCCGAGCGATACAAGGGTGGTCTCCCTAAAGGCCTGGTACCAGAAAAAGACCTATTGGTCGTGTTGGCATACGAGACAATGCCTGTGTCGTTACTTCGTATAGGGTTAAATCCCCTAGAATGGAACTGGTTCCGTTACCTATGGCCGACTGGATGCCAAACTCAGGTCATGCCTCTCGGGAGTGAAGGCGCCTCGACCGTTCGTTGTTACATGGTACGGAAGAGAGAAGACCGTGTGGGGAAGAAGGCAAAGGCGGTTGCGGTGAAAGGGAGTTCCAAGCGCGGATCGGCTGCCCGTGGAAAAGTGGACCCTGTTTTGAGCATTGGCCATCCTGGCGCTCAGGTCGTTACCTCCCCGGTGACCGCGGACGGGGCAGATGTGGATTCCGACGCGACGGAAATATACTCCCAGTTCCGGGCCTCCTTGCTAAGACAATCTTCCCCGGTCGTAACCGAAATGTTGGATTGGCCTAAGTACGATTTGAGAGGCCGTGACGAACGGGGCGTGCCGCCACAAAGTGGTACCAGAAGTGGGGTTAGTGCAAACACTTCTGAGAGGGTACCTGCAGGTGAGTCTGGCCGGATCGAAGGCGATTCGGAGGCAGAAAGAGATGCGTATGGTGATTTCGGGCAGCCTGACCGTCGACCTCCTGTTGACTATGTTGGTGCTCGTCCAAAGGTTCGTTCACAAGGTTCTACTGGTAGATTTGTCACGCTCGATGCGGTTGGTTCGGATGAGACAGATACGGTTGGTGGTCGTGAGCCGCGCACTTCTTCGGCCACGGGAGGCGAAGGGTGGCCTCACCCAGTTTCACAGTTCCCCGAGATTGGTGATGGAAGCCGATCGCGAATGTTCAATAATACAGTTATTTTTGGACCAGTTAAAGATACAAGACAGTTACCGTACCCCGGTGTTTCCGAAGATACGAGACCGGCGAATGTTGGTCGTGATATGTACGCAGGGCGAAGTCTCCGAGCTCAGCGCCCAGAGGCAGTAGAGAACGTTTCAGTGGGTGGTGAAGCGAGTCTCGAGCGTCGATCTCTTGCGAGAGACGCGGAAGAGTTCGATGTAAGGACCGAGATACGGTGGTTAAAAGAGAATATGGTTCGAATGTTGCAGAGGCTTGAAGAGAGGACGAAACCTGTGCAAACGTCTGGAACCGCGAGTCCCTTTGAGTACCAAGAGGCCCGTAGAGAGACGGTGCCGATGGAAGTATGGTCTCGCGTGCCAGGACCGCCGGAGGTCCGACGCTTGACCGAAAGTTACCGTGAACAAGAGGTCGCGAGGAGACCTGAACGAGTTCGTGAGTCTACGGTCCCTATTGACGTATGGCCTGCTGATAAAACAGAATACCGTGAATTACCGAGTGTGTCCCAGAAACCGGCAAAAGCCAGGGCACGGATAATGTCGTCAGACGATGCATCTACCGAGGCTGATATTAATTATCGGAAGATGACACCTGACCGAAAAAAGGTAAGCCGGCAAGCTTACAAAGCGGGTGAACGGCCGCGTACGTTGAGATTTGACGACGTGGATGATAACAAAAAGGCAGCCGCGGTGGTGCCTAAGAGTACGAAGTTACGAGAGTCTGGTCGCCCCGTTCGTGAAGCAGTGGAGCAGAGACCGCGGCGGTCTGAGAGGCTAACCAAGAAGCCTGAGAAGGAGCCGTCGAGCGGAGAAGACAGTTCACCGATAAGGCCTATTGGTCGAACGTCTAAGAAAGCGACGGCGCTTGGGAGGAGCAAACCCAGCGGCCATCGCGGGAGTCCGAGTTCGGGAGATGACGACGACTCCGGTGACGACAGTGATCGCCCGCGACGAGGTCATCGCAGGGTTGGAGTGCGACGGTTGCCTGTTGATGGTAAGAAAAGCACGACAGCGGCTGATCGTGGAATCCGTATCAAGTTAGAGAAATACGATGGGAAGACAGCTATAGCCGCGTTCTTGGCTAAGTTCGAAGTGTGTGCACGGTGCAATAACTGGAGTGCTCAGGAAAGAGCCGACCAGTTGATGTGCGCACTGACAGGTCCGGCGTCACAGTTGTTATGGGACATGGGTGCCCAGAAGGATGTTACATGGCAGTCGTTGGTAGAAGAACTAAAGGCCAGATACGGTTCCGAAGAGCAGACAAGATTGTATCGTGTGAAGCTTCGAGCTTACCGACAGAACCCAGGCGAGTCATTGAGTGCCGTGGTACAGGAGGTAAGACGCTTGATGGTCTTAGCCTACCCAGGACCCACGAATGAAGTTGTCGAGACGGTCGCTTGCGACGCGTTCATGGATGCGTTGACGAACCAGGAGTTGGCTCAGAAGGTGAGGGAACGAGAACCCGTTAACCTAGAGTCGGCTTACAAACACGCAGTCCGGTTAGAAGCGTACGGTCGTCCGGCCACGTCTGGAGTGGAGGTCGACCGGAGACATGGCAGATTGAAGACGACGAAAGAGGCCCCAGCGACGAGTGAACAGCAGAGTCGTCGCGTGGAGGATCTCGAGAGGAAGTTAGAAAATCTGACAAGAGAACTGGGTCGGATGAACATGAGACAGGATTCTGGAGTACCGACAGGAAAACCGTTGCAGTACGACAGGTGGAATAATCCGGGAAGGGCACCGGAGGGGCCGTGGCGAGGCGAACGGCCGGCGTTTCAACGTCGCGACGTTCAGCCGGACCGCTGGCGAAACTCGGAGATCGAATGTTTCCGGTGTCGACGAAAAGGGCATGTGATCCGAGATTGTCCTCAGCCTGCGCCTGAGCGAAGAGATGACACGAAAGGCGCGGAGCCTGTGAAGAGCGAGTCTGCGAAGGAACCGTCACAAAACCGACTGGTTTGCGGTAGCCGAATGGCTTACGTTGTTGCCCGCCTGGAGGGGACACGTCGAAACTGTCTCCTTGACTCTGGTAGTGAATTGTCCCTGGTTCCTCGGTCGTTTGTGTCACCTGGTAAAGTGACGTCGTCCAGTCAGCGGTTACTGGCTGCGAACGGTAGCGAAATTCGTGTCGACGGTGAAGCTACTTTGAGACTTGGTATTGGTAAACAATCGTATGCCCTGCCTTGTCTGGTTACGGACCAAGTGACTGAGGTCATCTTGGGATTGTCATGGCTTGAAGGGAATCAGGCTCGTTGGGACTTCTCTGGTCGTTGCGTCTTTTTGGGCGACAGGAAGATCCCGTTAAAAGAATTGTCTACCGAACTTATGTGTCGTAGGGTTATCGTGCAAAGCGACATCATGGTTCCGGCTAGATGTGAATTGAACGTCCCGATGTCTGTGGTGTATCCCCATTTGCAAGCTGACACGGAAGCTTGGACGACTACGCCTACTGAAGTGTCCAGAGGCTTGGTGATTGGTCGAACTCTAGTGACAGGCAAAGAGTCGACGGTGTACATTCGAATGGTGAACGTTGGCGACAATGATGTGGTGGTTGGTAGCGGAACCGAGTGTCGGTTGGAGCGAGTGGAGTTACTCGGTAGCGCCAGCTCGTCTCTGGAAGCGTCGCGCCACAACGGGCGACCGCCGGCAAGAGTGTGTATGACGGCTAGTCAGTCGGTCGACCCGGAGGCCGAGACAGTCTTGAAGAGGTTGTGGGAAGAGGTTCCTGACACGGTGACGGTAGAAGAAAAAGTTCGGTTACGTGAGCTCATCTTGAGATATCGGAACACGTTTTCTCTTGATGACAAGGACCTGGGTTTTACGTCAGTGATTCAGCACGAGATTGACACACAGCAAGAAAGGCCTGTTCGTCAGACACTGAGACGTCAGCCCCTTGCGATGATACCTGAAATCGACCGCCAGGTTGAAGACATGTTGACCCAAGGAATTATCGAGCCCTCCATGTCGGAGTGGGCGTCGAATGTCGTGATGGTGAAGAAAAAGGACGGGAGCATGCGCTTTTGCATCGACTACCGCCAGTTGAATTTGAAGACCCGGAAAGACGCGCACCCGTTGCCGTTGATCCGCGAGAGTCTGGATACTCTCGGTGGTGCCCGTTGGTACAGTACGTTCGATCTCAGGGCAGGTTATCACCAGATGGCCTTGCATCCTCGAGATAAGCATAAGACTGGGTTTATTACAAGAAGAGGTAGCTTCCAATTCAAGGTTCTGCCCTTCGGTCTCTGTAACAGTCCCGCCTCGTTTTGTCGACTCATGAACCTGGTGTTGACTGGTCTCAATTACGATATCTGTTTGGTCTACCTAGACGATATCATCGTGTTTTCCCGTGACGTCGAAACTCACATGAAACGTTTAGAGATGGTGTTTAAGAGGTTGCAGGAATACAATCTTAAACTGAAACCGTCTAAGTGCCACTTGATGCAGCAAGAGGTACTGTTCCTTGGTCATATCCTCAGCGAGGAAGGTGTCGCGACGGACCCGAGTAAAATCAGGGCCGTCGAGGACTGGAGCGTTCCGAAGAACCTGCGTGAAGTACGATCCTTCATCGGTTTGTGCTCCTATTATCGTCGATTCATTCATGACTTTGCGGTAGTAGCGCAGCCTTTGCACGTGTTGACTCGAAAGAATGTCCCGTTCCGATGGTCTGAAGAGTGCCAGACCGCATTTGTGGAGTTGAAGCGGAGATTGGTGTCGTCTCCAATTCTGGCGTTACCTGAAGACGAGGGTCAGTATATCCTAGATACAGATGCTTCTGCCTACGCGATAGGCGCGGTCTTGTCTCAAGTACAAGATGGTGAAGAGCGAGTGATCTGTTATGCTAGTCGGTTACTGTCTACGGCTGAGCGTAACTACAATGTGACACGTAGGGAGTTATTGGTCGTGATCTACTTTTTGAAAGAGTTCCGCCAGTACTTGCTTGGTAAGAAATTCTGTCTTCGAACAGACCATTCCGCGTTGCAATGGCTACGGAGAACTCCGGAACCCATTGGGCAACAGGCCCGTTGGCTCGAAACGATAGAGGAGTTTGACTTCGAGATCGTTCATCGTGCTGGTACAAAACACGGTAACGCGGACGCGATGTCTAGAGGTCCAATGGGAGCAGGGCCTGAAACTGAAGAAGCTGCGGAAGAGAGCGCAGCGTGGATCTGTCCCGTCGCCGAGGCAAGGCCTGTTGCGGCCGCACCTGGTGAAGACGTGTGTCCGGTTACCGATTGGACAACGGAGTCGTTACGTAAGGCACAGTTAGCCGATCGACAAATTGGTCCCGTCTTGGCGTGGAAGGAAGCAGGCCATCGGCCGACCGAGCAAGAGCGGATGTCGTTGAGTGGGGAGGCGAAGACAGTGTTGAGTCAGTGGGATTTACTGGAAGTTCGTCAAGGCGTTCTTTTCAGGCAGTGGATCCGAGGGACTACTGGTCAGACAGAAAGACACCAGTTGGTTGTGCCCGTCGTGCTCCGGCATGAAATGTTTAAGCTAACGCACGGTAGCTTTGGTGGTGGACATTTCGGGATACGTAAGAGTCTAGAGAAGTTACGCCGAAGAGCGTACTGGCCGGCGTGGAAAGATGATGTGCGACGTTGGGGCGAACGATGTGATGTGTGTGCCCGGTATCGGCGTGAGAAGCCGCCGAGGCAAGGTTGTTTACAGTGTCCCGTGACTGGTGAACCTATGGAGCGGTTGGGGATCGACATTACCGGTCCTCATCCCGTCTCGAATAACCGGAATAAGTACATTTTGACCGCGATCGATTATTTCTCTAGGTGGGCGGAAGCTCTGCCTATTAGAAATCAAGATGCTGCGACAATCGCTGAAACCTTGATGAACCACGTGTTCTCCCGTTTCGGAATGCCGCGACAGATTTTGACAGACCAAGGTCCCTGTTTTGAATCAGAATTGTTTCAGGAGTTATGTAAACGGATGGAAATTGACAAGGTGCGTACGACACCGTATCATCCGTCTGGTAACGGTATGATTGAGCGTTTCCACCGGACTCTGAACTCGTTGCTTGGTAAAGTTGTGTCCGAATGTCAGAAGGATTGGGACGTCCATCTTCCGTATGTGATGGCGGCGTACCGATCTACTGAGCATGAGGCCACGCAGCGGACTCCTAATTTCCTGTTTCTTGGTCGTGAAAACCATGCGCCGTTAGATTTGATTCTTGCCCAATTTGCTGATCTCGATCGTCCGTCCTACCCTGACGTCGAAGATTATGCCGCGAAGCAGAGGGAAAAGATGGAATTTGCGTATTCGTTGGTACGGACTCAGCTGGGACGAGTCGCCGAGCGCCGGAAGAAGGCGTACGACTTGCGAGTGAAACCGGTCAAGTTTCCTCAGGGTACGTGGGTGTACTATTACTATCCGCAACGCCGAGGCGGTAGTAAGGTCAAATGGAATAAGGTTTACACGGGACCGTTCCTTGTAGTACAGGTAATCAGCCCTGTCTTGTATCGAATTCAACGAAGCGCTCGAGCAAATGCACTAGTTGTGCATGTGGACAAACTAAAAGTGTTCTACGGGAACCCTCCTAAGAGCTGGTTGCCTGGTGTAGACACAGAGACTGTGATTAACGAGGAAGGTCTAGACAGTTCGTCCCAAGGTGGCCACACCGACGACGAGACTGTAGAAGAGATAGCGGCCCCATCCGCTCCGGAACTGGACAGCGCCGAAAGTCCCCGTCGGCGTAGTACGCGTTATCCTCGCAGGGTAAGCGTGCGGTGAAGCCGTAGGCTTTTGGTGAGCCTGCCGCTTAATTGCGGTGGATTTGAGAAATGTGAGTGCCTCGGTTACTTTTTGATGATATCCTTTTTTCGTTCTGGCAACAAGTGTGGGCCAGGTGGTGCGAGAGACGCGAACTGGGTCTCTACACCGCTTAATTGCGGTGGTTTTGAATCTGTCGGTGGACAGCGTACTTGGTTTCCTTTTGATAACATCTTTTCAGTTATACGCCTGTCATTTCAGTGGTACACAGAAGATGAGAGATGCGCTCTCGGCGTTTCTTATCTTCGCGTAATGGCGATGGTTTCCTGAGACTGGTGAAGTTTCGTTGAGTTCTTTTGAATCTGCTGACCGCTGATCACGGTGGGACTTTCAGTGCGGTTTGCCTGAAGACTCAAAGTCTGAGTCACTTTACGTTTTGATCACCTGTTTCTTTTAATGGTAGGTGAGGGGATGGACGGACATCCCAGGTGAAGAGATAGTGTGGCGACTTTTCTCTTCTTAAGGTCCCCTAGCCTACGGGTTAGGTGGAGCCTAGGTCTCGAGACAGAGGGGCATCTGAGGTTGGTAGTCTAGGAGGCGAGGCTAGCTACCAGTAGAGTGAGTGGAATTCTCGCACCGTAAATGCCAGGTAGTGCTTGGGGAGAATGTCCGGTGGTAGTTGGGATCGTCTTGCACCTGCCTAGCTGACGGACGTAGGTAACGTCGGGCGGGGTCTTAAGTCAAGCTTTCCTGTGTGTGGAGGTCTTGCGCCGTAAATGCCGTCATCTGCGTTGGATGTCAGTGCTTGGTAGCGGATTCTCGGTAGGTCGCGGATTGGAGTAATCGTCCGTGTACCTGGAGTTTTGGTGAGCACTCTATAACTGTCTTTACGGTTCCTTGCACTCTAATCGGACCCAGGTTGAAGTGCTTCTGTTGCGTATGAAATCTCTGATCCTGAAGCCGGCGCATAGCGTCGATGAACGGCACGGAAAGATACAGTGGACACAGATCGTTGGTTCGCGTAATGCGAAGATTATTGATATCGTCGGGTCGACGATAGTTATGTTTCTTTTGATGAATCGTATATAAAACGCGACACTGCTTAGCGTTTCAAGGGGCAATTTACGTTCGAATTACTGGTAACGAACCGTGGACTCACTGCTAACTGTTGTAGGTTCGATCCTGTTTTTCTTGGTTGGCCTATGTATTCGTGTTAGGTCCTACGCGAGTACGACTGTACGTTCCTTTTGAAGTTAACGGAAACCCCACTTCGGGTCTCGACGCCTCGACAACGTCCTGATCCATAGATTTGAGGGAGAACGTGCAGCGGTTCGTACGGTGATGGTAACCCCACTTCTGATCCTGGCGGCTCCCAGCGCCTTGATCGCTAGTTGGCGAGAGAAACGAAGAGAGGAATTGACGGTGAAAACGGAGTACTCCACTTCTGGTCTCGGCGTCTCGTCAACGCTTTGACCGCGTAGAGGTGTGGGGAACGAGGTGGACTTGACGGTGAATGAGTGTGAACGTAATAACCCCACTTCTGACTCTGGTAGCTCGCAGCACCTCGGTCGATAGATTTGGTGGTCGTGTGAATTTGGTAGTGCAGACCCTACCGCGAGGAAAGAGTCGTTGAAACGACGTGAGTGAAAGGATACCCCACTTCTGACTCTGGCGGCTCGCAGCGCCTTGGTCGCGTAGGAGTTGGTGGTAGTGGAACGTTGGTAAACATGGCCCCACTTCTGATCTCGGCGCCTCGACAACGCCTTGATCACATAGATTTGGGTGAGCCAGACGTTTGGTAGCGCAGAACCTACCGGTGAGAGAGCACTGTAGTACCGTTAAGAGTGGACTCCTTGGTGGAGCTGGTATAAGTACTCTAAGGGAACTCGACTTTTGGGTGTTGGACAAACTCCTTAAGTAGAGCCCTGCGTGAGATTGTTTCGTGTTTCGTGTTACAGGTGAAGCCGTGGTAACGAGAGCGACTGGAGCTCGAGAAATGACTGTGGTGACGAGAAAAGCGAATTTGCGGATACGATGGGCGAGAAACAGCGAGTACACACGCTGAGAACAACGCCTACATCGAATTACATTGCATAACATTGTGAAATTTTGGATGATGTTATGTATTTGTATGTGACTGTTACCTTGATCGGGGGACAGCGTGTTAGTGTTTTCCTCCGAGGGGCTTAAATCTAGGTAGATAAGTCCCGGGGACGGGAGGGTAAATATCTCGTGAAGAGATCGTAGATTAGTTGACCCCGATGCTCCGCATCAGCCGGAGAGGAGGAGAGTGTGGCGTTTCAGCCACAAGACGATAAACTCCGAACGGCTGCCTTGTCAAACTGAAGCTGGATACAAGGCCGGAGCGACGGTTACGCTCTTAAAGCAGCCAAACCGTCTAGTTAGAATCAATAATAGGTAAGGCGTAATTCCCCTAGCAGAAAGGCGCTACAGAAACACACGCAATTAGAGCGCGACCGACAAGTCAGAGTCTGCAGAACGTTGCTGGAAGCAGACGAGATTGACGGCGAGGCATAACACAGCCAAACCGCATCTCAAACGCGTGTACGAGTAGGGCTAATCTTAGTTTTAATTCCATAATTAATTCTAGGTAGGTCCAGTAACTTTAATTTAGGGCGTAAGTTACGGAGAAGTCGTTTGGGAAGCGACAGAAAGAAACCTGGTGACGATCGGACAAGAAATGGATTTTTGGCGAATTAATAACGGTTTTTCTATACGGAAGACCGATTATTTAGTTTAAGCCAAACCATAGCGTGCAGACAGCGATATTCCGGTGGAATAAAGCCTGCCACACGATGTTCTGCTACTAGTGTAGAGTGGTGGCGATCACTCTATGGGCAATGAATATTAACTCTGTTCGTTTCATTGCTCTCCACGCAGTCCCGGCACATTGAATTGACATTGCTACGTTGGTTTGTTGGTGTCCGAACGCTTTCTGGTGAATTTGACGAGAAATATTGTATCCGAATCGAATTCGCACACGCGAAGGTTGAACGTTACCTGCGGTGACGATCGAACGGCGGCCGACTGGGCATCGCCCCGCTTCGACGCACCAGGGAGAGTTGGTGGTGGCTCATCCCGTCTTACTTGCAACTGTCTCCTGGCATTTGGTGCCGTGTTGAAAATCAGACCCGCTGAGTGCTTGCAGCGTTAAAGAAACCAGTGTTACCTCGGCGGCCCGCGTCGGTTAATCTGCACGGCCGGCCAAGGCGAGCGCGCAACCGTCGATAAGCGGTAAGGCCTCGTCCGAGAAACTGAATATACCTGCTAGGGATTGCCCACAGGTTGATACAATATACTTACGTTTCGCATACAGTATTCAAATACCTAATACGAAAGAGTGAAGCTGTCCGAGGGAGTAGCGAAAGTGCGTTGCTGTTCTGTTCGCGTGCTATCCAAGCGGTCGCCCGGACGAAGTAGTTGCGCATTGAATAACTTTGTCACCTGTGGTCCGATTCCTTCGAGGCCGGGGGCAAAATCCTCCGTCTGGTCCGGGTGGTCGTGAATATACCGAGAGTTGGTTACTGAGAGTTCCTGGAGAAGTGGTAGAAGCCGGTGCAGTTTTCCACCAGCTGGAAAAGAGCGATACCCTATTGTGCGGGTAGTAGTAGTAGTACGGTTTTTGTCCGCGATAGCCGCGCAACGGGCTTTCGCTCTACGGGCAACTCCGTCAGTTGTGGTCCAATCGTTTCGAACTAAGCGACAATCTCGTTCATCTCGACGAGTAGAAGACTTTTCCTGTTGAGGATTCGTCTGTATCTGTTACGGTTCCGGCGGTATAGTCTAGAGGCAACGCCTCGTGCGTGAAAAGGACTTAGCCGACGCGAAACATCGCTAGGTCGGTGACGGCCGCCAACAAAAGTGTCAGCGTGAATAACTTTGTATCCTGTGGTCCAATCGCTTCGATCCAAGCGACAACCTCGTTCATCTTGACGAGTAGAAGACTTTTCCTGTTGAGAGTGTGTCAGTATCTGTTACGGTTTCGGCTGTATAGTCTGGAAGAAGCGCCTCGCGCGTGAAGTGGACTTAGCCGATTTCTTGATCTTTCGCCTGACGCCGCGAAGGCCGACAGCGAACGACCCGGTTTACGGGAAAACTTTGTCAATCGTTACCTGATCCTTACAATCTTGGTGTCAGATTGTGCGTCTCGTTGAGTGGGACCAGTCAGTCGGAAGAGAGTTAAGCGATATCTGGAAGGGTTTCGACGGTAGGAGCTCGCGAAGAGTTTCCCCCGGTCTTTTCCCGTAGAGTTCGGTTACGCGGCGCCGCGGTCAAGCAGCGACCGCCGCCGACAGGTCTGTGTGGGCAACGCGCAGTGCCCTAGGTCTGCGAGTGTATTACGATATTCTTTGACTACCGAATATCTTTCCTTTCACCTCTGGTCTTTGAATCGGCTAGTAGTAGAGCCTGTCGATACGATCGCTTGGCTATATCAGCCGCCGTTGATCAGCGTTGGTTGAAGTCCAAGGTAGATACCGGCCACGATTGGTCGGGTGAGTGTAACTTTGTGAGTTGTTGTGCGAATAACGAAAAGTTGGTGTCATATTGCTCAGTAAATCAAGCGCTCTCTAGCTACATCGAGAGCCAGTGACCTGTGTCAGTGATTCGAGTTCGCGTCGGAAGCGTCTTACGGTTGCCACCGGCGTTTCCCCCGAACAGCGACAGACCGTAAGCGTAGCGGTCGAGAACGTGTATCTTTGGCAGTTGTATTCCGACTTGTACGATCAGGGTGTTGATCTACTCAACACACCCAGTGTAATATCTCTGTAACGTCTGTTGGTGAACATCGTGTGTGTAGCAAACGGTGAAAGCTTGTCTTCACCGAGAAGCGCATTTCCGCGACTAAGGGAAATCGCGTACGCATTGTCTAGGAGAACTCAGCTGGCCTAGACAGCTCCCTTTAATTGCATCAGTTACCGGTTCGTTACCCTAAGTTAATTTAGTTAAGGAAGTGTATACCCCTTAGCTAATTTTTAAGCCCCCAATACGGGAGCGATGCTGGTCTGTTGACAGTGACCACGAGCCAGAAGCGAAACAAAAGTCAGTTACCGTTGACGCCTGTTGCGGCGGCTTACGTGAAGTAAAGAGTCGACCGTACGCATTTCCCTCGGATCGCGTACGGGAAGCTCAGTGATAGAGAGTCGCGCGCGCTTGGCAACCGCCGCGTCTTCCGGCTATTTTGATCTCGGCGTGTTCGGCCGTTGTACAAGTTAATCGCCTCCGAGCGATACAAGGGTGGTCTCCCTAAAGGCCTGGTACCAGAAAAAGACCTATTGGTCGTGTTGGCATACGAGACAATGCCTGTGTCGTTACTTCGTATAGGGTTAAATCCCCTAGAATGGAACTGGTTCCGTTACCTATGGCCGACTGGATGCCAAACTCAGGTCATGCCTCTCGGGAGTGAAGGCGCCTCGACCGTTCGTTGTTACATGGTACGGAAGAGAGAAGACCGTGTGGGGAAGAAGGCAAAGGCGGTTGCGGTGAAAGGGAGTTCCAAGCGCGGATCGGCTGCCCGTGGAAAAGTGGACCCTGTTTTGAGCATTGGCCATCCTGGCGCTCAGGTCGTTACCTCCCCGGTGACCGCGGACGGGGCAGATGTGGATTCCGACGCGACGGAAATATACTCCCAGTTCCGGGCCTCCTTGCTAAGACAATCTTCCCCGGTCGTAACCGAAATGTTGGATTGGCCTAAGTACGATTTGAGAGGCCGTGACGAACGGGGCGTGCCGCCACAGTTCTTTGTATTTACAATTTGTTTGCTAAAACGTTACTTGACCTGAACAGAGCAAAGTTCCTCAGCCTGTAGGGCCGTGTGCAAGAACCTGTGACTCCAAGTCTTTCAATTCGGAAATAGTGACCTTAGACCCATGTCATGCTGATGCTTCATCTCTTCACAATAGTACAAGCAACCTATTTTATATACAGTTTAACAGGTCCATTTAATTATTTTGCTGAATTTCAATGTTGGAGCGGACAACAGAGTGGTGTTAAGACTGTTAACTTAATGAACCATTTGAGCAGGCCTATAAGGCTTGTGAACTTTGCATTGGTATAATTATGCAAGTAAAGATGAGCAAAAGCAGGAATTATTATTATCCAATCTATTAAAAATTCTACCATCGCTGCATGCAGCTGTCACGCAGTCGCAATTCAATTCTGGAGCTAGCCACCATACAGGAAAGCCTATACTGAAGATGTAATAATATTATGTATACATTTTCCCTTTTTGACATTGAAAGACAACAAAATCAATTGAACTACCAGTCTTAACGCTTGATTAACTCCATGTATAATGGTTGAAGGAGGCCATTCCAAAGGGTATACAATGTTATACATGCGACACGGACACGCATGTCTCTAATAGGGTTCCTGGTGAAAGGTGGTAAGGATGTTGAAAGCGGAAGCACAGCTTGGAAGACTGCATGTAAGTGCCAACTGTGTATACGTGCATTCATTCATTCATTCATTCGTCTGGCAGGCAGGTCGTTAAGAGAGGTTCATGACGGACCCTCATGATCGACCGACGACGGAATCACGGAGCTGACACTGCTGCCACGAAGGAAGGAAAGTCGCGGTTAATGAAGTGGACATCATGACGATTTGGCAATTTGTTATATTAACGGTTCTTGTCGGATTTACACTTCAGTCTGTATACAGCTATGCATGTATTGCATGCAATTATGTATACATGTATTGTATGCAATTAAGGAACGAACCGAGCGAAGATGTTTCATCATGCGTGCAAATAAAGACTATATATACGGTATATATATTATAGTGGGCTGCAAGAATTAAGAACTGAATCGAAACAACTGATAATAATTGTTTAGAAGTTGCATTCATTGGAACAAGTCATAACCATATAACTATAAATTTTGTTGAAACCCAAGTAAAAATACGACGAAAGAAACCAGAATGAGAAAAAATTATTTAGATTATCGGACTATAGATGTAGAGGCACCAACTGAATTACAGTTGACAAAGTTTAGCATAAAGAATTTCATTTTATTTAGACATAAAATCATATGATATAGAGTCTACTCGAAACAACTGTGATGTTCTGAAAATGGCCTGTAGTCCTTGGTCCAGCGCATGCGAAAACCTCTGTAGGCATGGCTATTATTATAAAGGGAGGGAGGGAAGGAGAGAGGGAGGGAGGGACAGAGAAAGAGAGAAAGAAAGAGAGAGAAAGATAACGTTTTGTATAGGAGTCAGAGGAAACAATTTCTGCAAATCAATTGAAGTCTAGATTTCAAACGCGAATTAGATAGACCTAAACATCAATACATGTAAGCAAATGATTCGTGTCGGCAGAGTGCGTGGTTGACAACCATTGCAGTGAGGTCATTTCTGCCTATTGTCTTCATAGCTTCGTCTTGGCTTTCAGTGGAAGCCGCATCCGTTTTCAAACAGAAGGCATGCATGCAGCCTCTGCATCTGACCAGAACCACATCTCATCATCATCATCATCATCATCATCAGCAGCAGCAGCAGCAGCAGCAGCATCTTCATCATCAGCATCATCATCATCATCATCGTTGTCATCATCAGCATCATCGAAAATGGCGGGGGTCGGTTCTGCTTTCTTAAGCCACCGTTGACCATAAAACCAATTAGCGCCCTCCGCTGTTCCATTGTTACGAACTCAAACCCAACTCATGGTATACCCAGGCATCTAGAGAGACGACCTGGCAGCAGCAGTCCTTCTTCTTGCCCTCCTCTCTCTCTCTCTGTGCTTCCTCCTTCTATCCCTCCTCATCCTGTCACCTCTGACCTCGGTTCCTTTCCCGTCAGCATAGAGAACACGCGGCGTTGTCCGGTCTATAATAATACTCTGACTTTGACTTATCGCCGATTTGTGCTACGTGCGTTATTAGTGTCAGTCAGTGCGGGTGGGAGGAGGAGGGGGGTAGAATGGGCCGCATTCTGTGCCAGGTGTTTCGCTCACGGTTTAACGGTTCCCTTTCGTGCAGAGGGGCCTGCAACGAGGGGCCCCGCACACTGCATGGCAAGCTCTCGCCCCAACGCCCGCGTCCCGGATACAGTTATATCGAAGACGGTTGTCATCTATTGCTGCAGCATGCATACGAAGGGGGCCACACTCCACTGCACCCCAGTCGCATTAGTGTCAAGTGTAACTCGACCCAAGTCAGTCCGATCTGCTATATACTTACGTAAGCAACAGTTGCATATAGTCCTATGGCTACGTACTCTATCCGTCCATGCATCGGGATGATGCAACCAGCGAAGTCTTAGACCTTTAAGACTTGTCATCGTGAGTTACGCGTGACGATGGAAAGTCAACGGCTTCAAGCGACCATAAATTATCGAGGGGGTCAACCGCGGTTTTCTGTTGCGACTGAATCGATTGCGATCTGCTTTCTATTCGATGACTGATCGAATGCCCTGCAGCGGAGGGTGGAGGGAGGGTTGGAAGGGGGAGGTGGTCAATGCATCGCATTTCGTTATCGATGCAATCTATTCGTGTCAATAGAATGGCTTGATTTGCCGTTTAAAATGCACAGATATCTCCCTCTCGTTTATAACTACGCATGCTTACATACATACATACATACATACATACATACATACATACATACATACATACATACATACATACATACATACATACATACATACATACATACATACATACATACATACATACATACATACATACATACAAACATACATTCATACATACATACATACATACATACATACATACATACATACATACATACATACATACATACATACATACATACATACATACATACATACATACATACATACATACATACATACATACATGCATGCATACATAGTTACATACATACATACATACATACATACATACATGCATGCATACATAGTTACATACATACATACATACATACATACATACATACATACATACATACATACATACATACATACATACATACATACATACATACATACATACATACATACATACATACATACATACATACATGCATGCATACATAGTTACATACATACATACATACATACATACATACATACATACATACATACATACATACATACATACATACATACATACATACATACATACATACATACATACATACATGTATGTATGTATGTATGTATGTATTTAACTCGATTGATCTTTCTCTTTTTAATGCACTGTCTCCATCTACTAACATTTCGAATTCTAGCTTCGTATACAATACATCCTCATCATGTGCTTTTCTCAAACACCATTTCTTCTCTCATGACCTTGCGCCTGGGAGCGCCTCTGTACGGTTCGCCTAAATAAAGGCGCTTCATAAATGTTTTCATACAATACAATGCAATACAGCAGTGTATAGACAACCTGCACAATCGTGAGATTGAAGTTTCAGTTTCGTATTCATGCCTTTGTTATGGTTCTGAGAGAGAAAGTTACAGATCGCATGCAAGCACAGCACAACCCACGGCTAATATAAACCCAACGTACTAATAATGTTGACTACTGTAATTATTTCGGTGGCCGGGTAATTACGAGCGCTGATATTTCTTCCGAGCGGTACCCACGAAAACGCCCCGTGTGCCGGGCGTTGTCCCGGTTCTCAAGAGCCCCTAAAGGGTGGCCGCCGAAAACTCCCCAAAGCTACTTCAGTTTTGGCGACTGATAGTCTGCAACAATTGTTCGCGCGTCTCCCTGCAGCGCGAATCCCTCGCCTTTCGAGTCGCGTGTCATCGAGGGTCCGAGCACGCGTCCCTGTTGCCTTTGGGCTCGGCTGCTCGCCCCCATCGCTGGTCCTCGCGATGGGCGTCGACCCGAGCCCCTAAAATCGGGCTCCATTGGCTCTCGACACACTTGAGCCCAGCCAACTGGCGCGCGCACTTTCAAACTGTGCGCGTGTCGTGCTCGTTGGACCGGAACGGCACACGGCCGAGTCGTTAAAAACCCGAGATGCGATGGCCAAGATATATACGTACCACATCGGCAGGTGTTCTATAGTCGCCTGAGTTTTGCCGTCGGCTTAGAAATCCGTTCGACTGCGAGGAGATGAAGTGTGATAGCTCTTCGGCGGGCGACGAAAACGACGCGATGAATTTCTACGCCAACTTCGGCGACGACGAAATCCTAACAACGGTCAACGAATTCGGTTTTCATAATCACGACGACGAGCTGAAGACTTCTCCGTCGGATCATCCTGGTTTCCTTCAGCAGCAGCGGTTGATCATCAATGACGCGAACTCAGAGAGAGCAGCCGACTGGAGAGTGAAGGGTGTGGCTGCGATGGGTGGAGAAGAGGATGCTGAGAACCGCCATCCTTCATCCGACGGGGCATCGCCTGCTGCCGCAGCAACCCAGGAGGCGTCCGCCACGAAGCGATGTCGACGGTCGAGGACGCGGACGCTCAGTCCTCAGCTGCTCGTCAAGGTGAAGAGAACGCGTCGGTTGAAGGCGAACGACCGCGAACGGAACCGGATGCACAACCTCAACTCCGCCCTCGACCATCTCCGTTGCATCCTTCCCACTTTTCCAGACGACACGAAACTGACGAAGATCGAGACCCTGCGATTCGCACACAACTACATCTGGATGCTGTCGGAGACTCTGAAACTGCTTGACCTTCAAGATCACGTGAGGAGGCAGAGTCAGCTGACCACCCCTGGAGGAGGAGGAGGAGGAGGAGGAGGAGCAGGGGGCAGCGGCGTTGACCCGTCCGTCGACCTTCAGAGACTGACCGCCATGGCCAATGACCTCGCTTCACAAGTGACTCTCAACACGGATCGCATGTTCCATAATAATACAGCTGTAACGACGCTTCTCAACAGTCTCCAGCTCAGCCTCCAAGAGGATGCCATAGGAGGAGGAGGAGGAGGAGGAGGAGGAGGAGGAGGAGGAGGAGGAGGAGGAGACAACAATGCCCACATACAAGCCGGCGGTGGCGTCTTCAGCAGCCCAGGTAGCTATGACGACACTAGTTATTGTTCATCCCCTCCGGCCGATAACAATCTCCACTGCAGCAGCCAGCAGTTGTCACCGACCAACGTGATGCTGACCGACGCATCATCGAAGGTCTTTCTCAGCCAACCTCCTCTGCATCACCACCATCACCATCATCACCATCAGTCGCCGTCCTTCGATGCCGTCGCATGCACTGACCCACTTTTTAAACTGGGTCAGGTCAACAACTTCACCGGAAGTCCGTCGTCCCCTTCGTCGATGAACACGGATCTCGGATACCTGTCTCCTCCAAGTCCACTCTCCCACTCGTCCTCCGTCGCCGGATACCACACTCCACTCGGAACAAACCAACTGGCCAACCTCCTCCTTCTTCCACCCACAGCGCAGCAACTGCATCCCTCGCTTGCAGTCAACATTAACAATAATAACAACAGCTGCAGCACCCAGTATTCATACAACAACGAATCCATCCATCCTCCTCCTCAGCAACTAAAACGTCTTCCGCTTCAACTGCAACAACAACCTCTTATCCATCATCAGCATCATCAGCATCATCAGCATCATCAGCATCATCTTCAGCATCGTCTACATGCTCAGCTGCAGCATCCGTTGCAAACAGAACTACTGAGTAAGGCATACTCGCAGCAGCAGCAGCAAAGCTTCCCAGTAAATAACTCCGAACTGTCGAATGCCATTGACATCTACGAATCGTACAGCGACGAAAGATTCATCGACTAAATTGAACAATCTAAGCAGAAAGACAATAGCCTACAGGGACACAAAACACAGTTGTTATATCCTACACTTGCATTGTACATAATACAAAATATGTATGTATACGTATTACATACGCACAAATGCAATAGCCTATATATATATATTCCAATCGTTTCTCTCTATTGTTCTGGAATGGGCAACTTTCCCTATTTTTAAATGTGCTATAATAATAAGATTATTAATGTCATGAAAAAATCATATATAGAAACTTATGTAAATCTTCCTCACAAAATACAATACGAGTCATTAACTGATAATTTTCAGTCGCAGATCTTCCTTCAGGTGCTTTATATGAATTGGGCCTATTATATGTATTATATATGTATATATTATATAAATATATTATATATATATACCGCAGGCAATAGGTATACTGCATGCCTGTATTTATGGCCCACATATTGACCATTCAAATTACAGAGAAGACCGCAGAGTAGCAGACACCTGCTTGAAATAACAGGTACCTTGACAGGTGCGTGTATACTGCAGGGTCTGTGAAGACTGTGGACAACTGGACAAGTAATTGCAGCTCGGGATATGATATGTTGGACAGGTATACGATAATATAACACCATACAGGATTCGCTCAATCAAAGGAACTCTTTGCTCGGTTGTTTGATTTCACGATCCCATTACATATAAATCAACCCACATCTCTAATTAGAGTTTTCTAATAGGCAAAAATATCTAAGGCAGTAATTCAATTGACGCTACTGAAGCATATATACAGTCTTATAAGACGAAAATTATGCATTTTCTTCACAAAGAGGCTGAAGATTTTACTGACATCGCTGAAAAGGTCTCTGCGTAAAGAACATTATTTGTGAGGTGAGGTTAATTGTAACTATATTAGAGGTCATAAACTTTGAAAATGCCTTGCATGTGTGTGTATATATGTTTACACTGGTTTGACTGTGAATTGTTCCGTTCGCAACAGACTTTCAGCTTTTGTGACTGAGACTTGTGAAGCATTGTAAATAAAGTGATTAATGATTTAAAACTCATCTGATTTTTGTTTTGATCATGTACTCCCTGAAAAACATGACAATAATTATATAGGTCATAAGACACATATCGTTAGCGAAGAACGACCAGAATATACACCAGAAATTAATATGCTATGGAATGACACAACATGCATGCATGATATCTGATATCATTGATAGTGGGCAGGTCTAATTCCGTAAATCTGCTTATAATTATACTCAGCAGAAACAATCATTGTAAATAGTTACCGGAATATAATTAATCCTCATTGCCTATTAATCCTTAGTCTATTAATCCTAATTGTTTTCGTAATCAAAATTGTGAATCAATTGATGCCATCATTGCCATGACCCGGCATTAATCCATGCACTGCTTCACAATGAACCCTTAATCGCTAAAAATGGCAGATAATTGATAGCTGCAGTGGGTACAATAATTTATACATACATAGCCTCGACTTAGCTATTATACGAATGTTGTCATACTAACGGCTATATACAGCAACATTTTTCATGCCGTGCACCAGTGTACCAATTGTACATATCATAGGCAAACAATCAGCCCGTAGAGTTGAAGACGTTAAATTAGCCTTATTATAGATACAACGAGATATACAAAGGCGTTCGATGCGAATTACAATGGCATTGCCTTTCCATGCATGACAACTGACGTCTCCTCAATTGTGTTGATGTTGCATGGGAACAATTACTAAACTCATTGAGTGTCGATCATCACCCGGTATAGAGCAGAGCAACGAACGAACGTCCTGTGTATACATGCAGCAGTGTCTCTCCAGTGAATTACGAGGCGAACAATGAACAGGAAAGAGGTCGGTCGACGACAAAAAATCTCAACGATATGTATTTGTCGACCTGATAATATGCGACGACGACGACGACGACGACGACGACGACGACGACGACGACGACGACGACGACGACGACGACGACGACGACGACGACGACGACGACGACGACGACGACGACGAAGACAGAGTGGAGAAGAGAGAAGGAGAGAGGAGAAGAGAGGAGAAGAGAGGAGAAGAGAGGAGAAGAGAGGAGAAGAGAGGAGAAGAGAGGAGAATAGAGGAGAAGAGAGGAGAAGAGAGGAGAAGAGAGGATATAGACGGTCTTTTACGCTCAGTGGACGAAGATCGATTTCTTCCTTTTATATCAAAGAATGCTAATGAGTTGTTTCGGTTGCTCGCAGACTCGTCTATGCAACACACACACTTAGTGTTGTTTTAATATTGCCCCAATTTTAGTTTTAGTTTTAGTTTTGATTGTTAGTCTTAATTTTAGTTTTAGTTTTAGTTTTAATTGTTGCTGAATATTAGTTTTAGTTTTCGTTTTAGTTTTATGGATCAATTTTAGTTTTAGTTTTAGTTTTAGTATGCCAATTTTAGTTTTAGTTTTAGTTTTCGTATGCCAATATAAGTTTTAGTTTTAATGATCTGGGGCTACACACTCGTTAGCAGTGAATACCGTTTCGTTCCTTGAATAAACTATATTGATACAAATCAATACGAAGATGTGCTGAACATAAAACGTGATCATTATGTGAAATGTCATTTGCTGCCCAATTGATAAATACCTCAGCATTACAGTTCATAACTTTTTTGGAATTAATACAAAATTTTATGACAACGATATACGCAGTTGCTCACCACAGGAAGGTCAAAATTGCGTATCAACCCTGGTCATACATGTAAATAATTATAGCGTCCCTCAGTGATATTTTAGTTTATATTAATTCTACTTCTAATTCTTATTCACTTCTGTTGACGTGATTTTACTTCCACTTCTAGTTCTCAAATAATATCACTTCTGGTTCTTATTCACTTCTGCCTGAAGCAATTTTACTTCTACTTCAAGTTCTCAAATAATTTTGCTTCTTCCAGTTACAGTTTTTATATAGTTTTACCTATCCGTGCACTTATCAGTTTTTATCACTCTTTGATATCCCAGGTAACGGCCGAGGGAATTTTTGTTTCTGCTATGCATGTGGAGTCCATAGAATAATGATAACAGGTACAATGTAGGATGCAGGGTAGATGCCCGCTATCATCCCAAAGACCACTCAGTCTATCATGCGCTAGAACGTTTGATAACACTAGTCTGGATAGGGGAGGGTGCCCCAAGACGGGACGGTGCACAAGATGAGACGATTCAGTTTTCTCGCAGTCGTTTTACGCGTTTCTTTCTTATTAGCCTTCAATGAATCGACGATTACCTCGGCTATGTATGTACGAGTTTCAGTCCCTGTGTTGACGATATCCGATATACAGATAAACATTTCTTGTTTTGAGCTAGTTAGCTTAATATTTTGCTACTTTAAATAATCGCATAAAGTCATCACTGTACGGACACATTTTGAAACGTGTTTGGTGGCAAGACACAGGGAAATATATTACCAAACGCATGTATTTTGAGATGAGCGATAATACGTTGTGTTTACATCAAAAATTGATGCGTTCACACATCATGCATAGAGTGCACAAGATGGGACATGCTTTGTGTGCCCAAGACGGGACGCGTCCCGTCTTGGGCACACGGTATATCCCAATGGTGAACTACTCGTCCCATCTTGGGCACCCGCAACACACCAGCTGTACAGTATGCACAGTAAAACAATTTCTTAGTCAGGATATTATATAGGTCGGTGCATTCAAGCTTTAGACCACGCAATCAATTAGTGGTCATGGCTGCGCTAACTAGTGTTGTGTATTGTAAATCATTTTCTCGTGTGCTCGTTCGATGTGGGATCCCTCTCCCCATTTGTCAATTCAGCCTTGTCCTGTCTGGTGAGAACAGTGCGATGACGATGCATATGCTAAAACTGCTTGTTCACAGTGAAATCATCAATCTTCTGAAGTTGATAAATTAAATTAAGGTGTTTAACATGGGAAAATAATTTGATATTTTAATGTCCCATCTTGGGCACCCCGGTGCCCAAGATGGGACGATTTGTAGGTCAACAAAAGTTCATTGTTTCGTTTAAGCCATACATTGTTTTCTTGCAAATTGCTTGCCAGATAGTGGTTAAAGGATCAGTTTAAAGGAAGGAAGAAGTAGCGAATATGTAATGTCATCAGCAAAGGTGATTTGAAGGAAATACTGCGAATCGTCCCGTCTTGGGGCACCCTCCCCTATATGAATGCAAAGAACTAAACATCCCAAAATGGAATATTGTAATGTGAAGTGAATGAATGAGAATAATATGATAGTGTGCGACGATTCACGCAGTTCTAGCAGGATTTTACACAACTAAATAAAGGTCACAGGCAAAGCATATCAATGAGAATATTTTATGATTGTAAACTCTAAGACTTACTCTTACCTCGGGTCAAACAAAGTGGTCCGTTTCCTTGTTTGGCCTCAAAATATATTGCTACAGAAATTCTCCTAGACTAATAAATTTCACCCTGGATATATATAATATAATTATCAGATCCTGGCCAGGGACTTCTCTTGGTTTCTCTCTCGAAGGGCAATCATATAGGCTGAGTAGGCTCTTTTCTACACCAGAGACGACTATACTTTTCATCGCCAGCCACAGCAAGACAGAGTCTTCCTTGCCAGCGGTCAGCCTTTGTTCACTCTCACGTGCCTCACCATTGTTTCTCCCTATTCACTGGCCAATCATATCTTACCTAACTCCACTGGTCACCCTGCCTGTCGGCCCTGCAAGGCTTCCTCAGACAATCACTGTTCTGCATTACTCTGATCTGCATATTAATAGCCCCTAATCCCCAAACCGGTTTGAACAGGTTTAGAGCCATAATTATGACCCCGGGTATACAGGTAAAACGACCCACTTGTGAGTAATCTCCTTCCTCACAATACTAAAATACGCCATTTGCACAATACACACAAATAAGGAAAGTAAGGTGAAATTACGAGCAAATTATTTAGTTTTCGTTTGGCCATATATCGTTTTAGTTTTCGTTTGATCAATTTTCGTTTACTTTTAGTTTTGATTGCTGCATATTTCGTTTTAGTTTTAGTTTTCGTTGTCAGCGTGTTTTAGTTTTAGTTTTCGTTTTCGTTAACGAAAACGTTTCATTTTCGTTAATTACCCTTTTCGTTTTCGTTTTCGTTAACGAAAACAACACTACACACACTCACACATGCACACACATATGCACACACGCACGTACGCACGCATGCACACACACATGCACACACGCACGTACGCACGCATGCACACACACACGCACACATGCACACGCGCGCACGCACGCACACACACACGCACACACACGCACACGCGCACATACGCACGTGCGCACGCGCGCACGCATGCACACACACGCATAGACGCACAGACGCATACACACACGCGCGCACACGTACGCACATACACGCACACACACAGACTCTATAATATGCAATGCTTAATTTTCGAATACAGTGCGGTGCTGGATTGATTCAATGTTCATGAGCCTTAAAACTATACATTTATAGAGATGAGTCTTTGTTTACATGCAGTGACTCACGAGGAAGGCCAGGGAAGAAGATTATGCGACCAAAATATATATATATAATTTTATATATATATATTGCTTGGAAGGCGTGTATATCAAGATGCTGTCACCGATTAAATCAGCAGCCTTTCTTTGGACGACGATGCGTACTTCCGCAGCTATATACACGGTCCTTGTATAGCTTAGATCTATATATAATACACATGCACAACAACAATGTGCACCCTGCAGCGAACACTGCGGCACTAGATCAACCAACTAAATATCAGTTTTAAACTTATATGCTTCTATCTTTCACGCACAGATGAGCTCTAACCTTTGACCTGTACGACTCATGCATATGACCAATCTGAATGAAGGCCCGATGCGATCACGCACCGTCTAATTATTACGTTCGATAGAGCTACAGAAAAATGGCGTCTCATTGATGATGTGGCTGTCTTCTTCTTCTTCCTCCTCCTCCTCCTCTTCTTCTTCTTCTTCTTCTTCTTCTTCTTCTTCTTCTCCTCCTCCTCCTCCTCCTCTTCTTCCTCTTCTTCTTCTTCTTCTTCTTCTTCTTCTTCTTCCTCTTTTTCTTCTTCTTCTTCTTCTTCTTCTTCTTCTTCTTCTTCTTCTTCTTCTTCTTCTTCTTCTTCTTCTTCCTTCTCCTCCGTCATCAATATGACGATGAGGCCTTTATGAAATTTCTCCAAACTTCTCTGCTCCTGATTGCTTCTCCGATCTCGGCTAAGCTGTTGCCCTTCTCTCTCAGGTCTTCTTTGGTGTTATCTATATCCAGGTTTGTTTGGTTTCATTTCCATAAGGTTTCTTGGTCTCTTTGCCGAGTGGTGACCAGCTCTCTCCCGATAGGGTATAAGGAGACCGGTGGGCATTTTTGGCCTCTTTCGCCCAAAGGTGTCCTTCCAACACTTGACGCCTCCGTTAGCCAGCGCTTTTCGGGGTTCCTGGTGAGCCTGTCCCCCTCGCGTATACCGCCTTAGGAGGTTCTTCGGCCATTGGCCCTCTCCCCTGATGGCATAGCCCCACCAGGCTATTTCTTACTTGGCTTTTCACCCCTCGCCCCACCACGGTGAGGTGCAGGCCGGTCTTGGGGGTGTCATATATATATATATATATATATATATATATATATATATATATATATATATATGTCGTCCGCTCTCAGATTAATTTCGCGGTTTCACAATGAAGTGGATTCGTCATGCAGGGCTTACAACTTTCTGTCAACTAATTCGACTTCACTTTTATTACGTCACTTAATTAAGTTAATTGGATGAACAATTTATCACCTCTCCATTGATTTTCTTCAAAGAAACAGACATGCAGAGGCAGAGAGGCAGAGGGTGCAAGAGAGAGCAAGAGAGAGACAGAAGAAGATGGAGAAAAAGAGACTCAGATAGACAGAGACAGAAGGAACTTAAAGAGAAAATAGAGACGGTGGCAGAGAGAGTGACAGACAGACAGACAGACAGACAGACGGAGACAAAAGCAGCAGACAGAGAGAGAGAGTGAGAGAGAAACGGACAGACGAGACTGAGTGGCAGACAGGCAGAGACAGAAACAAAGGCAGAGAGAAACTGAAAGGGACAGAACCATATATAGACGACAGGGAGAAAGCCAGACGCAGTGAACAATAGCACCGGTTCATGAAGTGTTTCATTATATAGGCTATCAGTCCATGAAACTGTTTACACTTTTACCTTTTGATGTGACATTTATGACAAATGCATGCAACTTCTCTTTATGACCGCGTTACACAATCGTTCACAACCTGGATGTAGTCTAAATTGAATGCACAAGAATAGAAACCGTTGGCAGGCCATTGACCTCTAAATTGTCAACAGTACTGTTACTGTCTATTTTAATTTTACTTTGTATGCATCCAGTGAGGACTTAAATAACTAAGCCGGCGGCATATGTCATACATGCGCACACAGTATTATTGCCTCTATTTTTGTCGCTTTTATGTTGTTTTTCATCTGTTGCTTTGGTCTCATATTTCACGAATTAACCTGCCATGATGCATCAGTAAGATGCGATCGTTCTTATTCGTTGAATTAAATTTAAACCGTCTGTTTGAAATTTGCGCCAACTACTTGGCGAACTGACAGCCTCTGCGTCGGCCATCATCCATGTAAATCCACTTCTACATCTCTCGCTCTGGCATGGAGGGAGACTTCAGTCGTTAGAGGGCAAATTGGACTCAGACACAGCCGAACACAAGTTGCCAAACTTGTTAAGACCGATAAGTAATTGTCAAATATCCCGTCGCTAGTAATATAATCATCGGAGCAAACAGAGCAGACACTGCAGAGGCTCGTCTCGCTGCGTCGTCGTCGTCGTCTTCGTCGTCTGACATCTCTCTTCTTCTAATTCGCGCCAGGTCCTTCAGCTTGTAGGCTGTGTATACGGTACACCTCGTGAGTCCTCCTGCAGCGCCGCCTCGCGACCCACGGAGACGACGACGAAAATCTTCAAGTGCTTAAACAAAATGACGCGTGGCTCGACGCTCGTTTCAAGTCGTGCGGATGTCAGGGCACCAGCCTAGAGGCTCGAGGGGCGAGTAGGGGACCAGCGTCGGACAAACATTGACATTAAAAAGTCGCCATCAAAGAGGCAGAGGTGGTGCCGACTGGTGAGACGCGTGTCCAACGGACTCGGATGCGATTTCTGACGGCCGTCGTTTCGTGCTGAACGAGATCTCGCGCGGATTGACCGAGTACAATAAGCAACTGTTATGAGAATCGAGTGAGGGGCGGATCGGAGGGATGGGAGGGAGGGGAGCGTGAAAGAAGAAGAGGAGGGTGCATGTATACGTGAAGAGAAGGGGTCGTTAAACATGACGAAGGAAAGTGCAAACTGTTGCATCTGGTGGTGCTATCGGTGCGGTCGTCTAAGACGAGATGAAGAACGAGCAAGGCTGAGAGAGTGAGACACGATGAGACAAAGGGGCAGACAATATGGACGGACGCTTACTTTCCAGCTTACATGACTTGTATGTTCACGCTGCTGCAGACCACGACAAGAGAGCAGGAAAAGTAAAAAGAACAGACAAGAGAGAAAGGCATGATGGAGGGGGAAATAGAGACAGAGTGAGTCAGAGACAGGTTAATGAAAATAGATAGACAGAAAGGTCAATTGGTGTAAAAGTACACCATTGGTGTCATTCTCTACGGTGTACAACACCGTAGAGAATGACAAATACCCTATAACACGATACACACTGCAGTCGACTGTTAGAAATTTTCATTTACAAAGCCTGAGGAACTATTTGACTACAATTGTGTGTAGTTTTTGGCCACGAGTCTTTGACAGCGGTATTGTTTTATTTAGCCCAAATATAGTGCAAGGTTATTTTTAATACTTTTAGAACTGCACAACTCCTTCTTTCCTTTCCCATCCTCCATGGTGAATTACTTCCAATCGAGGACAATGACCTTTTTGCTAGTTTTAACTGTGCAGAGGTGCTTCTACAACTGCACATTTTGTGTACAACTGCGTGCACGCTAAAAAGCCCTGATATAGTGTAGTTGAATTGAAACTTCGGTGTTATAATGTTGTTCGTGCCATCAATGTGATGGTAGATCTAAAGGCGGTATAGGTTAACACAGATACAGAATGCAACAAAGCTCCAACACAGTAAATAAACACATAGCCTAATTATCTATCTTGCATGTGCAGAGATCTGCGCATATACATTCGTTGCTAATCAGATGTCATCTGAGACTGACAGGCTGAATAATAATTTCAATAATACTCGCTCCACATCCGAGAGTGGAATTAAGTAATCAATTACAAACGACCACACACACACGTTGCATTAAATGTATACGATTCAATCCAAATTATAAAAGATAATAATTACTTGTAATCTGATTCAAAATACAATGGATAATTTATCTCTCCGACCTCCGATGCAAATGACGTTTTTCGACTAAAGAGGACTAATTCCACGAGGCATACGCACATAAATTGGATTTTTTTTATGTATATGACATCAAGAGAAAAGGTGAGTCTGGGCTATACACGTATGCGCGTTGAAGAGAGACCTTTGCCTGCAACAAGTCAAAGAAGACCTGGACGTGAGCTGTCACGGAGACCTCACGCTGGGGCGATCCCTACCGGGGAACCGTCGGCCTGGGTTCCGCTGAAAGGATCCCCCGTTTCACGGCTGACCGATCGCCTGTAGACCACGCGTCGATCCATCCCATTAATCAACCGATATTACAATCGTCTTTGACGCTTTGAAAAGACAACCGCGTGGAAGGAGACAATGGAACAAAATGATGCAGACGACCAACTCGTCGTCGGGTCTGGGGGTGGGTGGAGGGGTGCGTCCAGGAAGGGACGAGTGACCGACCGACCGAGCGGGCGGGTGGGCAGACGGTGTGCAGGGCTTTCAGGGTCCTTTCCCTTTCGCTGTCAGCTAGACATGGACGCATGCACCCATAGATAGCGTCGTCACTGGTCGGCTGCGTCGTCGTTAACTCGCTTCGCTGGGACCGTTATAATATTTTCTATCATCTGAGATCATATCTGTCGGTGACATCCTGACCCGGGTTTTGTTTCGCTGACCCCAGATGTGGCGGGGTCACAGGTGAGGTCACAGGGGTCAGCGTAGGGTATCGCCCTCGACAGCGCCGATGGATTTCCGCTGGGCACGCGCCGCGCTCCTACCAGACCCAGCAGACTCACGGTAGAGAGACCCTCCTCGAAGAGCAGTCGCCCGTCGGCCGGTCCGCCCCAATTCTGGGTGTTGCTGGGGTAATTTATGGGGCCAGACAAGAAGCGTGCAGATCAAAGAGGAGAGGCTGAACGGAAGACGAGCAGAGAAAATTGAGAAGATGAAAGGAAGAATCATCCTCTGACTACATGCGTGGAACATACACCTCCAATCCTCCATGCTTCTCCAATCGTCTCAAAGCTGCAAGGCGTTTCCTTTTATTCATGACCCAATGACCACTGACCAACCGTCTTTCATCTCACCCGCAAAACGTATAACAAGACCACTGTATATACGACACGTATATAGTTATGTGAAAATAATAATTATTGTAAAAACGAGGGGCGTTTCGACCCCACGCCTTTCATCCTTTGCCCCGCGGCAACTTTTATACAACTATTCTTCGATTGACAAATTGTCCCAGGAAACAACGACCGGGTTCTAAGGCGTTCTTGGAAAGACAATGGATTTGTTCAGGGCGGATCGAACCCCTCTATAGTCACAAAGCACTAACTATATCCTATCAGTCTTTCCGCCCTTTGATGGATCTCGAATTACGTGCCATGAGTTGTGTATACTATATGTATAACACCACTCAACTCTAACAATTAAGACCATGAACACATACACACTTTGACGGTCGCTTATATGATATTAAGACGCTTTTGCAATCTTTGCCACCTCCATGCTTTGCTTTCCCTCTGACATAGCTATGGTTACGAAGTTTGACCACCTAACTAAAGTTTATATAGAGTTTAGGCCCATGCAGTGGAACGAGCTTGGAAAGGCATATAGTCAAAGAGTTTTACTCTTACATGTATGTGTACAATTGCACATGTGCAATTGAGCAGTGTTATTTCAGCTATGGTTTTCGGTAGCAGTTTCAGTTACAGGTAGCCTATACCTAATTTTTAATTTTCAGTTGCAGCTACATGCATCTAACCAATCTTGCTATTCAGTTTAAGTGACAGCCTTTTGTTACTCAATTACCACAAGTAAGCTTATTCCGAACAGCCTTTTGTTACTCAATTACCACAAGTATTCCGAACAGTTCTCGGAAACCCTTACGCAGCACATGAATGATGAATCCGATTTAAATATCTATAGGCCTATATTATAATTGTCCGTTTACGTAAAGAAAAGTCGACGTTCCAATCTAATGTCTTCTCATATAATTATAGTCTGTGAATATTGTGCTGGACCTATACATACAACGACAACACAAAGAAAGGAAAGTGCAAATTATTATCGCAGGAAACTAGAATAGAATTACTATAGAGGCACTCCTGCAGAGAGCTACCATGCATTTAAAAGGGAAGCAATGAAAATAAAGACTTATGTTTCATTTTCATGAAAACGCTCTGTGATTCTTTAGTTATACAATTTTCGTTTTTGTGATACAGTTTCAGTTATTCAGCATTTTTCAGTTTCAGTTACAGTTAACTGTCAAACAGTTTTAGTTTTTATGCTATTTCAGTTATAGTTCAGTCAATAGAAATAACACTGGTATATAGTAAAGCACTAACATAGGCTTGTTATTTGTTCTACAGCGTAACTATATAATTAAAAACTACAGAACACTCGGCGAGCATTGGAATTTTATTCTTAAACCAGCAGATTGGTATAATTCTCGAGTCACTGTGGCATCAATTGACGCATCCATTGGCAAAACTTCTAAACCAAATATTTCTTAAAGATCTCATTAGCACCAATCATATAAACAGCTCAAAATAACAAAGAAGCCATATTAATTAGAAGGCTTTCAGTTGATCAACAGAAAACATCCGTTGCCTGAAACGAAACAATATTCAAAACACCCATAGACCTTATAAAACCCATGCAGTGCTATAAGCAGAATAGTGTACAACACTGTACACAATGTATACGATGTGATAAAGAAAACATGGAAAGAAAAGATTTTTCTTGATAATACACAAATTCACAAAATTATGCCTAATTGTTAATACATTACAGGTGATTGATGAGGTGCCTATTAATAAAGATCTATATGCAGCAGCAAGGCCGTAGCCAGGATTTGATTTGGGGTGGGGGGGGGGGTGTTTCTTCAGTTTCCCGTCAAAAAAACTGATATTCATTTTTTTTACATTTTTTGTTTTCTCATTTCGGGGGTGTTTTCATGGTTTTATTTCATGGTTTTTACATCATGTCCTAGTAAATGCATTCTTTTATTTTTTACATTTTTCATATCGGGGGGTGTTCAAACACTCAAAACACCCCCTAGCTACGGCCTTGAATATATATGCTGCAACTTTGTGTGAATAGTCGATTAAAACTCTAATATATAGGGTGACACGAAAGTTCGTTCACCGTTTTCAAAATGCGTTATCTCAGTAACGGCTTCATATTTCTCTGTAATATTTTGTCAGTGTATACACCAGTTAAATGAAAGATACTGGTACAAATTTGATTATGATCCGTCCCGTTTTCGCCATTATTTATAAGAAAATGTAAAGACGACCAGTTTTTGCGGGGAAACTGCGCTCATCAAATTAGCACAATAAAGAAACTGTCTATACGCATAGCCTCTTATACAAGCGTGAAAAGACACTGTTGTTACCTATATAGGACATACACAGCCGTAGGCTATTAGCGTACAGTGTCTCCTTTCTGCATAATGACAGCACTGACTCTATCCGGCATAGGAAGAGTACGTTCCGCCCGCTCCACAGATGAAGTTTAGTCCGTCGGTGATGGTTTGGGGTGGGATGACTGCCATGGGTCTCACTAAACTTCAATTTGTGCCAAATGGTACCAGATTGAACTCACAGTAGGCCTACTATGTACATCACCAACATTCTCGAGCAGATCGTGAAGCCAGCGTTCGAGAGAGAAATGACAACGGCAGTGTCATGCAACGAAAGTTATTTGTTGACAATGACCTATAGGAGTATTTCAGCAGGATGGTGCGCGCTGTCATACATCAGCTGTGACGACAAAGTGGCTAGACGACAACCTCCCATCACACACATACAGCCGAAGGATTAGTCACCCAACTCTCCGGACCTCTCTCCTACTCTCTCCTACTCCTCTTGTGGAGTATTTTATCTCTCAGCGTTTATAAAGATCCTGAGCCAGAGAATGCTGATCAACTCAAGCATCGCCTCCAACGAGCGTGGAGATCGATAGCAGTTGGGACACTTCAGAGGCTGATCCAGTCATGCCATATATAGAGTCAGTGCTGTCATTACACAGAAAGGAGACACTGTGAGCTAATAGCCTACGTCTGTGTATGTCCTATATTATAAGTAACAACAGTGTCTTGTCACGCTTGCGTATGAGGCTAGGCGTATTCACAGTTTCTTTATTGCGTTAATTTGATGAACGCAGTTTTTCCGCAAAAACTGGTCGTCTTTACATTTGCTTATAAAAAATGGCGAAAACGGGCCGGATCATAATCAAATTTGTACCAGTATCTTTCATTTGACTGATGTATACACTGACAAAATATTATAGAGAAATATGAAACCGTTACTGAGATAACGCATTTTGAAAACGGTGAACGAACTTTCGTGTCACCCTATATATATATATATAGGAAAATAGCAGTTTTACAATCAATTGAATTTCTAACAATCATTTAATCTATATCCAGCAGTGCATTCCTCTTAGTCGATCAAGTGCTGCAGTATGCCAAAACAAATTTCTGTCCAGGGTAACGGCCTATGTTGTTGAACCATCCATCTTAGCCGCTTATAACGCAGAAGTACATTACATAGCAATAAAGAAAACGAATGGTTAGTTTAGATCTATCCCGTAATAATTGAAACAATAACCATTGATTATATAGGATTATATATGATGATGAACTGCAGATGAACTGTTGGTCACATCACAGAGCAGTTTCTATTTCGATCAGTGACTTCTCATGCATGAAGTTCTGACCAACGTTTGAATTTCGGTTTAAGTCTTTATCAGCGGTGGCGGTTGCGGTGGCGCAGTGGACCCGGGGCAGCTCGCTGGAACTTAGGAATCTGATGGCGCCCTTGAAGTGATCCTCCAGGTAGTAGGGGCACTCACGGGGTCCCAGCAGCGTCGGTCGATCGCTGTCACGCGACACGTGACCTCCGCAGGCGACAGAGGCGCCGTCGTCTTTTCTCGCTCCTGCCGACGACGCCGTTAGTGGCGACACGTAGCGGTGTCTGACCGGGGTACTTGGACACGATCGCGACACGAAGCGAAGTTTCTCGCGCTTCCGGTGGTGAGCCCCGGACCGGAAGTTCTGCGAGGATTTCGATGCGTCAACAAGAGACGACCCTCCTCCTCCGGCGGCGCCACTCGCAGCTGATGTAGCGCCAGCAGATCCTCCTGCTCCTCCTCCTCCTCCTACACCGCCTCCTCCTCTGGGCGTTCTCCCAACTCTTCGTGCATCGTCGCAACCGAATTCGAAACCGGAACCGGAATCCGATTGGTTGCCGGTGGCCGTTCCCGCCGACGCAACGGAAGTCGTAGATGGCGCCACAGTCAGCGCAGAAGCAGACGACGCTGTCTCGATTTCCGTCTTCATGTTCGCGTGAAACGATCGGGAATTTATCCAAGACAAAGGTCGACTACTCTTCGTCGACTTCGGCACCGATTCGGATTTCTCGTTGCGGGAGGCTAAGGATGATGATGGACTGCAGCTGTGGCTCGGTCCTTCTTTGCAATCGACAGCAGTTTGTCCATGTTGACGACTTGAATCTCGCTGTGGCTTCTGGGAGACTTTTGGCGGAACCGTTGGAGCCGTATCCTGTAGGTGGATCGATGGTTCTTTGGGATTCTGGGCGTCTAGGGAAAACCTCGTCGTCATCTGAGTCGGTCGCTGACCAGAATTTGATGGCTGGGATTTGCGTCTGCTTGGCGCTACATCATCGTCTATTCTGCTCGGAATATTAAAATCAGAAGACAATGAGAACAAAGCGCCGTCGCTTGAATGATATTTCTAATCATCGATCAACTCATTCATATTATATCCAATTAACCAAACACCCCTATAGCTCAATCGTCATCTCTTCATGCATACGCTCATGCATATGTCGATAGAAATTATTATTGTTCAATCCTCCGTCCATCAGTCATTTCATCCTCCAATCATTCATCCATCCATTCATTCATCCATTCATTCACCAATTCATCCATTCGTCCATTCATTCGTCAATATACTAATTATTCATTCATTCATCCATCCATTCATCCATTCATCCATCTATTCATACATTCATCCATCCACTCATCCACCCGTTCATCCATTCATCTACTCATCCATTCACCCATTCTTCCATTCATTCATCTATTCATCCATTCATACATCCATCAATTCATTCATTTATTCATCCATCTATTCATCCATTCATTCATCCATCTATCAATTCGTTCATTCATCCATCCGTTTATCCATTCATCCACTCATCTATTCACCCATTCTTCCATTCGTTCATCTATTCATCCATTCATCCATCCATCAATTCATTAATTTATTCATCCATCTATTCATCCATTCATTCATCCATCTATCAATTCGTTCATTCATCCATCCGTTTATCCATTCATCCACTCATCTATTCACCCATTCTTACACATTCATTCATCTATTCATTCATTCATCCATCAATCAATTCATTCATTCATTCGTGTATTTAATGGCCCATGCAGCATGCAGTCCGTCTATTCATTGATCAGTCTGTGCCATTTTCTCCAAATTCCGACCTCTTCATTCATTCATTCCAGGGGTTATTTTAAGGAATTTTCTCAACTGCACATAAATGACGTATTTTGAGACTGGACATAAGAAAGTCCTTGACCAGGGATTTGTCCCCCAAAGCTGAAGCAGCTTTTTGTGAGCGCTCGGTCGTTAATAAGCTGGTGCTTTGCGCTTGGCCTTCGACTGGAGGTTTAGATGTTTGAATATTAGGCCTAAGATTTTCCGACTTTATAAAGATTCATATTGAAGATCAAAATCAATTGTTATGACAATGTTTGACTCAAAGTTCATCATGGCAAAATCTCCAAATGAATTAACGAATGAAATCAGCTAGACGTTCTTAGACGTTTAGACTTTTCAATATCCTTAATCGATCTTGACTAGAGATCCCTTAAAGATCCCTTACAGATCCTCTGCTGTTGCTGGAATTGGAAATAGCTTAGGAAGATTGCTAAGTGTAATAAAGTTAAATGGTCCTATGTCCCTGGACACTTCCAAAGTTTCGCTAGTAGGCCTGTGTAAGGGTACGTCTAAATGTTGCTTTTCTGCTCTGAAACCCTGGTCATTAAGATCAACATGATATTGTTTTGCTAAAACTAAGGCTAGCAGACAAGATGAGATATTTTCCCAAGAAATAAAATCTTTGAGCTAATTTCAATTTTTTTATAAAATATAACCCACTAACTGCAAAATACGATGTAAGACCGATAAATATCATTAGCAAACCTCCCAAATGGTCATTATTGATCGATAGGCCTATACTGACACCCACATCAACACGAATATGTACTGTTTATTCTAATAGCAGTTTTAACCAGGAGCCGCGTCGCCGATCTACATGTAGGGTTACCATAAGTTCTCAAATGAAAAAGAGGACACATAAAATGTTCATCCGGTTACCTTCCCGTAGCCAGCTCCTAGGCTCCTAGTGCTACGCCAATGTTAAGTGTTGCACAAATATAAGCAACGTTAAACTACACAAAAATATGTTCTTATTGTACATGCTTTCAATTTACACTTCATTGAGTGAGTGTTCATTACGCCAGTAGGTTACTTCAGTACACATTACATTGCTGTCACTAACTGTAGGCCTACGCAGAAACAAAACAGTGACAGATTCGTCGCTTTTCGAAACCAGTGTTGCTAAAAAATTTGTTACTTTGGTATATGAAGTTCCCCAAACACTCTTAACATGCTTCGGCGTTTCGACGAGCGCCTTTAAATCCAGTGCACCCTTATTGGCAACTGACATATAAGTTCCGCTGCCGCATATGTCAAACATTTAGCTTCCCAACCATAACGACCTGCACGAAAACACTTACGTTTCGGTATTTTTATGTCATTTCTTCCCGATTAATTTTAGAATTTATTATTTTATTTAGATCTACAATCATCATTACGTAACTCGTTTGATTTATGCGTTTGGTAAAAAAAACCGCTTCAGGAACCGGAAATCCAATGGTAACCATGCCATTGAGGTAAATATTGCGGGAACGCGTGTTTAGTTCACGGAACGGAATAGTATATAACACGGAAAAGTAAGTAATATGATATCGATCGATCGTGGACGGACGGGAAAACCCCGGACAAAAGCCATATTTCTGGAAAGCCGCCCGGACGCCCGGACAGGGGTCTAAAAAGAGGACATGTCCGGGGAAACCCGGACGTATGGTAACCCTATCTACATGTAAATGATATTTTACCACACCATGACTTGGCTTAGGGTACGACTGATGGAAATTTTATATGCTACAAGCTCTGGTGTCATTCATTCATGAGAACCAGAATGTGTGTGTGAACATAGCCGCAGACTTGGTCCTGGGTTTGTGGAAACGAACGAGCGACCGAAAGACAATAATTTCCAATGCACGAGCACCTAGCTGGGTAGGGGTTTTGGAAGGTGGTGTACCAATCCATTTTCGATTTTTTTAAATTTCTACACCGCACGGTGGTATTCTAAGTTGTAATTTAGCAAGGCTGCTCATCATTTCAGTGCTGATAGTCATGGTTTAGGACTTTAATAAGTGTCCCGTCCCATTGTTTAAACATTTTTTACAACATTATAATGGCAACTTTTAGACTGTGATCTTTAAAAAATTGCTCACAAATTTCACGCCAAAAGGCATGGTTTGAGACTTCAATAAATGCACCTCCCCATTGTTTACATTTCTGAATTTCCACACTGTAACGGTCATCTGAACAAAATTGCCCTTTTTAAATGCTGACAGCTATGGTTTTAGAGTTTAGAGAGTCTCCTCCTTATTGTTTAATTTTTTCATTCGCACGCTGTTAATCTGGCATTTAAAGCTGTCATTTGAAAAAATTACTCATAATTTTCTTTTCTCGTCCATTGTTTGAAAAGTCATTTGCCAACTGTTGTAATAGCATTTTAGGCTGTTACCTTGACAAATCCAATCATAATTTGGTACTAAGAGACGTGGTTTAAGACTTGAATAATTCCCCCTACCTGTATCTTAATTTTTTTAAATTTTTTTAATTTACACAACGTAATGGCGGCCGTTTAGGCTGTCATTTGTAGGCCTATCAAAATTGATAATTATGGACAAGCAGTGGATAACACCGTAGAAATCTATAGTAATGCTTGTGATAATATTTCTGAAATATTTTGGGGATATAAGATATAAGCATCTCCGTCACTACCACAAGTTCCGGGTTCCGTTCCTCGATCCTATCCCATCTAAGTCTACACCCCTGTGCGAGATGCTAGTTCAATAACATAGGTCTAGTGTATCTTTCAGATTCTGAGGATGCGATTTTTGGATGGGATCACATAAACTCAAAAAGGGTGCGTGTAATAGGCCTATGGGGATATATTATTATGGAGAATTTGGAAGAAAATTTTAGTATGCAAATAATCAGGCAGACATCCAGACTGAGCTAGCCTTTCAGCCACACAGGCAATACATAGCCTACAGTGATTAATTCGTTTCAACCGTTTCTTTTCATCGCCTTTAGATACTTGAGTTGTTATATTGTAGTAGACTATTTTGCTTTATGCGTCTGACTGTCTATAGGCCTACGTCAATTCCTGCTTCAGCTTGTCAGAGCAAGCGGCAAAAGCTGGAGAAAGTAGACTACGATGGCCAAGAAGTTGTCATTATGGTATGAAGGACAACCCCGGCCTTTACAACTTTATCAGGATATCAACCTACAGCAGGTCTTGAATCTGCATCCACCCACACATTTAGCCTACTGCAAATTCTTCTGTCTGCAGCCTATGTGTGATTTTTAGCAGAATCTTCGATTACATCACCCATTTTCCCCGCTCTTACTTCATGCACACGGGTGACCTTCGCCGTATCGGTCTAATGCTTGACTTGAAAACTGCATGTAATCATCATATCTATTATAGTTTACGCCAAATTTCAATAGGCCTACCCTTTTCCTGAACATATATATATATATATATATATATATATATATATATCACCCAAATAAACCGCCTCAAAGATGTTCACTTTGGGCTGTTACTATCATGTTTGTGTCCAACTTTCTACCACTAGGCTTATAACTTCTCGTCGGTTCACGCAACTAGGCAAAAAGTAACTGCACAATATCTGATTTTCAACTGCACAAATCTCTTTCCCAACTACACACTTTGTGTCCAGCTGCACGTTAAAATAACCCCTGATTCATTCATTCATTCATTCATTCATCTGTCCATTTTTCCATGCGCTATTTTGACATCCTTTAACCCGTCCGTTAGTCCGCATATACAATTATACGTCGATCCGCAGTATATATATATATAAAAAATTATATATATATATATATATATATATCCGTCAATCAATATAAATTATAGCTTAATGCATTATTCTGATATTGATATTAATTATAGCATCATCATCATACACTATCTGCTGCTGAAGTCGTACGATCCTCAATCGAGCAAGGTCGAGTTCGTGCTTCAGTTTCCAGACCTGTGTTTCACAGACCGGGTTTCGACATTTGAAGTTCCTCGTCATCTCAATCGCCTCCTTCACCGATTGTTGAAATGTCAGCGATTTTCCTAAACTCTGCGCAGTAAAAACAGACTCTGATTGGTCAATCGTTGTCAAGATTGACATTAAAGATTTGCCAAGACGGTTATATAATGATTGTTTTAGCAGCATGATTGCGTGCTCCTCTGATAAAAGTTTCAAAACTTGCAAACAAAGATTCTTTTGTTGCATTTGTGTTGTCAGCTTATAAGCTCTAGTTTTTGAGATTTTCTTACGTATTCGTACTTTTGGACAATTTGTCTGCCTGCCACTCAACAGTTCATCATGCTTGCACTTAGGCCTCTACACATCTATAGCCATGGCTTAAAATGCAGCAGTTAGGTCGTGACTAGCAATAACACTGTCAAGTACATCGTCAGAACGCGCTAGAGCATACTTGTATGCAGTTCAGAATCAGATACGCACTTATAGGGGCCTAGGCTATGCATGTAAATAGGTCATAGGCTTAGGCCCTATCTGACTAAACAAAATTAGCACTCCACACGGTGCCTATGTATACAATGACCCATATTGTAAATTGCGCATTCGTTTGGAGAAGACGCTAAAGAACTTCTTATCCGTATAGGTAAAGTAGGTAAATAGAGGCGTTTTGAGTCATACAAGGCTGACGAGGCTACAGCATCCATACGAATCCCACTTGCGGAGTTTGGCTCTGAAGAACTTGAAGTAGACGTGTTCGATGATCATAAGAGCGGCTCCTAGGATCATACCGCAGGCGAGCAGGATGAAGGCACTCGTGAAGTTGAGTATGCCAAGTGGTTTACTCGACTCGCCCTTCGCCTCGTTCTTCTTGCACGAACCGGCCAACCAGAACTTCTGCAGTCGCTCCAGTTCGCCTGTTCAAAAGAATTAAAACGGAAAGCAACTGCATGGATAACGTCGCCACTGTACGTATACTCTGGTGGAAGTGCCACTCCCAAGCCTTGATCAAGGAGGAGGGCAGCGTTAGTGATCTTTGTTATCACACATTGTCGTTCAACTGAAATCACCACCAGCTGCATGGACTTGAGATACGTGACCGATTCATCGCTGTTGGCCACTGGAGGTCTAAATGTCATTCATAAATGAACGCGGGTTTGCGTCCTTATAGCCACGTGTAGATCTACACAAAGAAACTAAATGAAACTTGAGACTATTTATTCATAGTATTGTCCTCTACGATTTGTTTATAATAATTATGGAAACAACTATATATAAGAAATTTAATGGATCTTCAACCATTGCATCATAACCGCAGTTATGAGACCAATTAGCGTCATGTTCAACGCCGTATAGGCCTATACTTACAATAAAGCGTCAGTGAATAACGCTCGTACAGCTTTGGCAGTGCCAGTCCCAAGCATAGAAAAAGCAGGAGGGCAACGTCAATCATCCTTTATATATATATATATATATATATATATATATATATATATAACACAGTGTCTTTAAACAACTGCAGCTAGCGAGATCTAAACATACGTGAAGACAAATTACAAGGTAATCGTATCGTAATCGTAATCTCCTCATTTCTAAAGCGCCACTGGAAAGCCAAGCGCGGGGCACCGGCTTATTCACGAGCGCTGGTAGGCGAATAAAGGTAGGCTATACACGATGTGCATCCAGTCGCTGGTTGTAGGCTAAATACCGTCATACTGGAACTTGATGATGTATTGGTTGACGATTGAAATCCATTTCGATCCTTTGGGAAATCCGATTCCATATCCGGTCATCGCGTGCCAGCTGTTGATCGTTCGCAGTTTGCATCCGTCGTCATGGCTCGCTTGGTATTCAAGAACCGTAGCGTCATAGATGAATGCGTTGATCTCCCTGTAGAAATCAATAAGACAACAATCAGTAAGACAACAGCAATGAATAAGACAACAACAATCAATAGGACAACAACAATCAATAGGACAACAGCAATCAACAACAACAAGACAACTGCCAATCATGATCTAATCTTTCTTATCGCAGGAACCTTTAACTTGATCAAGTTAACTGCATTGGCAATAATTAATTATTCAAAGTATTCATTTGTAAATATATTAATCACGTCGTTGTGTAATAAATAATAATAATCATGTGCTATTGGCGGTCACACTGGCTACCTCGCTCTAAATTAATCTGCACGTTTCATACCTCACAGAAAGTGTCTAATGCCCTTCCATGAGACATTAACTGTAAGTAATACATTTAAGCATTTATAAAGGCCTTTAATGTTAGAGTGAACCATTCAGAGTCGCTCCCAGTACAGCGCGCACGGCCACGACAGAGGAAATAGGCTTTTGAAAAAGGCAAGTAAGTATAGCCTTCTACAGTTTAATTGAAAGTGGGTCATGAGTCCTACCCTTCTTTCACTGCTCTGACTCCTTCGACAGCTGTCGATTTATTGTACACCCTCATGTACTCATACATTTCCGGAAAGTTGTTGATCAGATTCGTCTCTGTGCTGCCATACGGAACCGTTGCGTACTTGAATGGAGGTTTGTGCGTGTAGGGATGGAGGAGCTGCACACAACCACATACAAATATTATATCAAAAACATGTTCCACTTGAGAGAGAGAGAGAGAGAGAGAGAGAGAGAGAGAGAGAGAGAGAGAGAGAGAGAGAGAGAGAGAGAGAGAGAGAGAGAGAGAGAGAGAGAGAGAGAGAGAGAGAGACGAATTATTCATAATCGTTTTATGATGACAATATAATGTACAGAAAACAGAACAATTTATAAGGCCAATTATTGTACAATCGCATTCAAATGGTAGGCTTGTGATATACTAAACTGTGGGCATAATATAATAATTATAATTATTTTTATAAGATCTTTCTGACGTCGCTTTCCAAGACATATCTGGCAAAAGAGAAATCTTCCATAAAATAAGACAGACAAGATGATGAGTAATTTGTCTATAATGAGTGATTCTAACAAGCCTAATATGTGACACAAACAATTTTAAATACAGTTCATTAATAATTTACACGGACAGAATTTTACAGTCAATGGACAGTTTGTGCTGCATAAAATAACGACTTCAAAGGAGTACCCTTAATTTAAACGAATGTACACAGCCAGACAGACATAGACACACACAGACACATACACACATACATGGACGCACACAAGAGACGGACGGACTAGGATACAGATCATTACCATTGTGAGGCGCGGTGGTGTAGTTGGTATGACGGTTGCCTTGCAGCCGGAGTGTTGCAGATTCGAATCCACCTCAAGTCGCCGTGTTGGGACCTTGAGCAAGTCCTTCGCTTGCAATTGCTTGGGCGCTTCAGTATGAAACTCCAAAGCAGTGTCCGCGCTGTAGTCAGGAGCGCCTCTGAGTAGCGAGATTGAAGGGGTGCTATAGAAATGGAGGACAAAATACAGACGCATAGCATGCATGCTTACGATAGATGACGCCATAGTTTACCCGTTTATCTTGGATTCCGGTGAGTCGATCGTAGTCTTCTTTCGTTATCATAAAAGCGGCTAAGTTAGCCGTATAGCTGGCCGTAAAGACAACGGCGAACAGCGCCCAGATGTTGGCGAGGAATCGACTGGCGACGCCTCGCGGGTTGTCAACGTTGACGGCGGCGCCAAACAACATCGACCAGATCAACCAGAACGATCGGAACAGAGAGAACTTGTGCTCTGTCGAAGGAGGAGGAAGAAAAGTAATGTAACGCAGTCTGATGTAAATAAGGCAGTGTAATGTAATCCCCGGCCTGAATGGTTGAGAGTGGCAGGGAGATGTAAAGGGAAACGACTGAATGCAGTGATGGGACAGCGATGATGATTATGATGATGATGTTGTGGTGATGATGATAATGATGATGATGGTGGTGCTGTTGTTGTGGTGGTGATGATGATGATGATGATGATGATGATGATGAGGATGATGTCGTTGTGGTGATGATGATGATGATGATGATGATGATGATGATGATGATGATGATGATGATGATGATGATGATGATGATGATGTGGTGACGATGATGATGATGATGATGATGATGATGATGATGATGATGATGATGATGATGATGATGATGATGGTGATGATGATGGTGATGATGATGATGATGATGATGATGATGATGATGATGATGATGTGGTGACGATGATAATGATGATGATGATGATGATGATGAATGATGATGATGGTAGTGGCTTTGCTGTATTTGTTGTTGTTGTTGCTGCTGCTGCTGCTGTTGCTGCTGCTGCTGCTGATGTTGTTGTTGTTGTTAGAATAGTTTCCCATCAACAATTGTTATAACAATCATAACAATCATCTATTATAACAATTGCAGGGTGGGGTCACTTTCATTCCTACAAATCTTAAAGCTTAAAATTAAAGTGTAACCAATGCAAGCAATTTTACAAATATAGGCCTACCCTGCAGTGTGATTCATCAAGGTCTCAGGGTCTAGTAAAGGGTGCAGTCAAGCCTAAGAAGCGTGGCACCAGCTCGAGAGAAATCTACATATTTTTAATGGTAATATGGTAACAGTGAATCATTCATATTGGCCAACCTAAATGGGGAACAGAAAAGCTCATTACTGTTTAACGACACTGCCATACCAATGAAGATTAGACTAAGTGTCGCCCTACTCCTTTATTCGGGTTTGGGACTGGCACTGGCAGAGTACAACCAGTGGCGAAGCTCAGGGTGAGAATTGCCAGGTGGTTGGGAATTTCAACCCCCAGTCTTTCTTAGAGCCCAATAGTAAATTCTGTTTTCACACTCCAATTCCCTGTGAATCAAGTCCAACCCCCTCTAGTTATTCTTCCACAATTCTCACACTGGCGTAGTTTAAATAGAAACGTTATATTTCCGGAAGCCCATTTATTATCAGTGAGAGGCGAAGTATTTTTGAAGTCATGCATTGCCAATGAGGATCGACTGCGCAGGAATTGTTTTGCGCTCATAGACAACCTAGCCACGTGTCAACAATTTCTCTCTATGTCGCCTGGGCAGACGAAAAAACCACCGGCATTCAATCACAAAGCAAGAGTTTTAGCAAATTGCACTTCCACCATTAGATCTGCCGTCGTATTCCCCAGACGGCGCAGCAATCAATTTTCCAGACATAGACATGCTGCATAATGTGATTGGAGAAACGAGGTTCAGTTGAAGTGCCATCTAGCGAATGCAATTTTTTAAAGCATGTGACTAGTTGGGCCACTTCCATCTGGCGAACGTTGCTGCGAAACACAAGTGGCTTGGCAGTAACTGTTGTCAAATCGATGCCTCTACAACTGCCTCAAGCGGTTGACAAATTATTAAGCCGGGGATACATGATACGGGATCGATTTAGGCTGAAAGCTTTCGCATACATATGCAGCCGATGCTAGATTTAGAACCAATTAAGCAGACATGCATACATGCAGACAGACAGACAGACAGACAGGCAGGCAGACAGACAGACAGACAGACAGACAGATAGACAGACAGACAGACAGGCATACATACAGACAGACAGAAAGACAGATAGACAAACAGACAGACAGGCAGGCAGACAGACAGACAGACAGGCAATCGTTCTGTCTAATTGCCAGGCAAACGCGCTGACGGATGTGTTTACCCCTGATTGGTTTTTCGCCTGTGTCAAGACCGTGAGGAGAGAGCCACTCTACGATGAAGATGGCTGCTCCGGAAACATGGACGCTGAAGAGCAGAATCAGACACCACGACGGGTAATCATACGGCTCTAAACAAACACGGAAACACACACACGAATCATTTAAGTAGCTCTACTTCATTGAAGATAATATATGATTGGAGTGCCCCATGCACGACTCTTCCCAGAATTGGTCCGGTGTGCTTCAGCCGGCAAAAGCTTTGCTCTAGATAAGTATGTTTAAACGCTCCAGCTTACCTTGCAAGAGAGTCGATAAGAGAGTTGAGTTGCCGACTAACTATTAACCCTCGGGCTACCAAGGGGGGTGGTTGCCACCCCCCCCTAGGTTTTTCGCAAATTTTTCGCGTTCCGTCTGGAATAAAATTTTGACAAAATTGGTAGCTGTAGAGGGTTCATTGGGACACATTTTGAGCTAAAACTTTTGATGATGCCCCCTACCGTTCAAAAGTTACACCCGATATACCAAAGGTACCAGGGGGGGGTGGATACCACCCCCCCTAGAATATCGTCTGTAACTTTTTCGCCCCTTAATATTAAGAGACACAAATTATACCATTCTATAGAGGGAATGTGGGGCTACATTTCCATGCTCATTGAGTTGTCTTTTGACAACCGGAAGTGCTCAAAATAAATTAAAATATATATAAAGGTGTTTTATTTTCATAAAATTGTCATGTTTTTACTATTATAACTTATCCATAATTTATTTATTAATATAAATAATATATGCCATTCTGCAGAGGGCATTTAGGGCTATTTTTTAATACTAAATAATTTAAAATTTGATGACCGGAAGTGCTAAAAATAAATTAAAATGTATAAAAATGTTGGGTTTTTTTGCAACGCGAACCGATATGTGTGCGTAAACGTTTTTCAGCGGCTAAAACATGTTTTTTTGTTTTGATTTAACATAAAACAGACTTATTACTAGTTTTTATAGTTGAATATTGGACTTTATTATATGTAAACTACTTTTTATATATAAATCATGTATAAAACACACAGAATCTAATATATTTCCTATGCGTAAACATACATTTTGTGGAATCGACGGGTACCCATGGTAAAAAATTCATAATTTCGAGGGGCCTTCATATTTTCTAAACCTAAATATACCATTTTGTGCAGAAATGAATGCTGAATCAAATGGTGTATTACAAGTTATGATATCTCAAACCAAACCCCAAAATCCAGGGGGGGTGGTAACCACCCCCCCTTGGTAGTCAGTGTTACAAAAAAAGCTTGGTAGCCTGAGGGTTAATGTCTATGCATTTTGCCGATCTATCGCTAATGTCTGTTTGTCTGCCTGCCTGTCTGTCTGTTTGTCTGTCTGTCTGCCTGTTTCTCTGTGTCTCTGGCTAGTTCTATACCCGTGGTGTAGGCTATCGGATGCTATGTAAACTATGGCTTGATGCAGAAGAACTGATAATTATGAGTCTGTCTGTTTGTTTGTCTGTCTGTTTGCCTGTATGCCTGTATGCCACAGATAATTATTGTAAGACTTCTTAACTGAGTAGGCTATGCATGGGCTTACTTTCTCGCAACGAAAGAAGTGAAGAAGCTTGTATAATCTTGAAGGTTCGTACCGTGCATATGGAGGCGAGGTGGTGTCTTTTGAGGGCCAATAATCATACTACTCAGGGGCGGATCCAGGGGGGTACCAAAATGGCCATGCCCCCCATCAAAAAATTGCATGGGACGTGGCCCCCATTTGGTTTCAACAAGCCATTAAATAAATGCAGCGGGAGAGAAAAACAGGATACCAGGCCCCCCATTAGAAAATCGCATGTGACGTGACCCCCCATTTGATTTACCATACTCCCGAGTCCCGGCTATGTATCTTTTTCCTGAAAATTTGGACGAATGACTAAAAAAAAGTCATCAGTTTTTTCGGCGACGAATGAGACGAAATTTTTCCCCTGTCCCACCAACAAGACCGAAAATTTTGACCCCCCTTAGAAAATGTCTGTATCTGCCCTTGATACTGCTACTGCTACTGCTGCTGCTACTACTGCTGCTGCTACTACTACTACTACTACTACTACTACTACTACTACTACTAGTCTACTACTACTACTACTACTACCACTACCACTACCACTACCACTACCACTACCACTACCACTACCACAACCACTACCACTACCACTACCACTACCACTACCACTACCACTACCACTACCACTACCACTACTACTACTACTACTACTACTACTACTACTACTACTACTACTACTACTACTACTTCTAATGCTAGGCCTACTACTATCTTCTTCTTTTCGTTCTCTGTACTTAAGCAGATTCGAATGTTTGACGTCTCCATTCGTCTCTGTTCGGTGCTTTCTTTTTCAGCTTCTGATAACCGTCTTTCATCATCCAGTCCAAAAGTCTTTGTCTTGGTCTGCCTCTCGTTCCTTTTCCATCCATTTTTCCTCTATGACTGTTCGTGGCATCGAGTCTCCTCTGAGTGTGTACCCGATCAATCTTCTTTGTCTTTCTCTAATTGTGTGTATCATCTATATCTCTTTTCTCCGACTCTTCTCAATACCTCATCATTCCTTATATGATCCCTCCAGTTGATTCTTTCTATCCGTCTCCATATCCACATTTCGAACGCTTCTATTCTCTTGATTTCTTCTACTACTACTATACAGAAACTAATAATAATAATAATAATATTAATAATAATAATAATAATAATAATAATAATAATAACAATGATAATAATAATGATGATAATAATAATAATAATAATAATAATAATAATAATAATAATAATAAGAAGAAGAAGAAGAAGAAGAAGAAGAAGAAGAATATCAAGAATAGTAACAATAAAAATGTGAATATTCGAACCATTGGCAACAAACATAGCGCAGAGAACTAGCTACAATTAAGACTTGAAAGAAGATCGGAGATGTCCGCATAATTATATCCAATATTCGTTATTTTAGATGTTCAAGTATTCTTAAAACATAATTATTGTATGCGAGTCTATACTCATTCGTTTATTAATACCAAATCCATTTTTCAGTAGAAGTATCAAATGAGAGCAGCAGAGAAAAAACAAATGTGTATTTAATATAAAACTGGCATGGGTAGGTCTAAACAATTCATAACGAACGTAGGATATAATTATAGCCTACGATCCCAAGTTTTTACACGAATCGTGTTCAACTGTTTGGTATAGCCATGACAAGTTCGGAGCTCGTGACGTCCTACAGGCTGCAGCTCATTTTACCAATATATAGGCCTATACCATCTGCCGAATGGAACGTTGAGTCGACATTTGGGTGGGTTGCGGATAATGCGGAACACTGTATAGTTACTATAGTATATAGAAATAATCTAGGCTATATGTGTAACGTATCTCATATAAAACGCGGCAGTATAATTGAGTTTATTAGGCTGCAATAAATAGGCTATCTGTATTTCTTCTTCCACACTCACTATACGACGGCTTTGCTGCAGTCGCAATGGCCGTTGAATCCATTGATTGCTCAATCTCTTCTTCTCACACGACTCGGTCGACTGCTATTCTTATGTTATACGGAAACTGCCGACCCCATAATTCGGGTCTCTCCGGCTGATTCGGTTACTATCTAGTCCGCTCTTACGCAGACTTTTACTTCTTATTGTGCTCCTATAGTTTATCTTCTTCTTTTCGTTCTCTGCCATTAGGCAGGTTCGAATGTTTGACGTCTCCATTCTTTATAGTTTATAGCAGCATGACAATTCAGACATAAAATGTATATATATATACAGGGTGGGCCAAAAAAGTAATCCCTACGGCTTTTTCTCAATATCTTGACCAAAAATAGGAATTTTTCAAATCCAGTTTTACGGGCTTGAAGGTAATTCATATCTACGCACAATAGCCAAATTTCATCGCCATTTATGAAACAGAACAAAAGTTATATCACTTTTAGTGAGGCCACCCACCGTTTTTTGATGATTCAAAAACGCGACGCAACAAAAAGTAACAAATAACCAATTTAATTAATTATTCTGGCCAATATCTATGGCCGGAAGTAAGAATTTCGAAATGAAATTTTACAGGCTTAAAGACAATTCATAGTTCATACCTACACATGATGGCCAGATAATCCAGATTTCATCAAAATATTTCAAACAGAATAAAAGTTATGACACTTTTAAGGAGGCCACCCACCGTTTTTTGACGATTCAAAGACGTAATGCAGCAAAAAGTAGCAAAAACACGATTTTATTAAGTCTCATCTCAAATAATTGTTATCAAATAGGCTTTGATAATGTCAGATGATCATTATTATTACTATTTAAAAAAGGAACAGGGTACCAGCGTAGCTGCACGTCACTGAGAACTCACTTAGCAAGATGACAATCAAATTGGTAAATAAGAAATCTGTCAGATTAATCAACAGGTCCATCAAGAACTGTGCAAAGAGACTCAAAAAAGTTTTGGCACTGGTGGGGCACATTGAACACAAGTTGTGAAGCACTACCAAGTTCATTTGACAACAGTTATTTGAGATAAGACTTAATAAAATCGTGTTTTTGTTACTTTTTGCTGCGTTTCGTTTTTGAATCGTCAAAAACGTTGGGTGGTCTCACTAAAAGTAGTATAACTTTGTTGTGTTTGAAATATTTTGACTAAATCTGACCACCATATGTAAATATGAATTGTCTTTGAACCTGTAAAATTTCATATCGAAATTCTTACTTCTGGACATAATATTGGCAAAAAGCCTAATTTTTGCGTTTCGTTTTTGAATCGTCAAAAACGGTGGGTGGTCTCACTAAAAGTGATATAACTTTTGTTCTGTTTGAAATATTTTTGTTGTAATTTGACTATTGTACGCAAATATGAATTGCCTTTAAGACTGTAAAGTTTCATTTAAAAATTCTTATGTTTGGTCAAGATATTGGCAAACAATCGTAGGGGATTACTTTTTTGGCCCACCCTGTATATACAGGGTGCGCAAAAAAAAGACCCCCTAGGTTTTTTGCCAATATCTTGGCCAAAAGTAAGAATTTCAAAATGAAATTTTACAGTCTTAAAGACAATTCATATTTACATATGATGGCCAGATTTCATCAAAATATTTCGCACAAAGCAAAAGTTATGCCACTTTTAGGAAGGCCACCCACAGTTTTTTGACGATTCAAAAACGTAACGCAACAAAAAGTAGGTTTTTGCCAATATTTTGGCCAAAAGTATGAATTTCAAAATGAAATTTTTACAGGCTGATAGACAATTCATATTTACACATGATGACGGAAATTTCATCAAAATATTTGAAACAGAACAAAAGTTATATCACTTTTAGTGAGACCACCCTCGGTTTTTTGGATGATTCAAAAAACGTCAAAAAAGGTGGGTGTCCTCACTAAAAGTCATATAACTTTTGTTCTGTTTGAAATATTTTGATGAAATTTCGGTCGTCATGTGTAAATATGAATTGTCTATCAGCCTGTAAAAATTTCATTTTGAAATTCTTACTTTTGGCCAAAATATTGGCAAAAACCTACTTTTTGTTGCGTTACGTTTTTGAATCGTCAAAAAACGATGGGTGACCTCCCTAAAAGTGACGTAACTTTTGTTCCGTTTGAAATATTTTGATAAAATCTGGTCATAATGTGTAAATATGAATTGTCTATAAGCCGGTAAAATTTCATTTTGAAATTCTTACTTTTGGTAAAAATATTGGCAAAAAACCTAGGGAGGTCTTTTTTTTTGGCCCACCCTGTATATATACATATATATGCCAAACTATGTTATATATAAAAACAGTGAAGAGATAAAATCTACATGATGCAGTGGCATATAATGCACTTTATGCGTGCATATACATCGATTCACTTGCGCACTCATTTCATTATTTGTTGAATCAATATGCAAAAAGACGGATTGACTATGTTAAAAAATTGAACAAACTATAGACGAGAACACACGTAGCCCTATCAATGATTACTTATGCTATTTTTTTTAAATTTGAAGCTTCGTTGAATCAAAGTTGCTCGAGCTATAGCTGGCCGGATCGGTCATTTAGGTGCGTCATTATAGATTCACGCACTCATGCATTCACTCATTCACTCATTCACTCATTTACTGCGTAAGTGAATTTTTAAAGAAACAATAATAGCAGACGTGGTATAATCGTAGTCGTAGTTTTCGTGTGGCAGTGATAAAATGGTGCCGTAGGCCTATACCAGTATTGCTAATGCTAATAGTAGCAGCAGCAGGACTAGCACTAGTATTATTATTAGCATTAGCAGTAGTAGCCTATTAGTTAGTAGTATAGTTGTAACAGTATAGCAAAATAATGCAGAGTAATCGCTAAAACACTAGAGAGAAACACGATAGCTATAGAAACTACAGCAAGCATATAGTAGCAGACTCACTAGCAGTTATAGTAATAATAATAATTGCTCTAATGTTAATTAACATAACTATTAGTGGTATAATAGAGAACAATATGTATGAATGCATGAGATGGACGACTAACCGAGGAAAGCTGTTGGAGAGATGACTCCGTCTCTGACAGCGACGATGATCGTTATTCCAGTTTCTAGGAATGGAACGGAGAAGTCAATGACCTGCGATCGTTCCGGAGTGATCTGGAACGAGGTGACGACCATGTCCGCCTCTCCGTCGAGGATTGTCCTCACCAGACCGATCCACTCCTTCTTCGTCTGCACGGAAAGCACGCAGACAAGTTTCTAACCATAGCATATAATAATTATGTAGTCTATAGACTGCTGGTTTATATAAAATTTATTTGTGTTCAAATCCAAAGCAAAGATGAAACAATCATGTAGAACAGTGTAATGTAGACCCTGATTCAAAAAAGTAAGCCAAACTGTTTTTCAAATATTACTTGTATACGCTAAGTTGTAAGCTGAAATTTCGGCATATGAAGTTGAAAGATTCATTTCTTTTTATCCGTTCAACTTTATCTCATGAAATTTTGGAATCATATAGGCCTATTCTTGGTCCAATTAATTATGTATTTGGCAAATTTTAGCGTGATATATGAAAAATTAGAGATATATGAAAAATAACCTGGCTTACTTGTTTTAAATAACGGTGTAGAACAGACAATAAACATGAAAGAGTTATCCAACTGTAATACGCTGTATGTATGTATGTATACATCCATTAGCCTATAGGATCAACAAACATTAATTCCTCAGTGCATATAATAATTATCATAGGTCCAGGGCCGGCGCCAGAGTATTTGGCACTCTAGGCGAACCTGTCGCACTGCGCCCCCCCCGCGCCCACGGCAACTAAGATTGAATTAATACTAACTTTCACAAAGTAATGCTATGGTGCCTTTTGTTTTAATTCGTATTTAGTATTTGCATTCAATAGAAAGAAGAAGAATAGAATAGAACATGTATAATCTATATAATGGTATATTCGTTTATACGGAATTATACCGGTAATGTAATTTCAAAACTTCACTTTTCGCGCTTTTGCTTTAGCAAATGTAGAAACGAGTTCCATCAGTTCAATGTCTTTGACAATGTCATGTTCAATTGACAGAGTAGCTAGTCCAACAAGTCTTTCTTGTAGCATGGACGTTCGCAAATATGTTTTTAACTTTTTATCAGTTTGAGCTTAGAGAAGCTTCGCTCACCACTAGCCACAGAAACTGGAAGTGTCAAGAGAATTCGCAGAGCTATAACAGTGTTGGGGACACTATCTGTTAGATTATTTTTCAATAATATTGTGCATCGCCACATGATGTGCTAAACTTTATATTATAAAGTTTAGCACATCATGTGGCGATGCACACCTTGCAACTCGTCTTGAAATGGCTTTCAGTTCACTGCTTAGATCAACTGCATCAATATCTTTGGAGTCTCCATGTTGCAAAGCTTTTTCAAGATTCCCGGTCGGTCGGTTTATCAGAGATTAATTTCTCGGATCTTTACTGCGGGTGGCTCGGTCGCAATATAAACGTGGAGTAGCGGTGGTGAAGGATCTCACCCTCAGGGTCGAGGCCATAAGACAGCCGCTGTATAAATATGCGATTACATTTACATTACATTACATTTACATTTATTTACATTTGTACAAAAGTAAAACTAAATATCTTACCTAAAGTATTTAAGTAGCCAGTCGACCACAATCGAATTTCAAATATTTAATTTATTTTCAATTTTCAATATTTATGTTATATTTACACGACAGATTTTGATTTCGAAATGACGTCACCGGATGTGGCGTTATTTCCTATAACGTAAGTAAGTAAACTAGTGATCAAATTTATACTATGCAATTCGTTTCATCTAGCGGGAAAAAATAAAATGTAATATATTGCAATAAAACTTTAAATATTAATATAAATAAACTAAAAATTAAAAACTTTTAATGCCATTGTGCCGCCCCAGAAATTTGCCGCCCTAGGCGGCCGCCTAGTTCGCCTAGTGGTTAAACCGGGCCTGCATAGGTCTATTTGTATTTAGATCTATATATTATAATATAATACTGAATGCACTATAGAATCAATTATATATTGTATTGTACTGTATTGTACCATAGGATCTGACCATTTATAAAGCGCTTCTCATAGCAAGAGCCTTTCAGAAGTGCCCCCCCCGCGCGTGCAAACCCCAGAGAAAATTAAGGCAGGTTTTGAGGCGAGAGAAAGATGACGAAGGACTACCATGGAGGATGACAGAGCGAACTGATGGCGGAAGTCCATTCCATATAGGGAGGGACCTATGCAGGAATATATAATTATTTGCATACACTGAAGAATTAATGTTTGTTGATTCCAAATCAATGGATAGGCAACTGCAGTAGAGAAAAAGCTCCATCGAGATTATTTGAGTTGAGGTACATAGATCCATTTTATCGACTATAATCGGTAATTGAGTTGCTCATGAAGTCGGACAGACCTATGGTCGATAAATTGGCCAGCACACTTAGTTAATTAGTTTTCGATTTTTCGTGCCGTTAATTAAGCCACGTGCATAATTATGAAATCCATGAAATTGAACAATAAATGAGTTTTAATCATGATGTGGCGGAGCATACAGTAGGTTGCTTAATATGACTCTTGACATTTTAAACCATCACCCATGTATACTATACATTGTATAGTTTCAAAACTATTACGTAACTGCATAGCCTAAATAAATGTTAGTATGGATGCGCGCATGTTTAAATACATGTGTTTATAACTCTAGGCCTATATGCATGTGTTTGTTTTAGATTTTATACGAGTTTTCATTTGAGTTTGAATCGATAATCGTCAAAAGACAAACGCTTGCCATCTATAATAGTTCCTATCATTTCTTATTTGTTTTGCTTTTGCTGAAGAGTTTGCACGCATCTGCAGATAGTTATGAATTTATCCGTTTATTTTATGTTAGTATCCATTTATTTATAGCTCGATTTGGTTTTAGTATATACCTAGACGTCTTGGAGGTAGGAATCCTCTTTTTGAAAATATGAACATATATGAACTTTAGTAAGATAGGAAAAATGTCGAGGCTATATGTTTGGAATGTGAATAGCTGCTAACAGTGTTAAATATTTACGTAATTACATTGATTATAAAAAAACTGCCTCTGAATAACATGAACGCTTTGCCCTCCGATGCACCGATGCACCCTTAATCTTGAAACCAATTGTGATTGATGAAGCGAGAAGAGCCTGCAGTCTTCTTCCATTGTGTTTATTTCCGTTGCGTCTTTTGCTTCGATGGTCATTGTCAGCGACTCAGCCGAATAACATTGATAAAGACTTTATAAGAACACTCGGTGGAATTCAGCAGCATGTCTCGCCATCTGGCCAACTCGGTGCCAATCGGTACTCATGAGTGTCGCAGACAGGGAACCATTGCTCCTCGTTTGTCTCTTCCTGCGGCGGCGCCTCGTTGACAAATAGCAAAAAACGCAAGTGCATTCATGGGCTGCAGGCAGGCGAGGATGAAAATCTTTCAATCACTACAGTCTCTGTTTAGACAAGACGAATAAGTGACGATGAATAATACTTGAGGGAAACGCAACAAATGTATCGATCGCCCGAGGAAAGTCTATACAGACGACAGCGTATACACACATATGCAGAACAAACATATGCGATGTCTCCTTTCGTTTTCTCACGCATGTCCTCGAGCCATCGTTCGCTGTCCACTGGTGTCCAGCGTTCATTGCGTTTAATTAAGTCATGAGCAAAGAAACCGTAGGGTATAGATACGAGAACAATGCAATAATAGCTTCCTTGAGGATATACGAAGACTAAATGAACATGCTTTTTTGCCCATTACGTTAATGTCTTCATTGGAATGCATTTTGCAGAGGTGGCCTATACAGTTAGACCAACGTCGCTACATAGGTTCAAATCTCGTGGCGAATTGATCAGAGCTCTCGGCTCAGAGGAAAGTGTAGGCCATTGCGTCTAAGCTTATACGAAGACGGTTTCTGTGTATTACTATATAGGTCTAGACTCTAGAGAGACATTGAGCAGGTCCGCCACTTCGCCGCTGCTCGTGCTTTGCCAGTGCCAGTTCCAAGTCCTGGAGAAAGGAGAAAGGAGTATATAGGGTGGTACTAATCATCTTTTTTATGACACGGTGTGTCGTACAATGGCAACAAGCAGCAAGTCCTTCATTCACATTTGTTCATTGCCAATTATTATGTTAACTCGTGTGATACTCTTAACTATTACCGTATTAGCTACAGGCAATATTTAGTTTCTTGGTATTGCAGAGTGCAGACGCATAGTGTATTGCTCTGAAGCTTTAAACTCTCGAATGCATGACAGCGTCCTTCTATAATTATATAATGCCCCCTGCAGTACCATGCGGTATAATTGAGTATGTGGTGCATACATAATACATATCTTACTAACCTTGTCGTAGGCTCCCCATTTCTTGTCAGGCACTTGAAATAATTCGAAATCGAATCCAATCTTTTCGCTGAGCAGTCGAAGCAGATCGATGCAGAATCCGGAGCAGCACTGGTAGAGCATGGAGTTCGTCGTAGCATTGGAAAACCTGGACAGTTATACACAGGGCTTAAAGTGTGAAAAAATAAGTGTCAGGACGCCCATTGCCATTTCAAAAGAAGTGACTGGCTTTGATGGTCAATAAGTGGCAGGACGGCGTTCAGATTTTAAAATAAGTGCATGGACGCCGTCCATGATCATCCAGCCACACTTTAAGCCCTGATTATACATCGATAGACTGGAAAAGTAAAGCAGTGTTAGCCAAGTATGCAAGTATAGACGTATACCGCTGCAAGGCATTTGACATGCGGTCATATGTTGATTGTTGAATATATACCTCTGTCTAATCGAACTGATTTTGCACGTTTAACTTCGAAGCAGCCATCGATTGATTGATTGATTGATTGATTGATTGATTGATTGATTGATTGATTGATTGATGCTATGTGTTTTATGACTGTGGACTGTGGCTCAGCGCAATGATCACAAAATATAGTGAATTATGGTTAGACTCTGATACACGACAGTTTAACTCAGATCATATGCCATTAGAAGGCGAAATCAAAATGAGGTTTTAAACAGATGTTTATTTACGATAGGCACAATATCGGGACTACTTGGCAGCGTCTGAAGCGTCGCCAGAAACGAAATCTAATTTCTTATGAAAAGTCTACTGACAAAACGACGCATCAGTTGCAGAGGAAAAAATTCTTAGCCACTATAATCATGTATCATTCGGGCGATGATGCATTCAAATAAAGATGGTGGCTTCGGGAATTGTGATGATCTTAATAATGGTTTATTCGTGGATTGACGATGGAAAACTATGATTAAGACGATAAAAAGAATGCGACAACAGCGACGACGACCAAGACAAATACGGTATTGTTCTGATGATGATGATGATGATGATGATGACGACGACGACGACGATGATGATGATGATGATGATGATGATGACAATGACAATGACGATGATGATGATGATGATGATGACGATGACGACGACGACAATGATGACAATGATGATGAGGATGATGATGACGACGACGATGATGACGATAATGACGATGATGATAGTGATTATCGTGACCACTTAGATCATCGTTAAAATTGCTGTGACTGGTGTAAACGACAGTTTGGATAGAACGACCGAGGATGCAACTAAAATGAATATTATTATGGATCGAAAATGATAATATTCGATCAACTATCGCTTGATTGTCTTACTGGTTCGTAACATTAAGTGGAGCAATTCGACAGAGTTCCGACTGTGGCGGACAGTTTCCCACTTGCGGATCTGGATCGGAATAGACGACGTAAGGCTGCTCCTCCAGCGTGACGATCCGCATGTGGTACTTCGCTGGACGACCCTTCGGCGGAGTGGGAACCCCGCCTGGCCACGTTATGTCACCCATCTGTAGACCGATCCGTGAATTCCAATCACCAACCTTCAATTCATTATTCATATCATGTGACGCAGCTCATCTAGGACCTGCAGCTCATCTGAGCACCAATTCTTCGCGTCTTATTCCATATATGACATGAGTTGGTTTATATTAGTCGTAATTTCACTTTGCATCCAGAAAGCTACGATTACTGTTGCCAGATAGAGCAGATAAATAAATGAAAATTGGTAAAATAATGGACAATTAATTAGACTTGCAATCTTATCCCCTCTAGCCTTCGTATCGCGTTAAGCTTTTATGTCAGTAATTATTTTTAGGCCTCAATATATTTTGTCAGGGTATAATACTATTCTTGAGTCTTGACTGTGGCAATAGTTTTCTTAAATTGTCAAAGCCTTTCCTTGAATTAGATTTTCATCCAGTTTCTTGTCTAGACCAACATTACTTAGTTTTACTTTGTTTTCAACGGAGGCATACTAGTCCCTAATCCAAAATGGACATTGCGCGTCTACTTCGCCGGAGTTGGATATAGCCTATCTTTAGCTTAATGCTACGGATAATTACACATTAAGGCGATCGACGCGGTCAGTGCAATCAAATTTATAGTGTAAAGGGAATTATGTTCGCATAGAGTCAACAGCTGATATTCGGTTTTATCGACACCCAGTGACAAGAAATGTCTCACCCTCCACTTGATCGTTTTATTTGACTCTCTATAGGGAACAATACGAGAGTCATACGGTTTCACATTGCATTTCAATCTTAGGTTGTGTTCAATATTATGCCGCAGTTGCAACATTGAGCATTGTTTGTTGAAACAATGTCAGCTCTGGCATTAATTATGAGCAACAACTCAATGGCAAACAACAACAACAGCAACAACATGTCCTTACAATAAAATCCATTAGACGTTGAACATACAGGGTGGGCCATAAAAAAAGACCCCCCCCCTAGGTTTTTTGACAATATCTTGACCAAAAGTAAGAATTTCGACATGAAATTTTACAGTCTTAAAGACAATTCATATTTACATTTGATGGCCAGATTTCATCAAAATATTTCAAACAAACCAAAAGTTATGCCACTTTTAGGAAGGCCACCCACCGTTTTTTGACGATTCAAAAACGTAACGCAACAAAAAGTAGGTTTTTGCCAATATCTTGGCCAAAAGTAAGAATTTCAAAATGAAATTTTACAGGTTTATAGACAATTCATACTTACATATGATGTCCAGATTTCATAAAAATATTTCAAACAGAACAAAAGTTATATCACTTTTAGTGAGGCCACCCTACGTTTTTTGATGATTCAAAAAAAGTCAAAAAACGGTGGGTGGTCTCACTAAAAGTGATATAACTTTTGTTCTGTTTGAAATATTTTTATGAAATCTGGCCATCATATGTAAATATGAATTGTCTATTAACCTGTAAAATTTCATTTCGAAATTCTTACTTTTGGCCAAGATATTGACAAAAACCTACTTTTTGTTGCGTTACGTTTTTGAATCGTCAAAAACCGGTGGTTGGCCTCCATAATAGTGGCATAACTTTTGCTCTGTTTGAAATATTTTGATGAAATTTGGCCATCACGTGTAAATATGAATTGTCTTTAAGACTGTAAAATTTCATGTCGAAATTCTTACTTTTGGTCAAGATATTGGCAAAAAACCTAGGGGGGGTCTTTTTTTATGGCCCACCCTGTAGATATTCCTCAGTGGTCATAAATTTTCCATCAGTCGTTCTGTCTGTCGCTCCTCTAATCCTACGTTAAAGGTTTCTCGAATAAAGTCGTTATTAGAGAAGTATATGCTTACTCGCTGTCCGAGTGACAACTTACATGATCATCCCAACCGCCAAGGGCGGATACAGAAATTTTCGAAGGGGGGGGCAAAAATTTCGGTGATCTTTGCCAGAAAAAATTCTGATGACCTTTTCTTAGTTTTTAGTCATTTGGCCGAAATGTCCAGACAATCTAAACAATATACCCAATATTCCCTACCAAAATTACTGATGACCTTTTTTTAGTCATCAGTCATCTCTGGTCGACGTCTATGCATCTATGCAAGCCATTGGTTTAATGTTTGTTGAAACCAAATGGGGAGCCACGTCCCATTCACTTTTGAAATAAGGGGTCGGATTGCTCCCCTAGATCCGCCCCTGCCAACCGTACAACGTCGTGTTGGCTACACATCCGAATGAATCCCACGTGACATGTCACCGTATTAAACATTCATGACACGAGTCGATGCAGGTCTGAGCCGCAGAGTGAGTGTTCTCACTCTTTGCAGAAAAAATAGAAACAAAAAGGTGCTACATAAGTTGTCGTGTTATCCTTTCAAACCCAAGTGGCGCACCTGGCGGCTATATACGATATCTGTTGGATTGTGTACGTACCACTTGCCACTGGCTGGTCTGATCGAGATTCAAGATGTTCAGATCTGTGTCTTTCACCGTTCCGTCTTCGTTGAAGGCGATCTGCGTCTTGTCATCTATGGCCGTAGACAGACTTTTCATGTGTCTAAATAATTCATCAAAACAACAGATGCAATTGTATTCTCCACACTTCTGAGCATCGTAATCGCAATGCGTATAGTACATGCTATGGGCCTGTGGCATATTTATTATATTTCTATAGTCGATGCTCATTCGGACTATTCTTTAAAAAAAGCATTGCGAAGATAACCTTACACAGCGTAAAGAATTACTCTCCAAAGAACAATAACGTGATGCGTCCTGCATTGCACGAGGAGAAAGAACAATGGAAAGGGAAAACAATTAAACTGCTCGCATTCACGACGACGACCTAAGCATCAATTTTTCATCGTCGTCTTCGTCGTCGTCATCATCGTCTTCGTCGTCGTCGTCGTCGTCGTCGTCATCATCATCATCATCATCATCATCATCATCATCATCATCATCATCATCATCATCATCACCACCATCACCAATCGTCATCGTCATCGTCATCGTTATCGTCGTCGTCGTCGTCGCCGTCGCCGTCGCCGTCGCCGTCGCCGTCGCCGTCATCGTCATCGTCATCGTCATCATCATCATCATCATCATCATCATCATCATCATCATCATCATCATCATTATCATCACCACCATCACCATCACCATCACCATCACCATCACCATCATCATCATCATCATCATCATCATCATCATCACCACCGCCGTCGTCGTCGTCGTCGTCGTCGTCGTCGTCGTCGTCGTCGTCGTCATCATCATCATCATCATTGCCCTAAAAATATCCGGACACTGCTGGAAGAGACAACATTTTAAAATGTCGTTGTCAATAATTATCATTTAATCTTTTTCCCGAGGTACATAAGATCCCCCAGGGTGGTAAACATTGAGTATAGGACATGAGAACAGTATAGAAAACGGAACGGCACCTTTTCGTCGTTGAGAAAGTGTCGTGGAATGTCACACCATTGAACCGCTGCATTATATATTAGGCCCTATTATTATTACTATCACTAATACTATCGTTACTATTATTATTATTACTATCACTAATACTATCACTAATACTATCACTAATACTATCGTTACTATTATTATTACTGTTATCATTATTCAGCTCTATGACTTTTTCTATATTTTGCTACTCAATGTTGTTTGTTGTTTGTATGTGCACTTGTTATAGCGCCCCTTCAAGCTCTCTTCTACTCAGAGGCGCTCCCTAATGCAGAACTGACACTGCATCGGAGTTTCACGCCGAAGCGCTGAGCAGTTGTGAGTGAAGGACTTGCCAAAGGTCCTTACGCGGCGAGGTGGATTCGAACCTCGAACCTTCCGGCTTCAAGGCAACGACGCCACCACTACACCACCGCGCCCCAGTTGTGTTGTGCTGCATTTAGTATGAGTAGCCTAACATTATGGTTGCAAGTAGGAGAATATTCTGAATCCTCTGACAGTTATATGTTCCTCTGTTCATGAACGCTGAACAGGCGCTGCACACGATCTTCGATCGCTATTTGCCTAATGAGAAGGAAGAGGTTTCCAGCTTACATTAAAGGAAATAGAGAAACAGTCTACAATAGATGCAGCATTAATGTCAGGAATCACCAGAGCTGTTGGAAGATCGGATGGTGATTATAAATGCAATCGTGGCATGCAGGCATCTTGTATAATGTTGCATCCGCATAATAGTTCCGGTGGTCTGAACACGAATAACTATAAAATTATTTATGATCTTTTATTCCTTCTTGCTCTAAATTTACTATGCAGAAGCCATAATCTTACATATATCAAAATATAATATATAAACACGTCTTCATATAGGCTATAATAGCCAGAGAGTGAGAGAGAGAGAGAGAGAGAGAGAGAGAGAGAGAGAGAGAGAGAGAAAGAGAGGAGAGAAAGAGAGAGAGAGAGACCTTGTGCCTTGTGCCTGTGCATGTGGTCCTACAATATCTATTGTGTCTACGTGGTCTTATATAATATCTATGAATATAAATGTTTGCAATAGTTTGTTCGACCAAAATTTAATTGTCTGGGTGCGATGCCTACGGGTTTCATGGCATGCAGCTAAAATGAATCACAAACTGTATAATTTATAGTATACATAAATATACAATACATTTTGGACACGTCCATCTATATATAGGCTTATACATATTGACGTACGAGGCGGTGGTCGAGGGGGGGGCAAATACCCCCTGAAATTTCGGGCAAAACTGTTTTTCGGGCAAGCAGACTCGGGAGATGACTAAAAAAAGTCCTCAACTGTTTTGGGCAATTTCGGGCAAGTCTGTTTTTCGGGCAAGCAGACCTGAAAATGAATGACTGGAAATGAATGACTAAAAAAGGTCAACTTTTTCTGGGAAAAGTTGTATTTTCCACCATATATTTCAGGATTTATTTTTCGGGCAGAAGTTAAATCTTTGCACCCCCTCTGCTGAAATCTCCCGTACGCCTATAGGCTTATATACCGCCAAAGCCGGTCCCAAGCCCGGTTGAAAAAGGAGGAGGGTTGGGGCATGGGGTTAGCAACCCCATCCCTGTAAAATCCAACTACCGCTACAGAAACGACAAGTCGCCCGATGTTCCGAAAGGAATGAAAGGAAATGAGGAGAGAGAGAGAGAGAGAGAGAGAGAGAGAGAGAGAGAGAGAGAGAGAGAGAGAGAGAGAGAGAGAGAGAGAGAGAGAGAGAGAGAGAGAGAGAGAGAGAGAGTGAATATATACAGAAAATCAAGATCTGATATTAAAACCGAGATTGCGTACATGTATACGAGTAAAAAGTCAACTCATAAGAAGTTGTTGGTGTGTCCGATGCATTTTACGCTCTGCAGTCTCTCACCAACTCATTTTTGACCGTTGAACGCGTTTTATGCTGGAGCTGCTATACATGTACTTCTTCTTAATTCCGAGCTTTTTACACAACACTGCAGACTGCAGACTCAGACTGCATATAACGTCGGCCATTATCATCACCACTGCAGCCATCTATAAGCGATGTATAGTAGTTTGCCGCATCCGCACTGTGGGAATGTCGACCAACGAGAATTTTGGACGTGCCATGGATGGGAGAGTCGTCTATAGCTATAACCAGTCGTAATCAGAAGATAATTTTCGAAATGAAGATTGATGACATCCTGCTGTATATATATATATATATGCACTGAGATATCCAGTACTGTAGATCTATATACAATCTTCATATAGAAATGTATAATGGCATGAAACTGCAGCGGCTAAAACGATTATGATTATAGAAATCTATAGTTTGCCTGACTGTCGGGCAATATATAGCTGATATGTACTGATTTGTGTGAGATGAGAAGTGTTAGCATGAGTGCATGGTGATTTCGCAAGCATCAACGAGTTAAACGTGTGAATGTGCCTCACGATATTGGTATGTACCGTCAGACACCTTGGTCTTTTATATCTGACCATATTATTGGTTCCAAAGGTTAGGCAGGCGTCGGCCAGGGTTCCGCCACATTTCGATAAAAATGTTCAAAAAACACCGACAGATTTTTAAATGTATTAACAACGATCATAACTCTTTTCAGCTTTCAGTCGTTCTTGCGTGACACGATCCCATACGTCAATAATAATAATAATTATTATTAACATGATTATGTTAATTCATTGTTGCATTTTAAATGTCGTTTTGACACAGAGCATAGACTACAATAGATGATCTACGTGGTTCAATAAAAAGTAGCCAAATTTTTAAAAAATTCTCTAATGACTGATGATTAATCATTCTAAAATTTTCCCAATATACCCAATATATATAATTGAGCTAAGAATAGGATTCCAAAATATCACGACATAAATTTGAACCAGTGCTTAAAGTGTAAAAAAAGAAGTGCCAGGACGCTGTATTGTATACGGAGACTTAATTGGTCGTCAGTGGCGGCGCCAGGATATCAAGTTTGAGGGGGGGCTGAAGCCCTAAGCCGTTCCTCTCTCCCAGAGCTGCATAAGAAATGTTTTCTTAAAGGGTGCTCATAATTATTTGCAAGCGCCGAAGGCGTGAAGCTGCGAGTGCCGAAGGCACGAACCCCATGCCGACTAGGGGTCTAGGGGAGCATCGTAAGCTCCCCAGCGGGCCAGCGGGGTCTGGGACGGAGCCAACGCATTTTCAGCTGTGTCGACCTCAACTGGAACCCTTTTTCGGCTCTTGTTTGCAAGCTATTTTATGAACGATAAAGTCATGAAAACTTCAAGAATAAGTCGTTTTTCAGAGTCGCAAGCTACCAGGATAACAATAAAAGTCAAAGTTTTATTGTAGAAGATAAAGGTTTTGTCTTTACCGTAATCACAACAGTTAAAAGTTTAGGCTAATAACAAGTTTGTAAGTATGCCGTCGTATGGGTAGTAGGTACCGTATAGGAAACTCAAGGGGTATGTCGTATTTAGGGGTTTTTACGGGCACACTTTAAGTCCTGATTTGAACGGATAGAAAGATATGAATATTTCAACTTCATCTCCAGAAATGTCAGTTTTCAGCAAGTTTGTTGGTGTTCGTTGCGTTTTCGATGCTTGATAGTTCCCAATTTTGATCTTCAGTGATTCTGGAGTGAAAATTAACGGTGTCACGACAACTGGTTCACCGACAACTGGTTCAACGACAACTGGTTCACGGACAATTCGTTCACCGACAGCTGCTTCAACGACAACTGGTTCACGGACAATTCGTTCACCGACAGCTGGTTCACGCAGTTGTCGTGGATCCAAAATTAACGAAGTCTATTATCACAACGTTCTGCTGTTACAGCATCTTCCGCCTGTTATCAGAAATCTATAACCCCAGAAGGCTATTTTGTTTTTCAACAGAACATCACCAGCCCACAGGGCCAGATAAACCATCGAAATGCTAACAAGAGAGACACCATAGGCTACTTCATTTCTCTCACATTATGGCCTCCGAACAGTCCAGATTTAAATCCTGTCGTCTATAACATCTTCTTTATGCAAATAGTCAAACAATAACTACTCAAAGTTTCTTCACAAACATATTAAAGACGTTTTTCATGTTTGAAGTACTCTGTTACAAAACCCAAAATAAAATTGCTGCTAAACTGAAATTTCGGCAGATGAAGTTGAAAGATTCATATCTTTCTATCCGTTCAAATTTATGACATGATCTGTTGGAATCATATTCTTGGTTCAATTCTCTACGTATTGGGAAAAAGAAGAATGATTAATAATCAGACGTTGGAGATATATGAAACACAACTTGGTCTATTTTTTCTGAACCACGGTGTATATAGACGAGTCAGGGCTTACTTATGACTTGTAATATTATTTTTTTGGAGACATGAATCGCTCGTTATACTCTGAGTTAGTCTATAGTAGCAGGAAATTCTACCGTTGATGTTGAACCTTAATAAGGAAATCTGTTCACCAGTTTTGCTAATTTTTCTTTCATCATGCAGTAGGGTCTATCTGCGAAACAGTATGACTATGCCCACGACTGAGTTAGAAACTCATTTTGAAGAAATTAATCTAATTTTTCTTAGGATCAGTTCTCTTAGGAAGAGGAGAAAAACTCGCTGATATCTTGTCTGGTTGAATTACGCTTCATGCAGAATTGAACTTAGAATCGTTTTTGATATTGGTTGAAAAGGAATATTCCTCTATTGTTCAGCAAGATTTACGAATTGTGAGCGGTTCTCGCCTATATGTTATATACTCATCTGCATGTTTGTGAGTTTAGATTCACCATGAATGCCAATCTACGATTTATGCGATAACTAAACTGCAATTCGCCGAAGACAACATGCAGACAAAAATTTTGCACTGAATACAACGAACGTTTGGACTATGTTGTTTAGCATATATAGTTTCTATAACAGACACTGTTTTAGAATATTTAATAGTCTACACCCTACACATCTGCCAGAATTAGTTGCTGTCGAAATACAATGAAATGCCGTTGCTCAATGGACCTGCGTTAAAGTGCGTTTGTTCACTGCGCTTGCGTGATTTGTATAGACCTACATATAGCGTATAACATGAAAAGCTGCACCGGAACTGCTCATTTAGGTCCACTGATCATGATGAGAGTTTAAAATAATAAAATCTAAATATTATCCAAGAATGGCAAGTTGCACTAATATTTATTTGGACGAATGAAACTATTTGGGCTCCGTGAGCAATTGAGTGTAGGCTACATGCAAACATTTGTGTAAGATTCAGTCCCTACAAAAATGGCTGAAAGCAAAGCAGCGTGAGGACTAAAGACTGGAAGGCAAACGTGTTGGAACATAACTCTCTACTGTCCTGTGCCGTATGGCCACGTTAAATTTAGGAAGACAGAAATGCGTACACACGCACTCTGCCTCCATGGTCTCTATTATAGTCATTGCAAATGGACGGCATCCATGTGTGTGTGTGTCTAATGCGGATGGAGTTTGGCGAAATCGAATCGGAATAAAGACGAATTAACATGCGAACATCGGGGACATCGCTATAGTTACAGACCTGACGAGTAACTGTCCCTCCCGCCATCGCTTCCCGACTCCTGCGACGCTGCAGTTGATTGTCTGCGGCACGAGGCTGGCATTCGGTTGTTCACGCAACAGTTCGCTAATGCCATGAGCCCACGTGACGACGCCCATCTTGATTGCCCTCTCACGGTACGCCATCTCAAAGTTATCGCTCAGTTGCTTGCTGCCGCTCGTTGTCGCTTTGCTGAAGTCGACGGCTGGAAAGACATTGTATAATGCTGATCACTGAAATTATTCTTCTAACAAAAGAAAACAGAATTCGGGCAGCCAAGGATCGATCGGAAAAGCTTTTTAAATCGTCTGATTACAAAACACGCAGCATTGAGAATAATTTACTTAGATAGTCTATATAAGAATATAGTATGCCTACTTTAGAGTATACAGAGTCCAATATGTTCGGAGATTGTCTCGATTATCATGTACTCAATAAATCACCTTTTGTGAAAATGATTGATCTTTGTCGTATTATGGAAGACAAAATTATTAACGGGTAATATGAAGCAGAAGATTGAAAGAGCTGTTGTCTTAAAAATGAGGAGGGAAAACGAGGATATAAACTATAACCTGATGATATTTTTGTGTGCATGCAGTTGTCGAGGTGATATTGGAATAATGACAATAATGACAATGATGACAGCAGCATTTATTTACTTTCAACCTAGTTTGGCTATCGACTTCTTATCAACTATTAGCTCAAAGATCCACAGATCATACATATGGCTCATGCATGGTTCATAAACCTACATACATGCGCAGAGTTTATCAGTGGCTATAGGGGGGGGGCTTAAGGACTAAAAAGGCTATTAGTTTTTTGGCTGGGAAAATGGTATATTTTGACGAAACTTCGACCAAAGGACTAAAAAAGAAAGTCATCAGTTTTTTTGCCGGAGAAAAGGAAAAAGGTCACCAATCAGTGTTTTTGCCGGGGAAAGGGTATATTATTTTCATAAAATTTCGACCGAAGTACTAAAAAAGGTCATCAGAAATTAAATTTGGCAGATAAAAATATTGTCGGCGCCGCTCGTTCTGGACCAAGTCTCCGACCCAAAGCCAAAGTTATTTTCAGCCCTCCCATTGCAAGAACTGAAACCAAACTCCGCCCATGCCTACATACATGATACATTCATAATACATATATACCTTGGGCTACAAAAGTGGCAGGCGTGAACAGACATTATTCTGAATACTCAACATTTGCTTTGCTATCACTCCTGTCATCGAACCCATCTAATAATAAATCGACCTAAGAAGAAAAATATGTCTGGCAATGCTTATGCGTAAGTTATGCCCACTAAAACACTCATAAAGAACATTGGAAACTAATACGTTTTATTACATGGCCCAACATTGTATGCTTTCGTTCAACTCACGTGTTTGATCAGGCGCAGGATCATGACTAACTTGGAGATAAACTAAATTAAACACGAAATAGGACGGACAGAAGTACAGAGACAGAGAAAGAGGGAGACAATAGGAAAATAAGTAAACAGGCAAGCAGATAGTCAGACATAAGCGAACAGGCACTGCAGATAGATATGCCAAGAAATATATGGACAAATAGATAGATGGATAGAGAGAGATAGACAGACAGATAGACAAATAGAGATAGATTGACATATAGGCCTATTATACAGACAGACAGACAGACGGATGGGAGGATGGATGGACAGAGAGACAGACGGACAAGCCGACAGGCAGAAAGACAGACAGACGGACGTATATATAGACGGTTAGATGGATGAATGGATTGATAGATAGATAGGCAGACAGACAGACAGACAGATTAGAAGATCAGGGATGTCAAGCGCAAGCGGGGAATTGGAACAAATTCTGAGCGAGACAAGACTAGTGAAATATTAACTATCCTCGAATTAGCTGACGGATGGTTTGATGGATTGACGTCGCACAAGCGATTTGATGGATGAGTTTATGAAAGATTCGGAAACGTGAACGCTGAGATTAATGGACAGATGGATAGATGGATAGATGGATGCATGTCTGGCTCACGTGGATTTTCTCCAGTTATTTTATGTTACATGTAAGTACAATAGCTTATTAAAATGTCCTGATTCATTATTAGATTTCACGAATTATTTAGTCGAGTATGCAGTAGCAGTGGCCATCTTGGACGCCATCTTGAAAATATATAGTTCCTTCTAATGGTCGGGATATTTAAGATATTTACTCTGTAAATTAGCAGGTAAAATGGTAACAGATGCCTCTGAGAAACCATCTGTCATCAGTTTCAGAGGTTGTCAAGGTTGGGGATATATAAACAATTGCTTCGATTGTCATCACACGATATTCATGATAACGAGATCAATCACCAAATAAACAGGAGTGTGATTTAGATTAATAATTTAATTGTCTCTGTGGGTTCCTAGAAGTTAAAGGCCCGAGGTCTATAGAGATCGTGGATTCAGGGTCCGTGGAGGTCAAGACCCGGGCGTCTTGCACTCCTTGCTCTTATGATAGCTGCACCACGGAATGGTTAAGCAAAGATTTATGTGCATTGTTATTGCTGTTTTGTGTGCATGTTATGCATGCTGACTTGCCCAGTTTGGCATTTTCTCCGTTGGTCCGTCTACCATCAGATTGTTAATAGCGTATACCTGCTTGTGGTCTGTCTATCTGCTTGTCTGCTTGCATCTCTAACTGTCTGTCTGTCTGTCTGCTTGTCTGTCTGTCTGTCTGTCATTGAGACTTTTTTAATTCACTGGCCAGTCTTTGAGGTAGCTGCATTCGCGTCTGATTGATGACCTGTGTTGCGTCTCTGTGTGTGTCTGTGTGTGTGTCCGTGTGTGTCCGTGTGTGTATGTGTGCGTGTGTGCGCATGCCTGTCTGCTTGATTGCCTATATTAATTCGTCTCTGTGCCTGTACGTGTGCCTTCGGTTGATCGAATAGTTGATCGGTCTCTCACTGATATTTTCTACGTCTACCAGTATGTGTTTCTATATACGGTTATCTGTCTGTTTGTCTGTATGTCTGTGTGTCTGCCTGAACTTTTTGTGTCGTTTAATAGTTTGCCGTCGTTCGGACTGTTGCAGAGGCTAGAAACAATAAGGTAGAAGCAGACAGACAGATAGTCATACAGACAGACAGATAGATATACATACAGATAGACACACAAACAGACAGACAGACATACAAATAGACAGACAGACAGACAGACATACAGTCAGATAGATAGATAGATAGATAGATAGATAGATAGATAGATAGATAGATAGATAGATAGATAGATAGATAGATAGATAGATAGATAGATAGATAGATAGATAGATAGATAGATAGATAGATAGATAGATAGATAGATAGATAGATAGATAGATAGATAGATAGATAGATAGATAGATAGATAGATAGATAGACATACAGACAGACAGACAGACATAGACAGACAGACATACATATAGATTAGACAGACAGACAGACAGACAGATAGACAGACAGACAGACGACTGAGCTGTAATCATAGACAAAGACAATCGACGACGACGACAGAAGAGAGGATCACCTAATAGTCCTGGATAGAATGACGACGGTACGACGCTCGTCGTCAATCCAATGGACGTCTTACACATGATCCAGATGAAATCCCGACCCACCTGACCCATCTCACGAGCCACCTGCAGGATCCGCTCGCTCTCTCGACTGAAACAGTAGACGACGACAGCATTCATTGTCTAATCCTATAACTGTATTCTCTGAATGTCTTAGACACGACTAGTCACTTAGCTTCTATACATTGCCCGAAAGCTGATCTTGGCACTTGGCGTTGCAGCATTGCAACATTGATGGCATGCGCAAAGACGAGTTTGGAAAGCAGGTTGAAGCAAACATAAAAATGATACAAGATTCAAGATTTGTCCATAGACTTAGTCAATTGATTTAAACTCAACTTCGTTGGAACTGCACACTGCTATATATGCAAGTCCATGATTGGCAAGACGAACCGAGTGTGATAGAGCCAATAAAACGTTTCTTGGCCAGGCCTAGACTAATCCAATCTATTCTAATCAATTTCCCAAAGGTCTTAAACATTTTTGAGTGAATGTATATTTTGCAAGTTACAGAAATTTCGAGGAGAAGATAACATCAGCAAGTCTAATACGTGACGCATTGTAAATAAACGAACAATAAATTAATTTGCATAGGCCTATAATCTATACCTCACGATACATAGACTTCATAGACTCTAATATATTGGCTATTCACATTTTTATAATTTATTTGCACTAGACAGATAGGTCATATTGCATCTGTTGGCAATGATTTTGAGTTTGTTATTAATTTCCATTCTAGAGTGTCCACAAAAATAATTAAGCTACAGTGTAATTATAACTAAGTGCAGGATTAGGCAGACTTGGAAAAGCCTCTGCAATGCATGATATTATGGGGTGCAGAATGTCAAAAGGTCACGCTCTTGGAAAGCTCTCTTCATGTGTATCTTTCATTCTGAATGTCAATAAATTCCATCTGTAATGTTTCTGGAACATCAACCCCGGATCAGTTCCAAAAACGGATCTTCAACAAACCATCATGTAATTATAATGTCAATTGAAATCTGTGAAACTGTCGGAAATAGACTCGTTCAAAAGGTTAGGTTTCCATGAATTAAGAGTACCATGGCTGCTGCATGGCATGGTTCACGTCTTCACGACAGACTTGGTTAACTGTGTTGGCAAATGAACCGCTTCTTATGAGCACAAGAAGTCTGAATGAGCTGTAACTTTGAGAAGATGCAAATACTTGATGATACATTTTTATATAACTGAACTTTTCCATGAGGTTTGAAAATCAAGTCATCTAGATAATTAGCTATAGGGCATAGGCCCTATAATAAGCTGACAATTAACTGAGAAATGGGACAAGCTATATTTTATAAGTTCTTTATTAATTATTTACCATTCAAATAACTTAGATATTTTTTGCTTGAAATAAGACATTTTATTTCACTCTTCCGTGATCAGAACTTGATTAGTGTGGTTGGCCTCTCTTCGGGCAGTGAGCCTCATTGAAGCAAGTCACATCACCGTGATCAACTCCAACAACACTGTGCGCAATTTTTTGTGGAATATTGCCGCAATGCCATTTAATGGTACATTGCTGACTGCTATAATAATAGCAATCTTTCTAGGCCATCTTTACCCGAGAGAATCTAGGACAAAAAGAGATGCTAACCGACAAGATCAAGAAAAAGAAGACTCACATGGTTTTGGATGTGACAAGGATGACAGATAATATGCTGCCGGCTACGGCTCTGCATGTATATGGCATTGGCCAAATACAGAGGGAACAAGAGGCAGAGGAAGACAGACAAAGACATGGATGATATATGTGATGGAAGATCTAAAGACAAAGCACATGACCATGAAAGAAGCCGTGGATAAAATCAGGAAGAGAACGATTTGGAGACGTCTTGTTAAAAAAAACTCATCGTCGGCACATGCCTCAATTGCCTCATGACGGTAAAGAAGAAAGAAGGATAGACATAGGACTACCTGTTCTGACAGATAAAACGACATGCACCGTAAGAATGCAAAATGACGCAAAACTACTCACATAGACATGTAGGACTGTAAAATAATCAATACATGACGGGTCGTATTGTGGACCTAACCGACGGGTCCATGCATGGTTGGCCAACTCTGGTCCAGTTCAGTCTAATCTATTGACTTATTTATATAGCGCCGTTTCCAACAATGTGCACGGAGGTGAAGAGTCTCGACTTTATAGGTGCAAACGATGACGAACGCATTCATTTGTTTTCAACTCGACACTTGATTTCGTCAGGATATATATATATCAGTTGAATAGCAAATTAGCAATTGAATATATATATATTATATATATACATAGACATATATATATATTATATATGTATATGAACCGATTATACAAATCAACGGCTCTTGAGTCGATTCGATGGACCATGCATACGCCAGATAGTTACTCACAATATATAAATGTAGAAAGTCACGTTTCTTTCTTTCTTTATTGGTGCAGATGATAGACAGCTGAGAGTCGACGAAGTGCAAAAGCTCAGTTGCTGCTGCTGCTGCTGGCTAAGTTGATGGATTGGCATGTTGTTGGTCTGCGGGAATTAAGACTGCAGGTGATTTGCCATACGGATAACTGGAGCCATATCCACTTAAAGTAAGGTCAGCAATGTCCGCAGAATTCAACAGAGCAGCAGCTGTCGTTTAACGAGACGAAGATGACGTCATCGTTGCTTATGTTGCGCTATGTCATGATCTGCATTGGCCCCTGAAACTCTAATCTCCGTTTCAGATCAATTCATCGCTCTGTCATGATTTGCTTTGGCCCCTGAAACTCTAATCTCCGTTTCAGATAAATTCATTCGTCTCTGAAATCTGATCTTCAATCTTCAGATTTAAAGTTTACAGCCGTGAGACGTGGACCATATTACAGCGCATTTAGGCTAAGTAAAAGAGGAACTATGAGTAAAGTCAATTCGCCGACAAGTAAAAACGCATTTTTATCAAAACGCATTTTTTCAAAATGCATTTTTATCAAAATGCATTTTTATCAAAATGCATTTTTTATCAAAATGCAGGAAATGTTTCAGTGCTCCATGGTGCACTGATCCGCAAAATGTCAAGTACATGTCGAGAAGCAAGTAAGCAGGCAATTGAGGTCCACATGCTAGCGAAACCATAGTAAAAGATAAAATGGAAAATATTAGATGAGACTAGATTTTTTATTTCGAACAGTTAGGCGTAACATCTTCATCTATTGCAACATCTTGATCTAAGAAACCGACCAATGTGCGTTGGAAATAACCCGGCAGAGGGAAGCAAAGGTCAGAGTAGCAACTAGCAAGTCGTTAGATGAAGAAATAGAATTGGGAATTATTGCATTAATTTTAACGAATTTAACAAAACACAAAGGCGCAGCCACTGAAAGCATGCACGTCATTGTAATTTCATATCATTGTTCTGCCAGCGGATCTTTTGAGCAATCCACGTTGAAGAAGCTTTGTAGCATTTTACAAAGCACAAGAAAGAGAGAAGTGGAGATTTTCCATAACTGGGCCGTTGTCACGTGCTAAAGCATCGTCAAAGCCATAAGTCAAGTAAGTCAAGTAAGTCACGTTGAAGAAGCCAACTGTCTTGGACGACATTGTGCACGTGTGGCTATCAATGTAGGGGTGGAATTGGTGGAATTTTGATATTCGGGGTTCTACATGTCATTTCAATTTTACAGTGTCAACAGCAAACCGGCAAAATTACCGAAGGTGTTGTAGTGCATTTTGTGAACAAAAGAATTTACGGCAATCTTAGCCACTGAGATGATTCGTATGAAGGTTTTCAAAACAAACTGACTAGATGAAATAGGACACTACAGGCATATACCGTAAAATACAATATTTTCTCATAGCCGCCATTTAATGCAAATGGCGGTAGGCTACAATTTTGCACCGACTGGACCTGGAGCAACTCTGGCAGAAACCTTCAGAGGGACTAATTACAATAATTCAGACGCGTTAAGATAAGCAAACGAATTAAGGTAACTTCTGGGCTGAATGACCGCCTGCCCCTTAATGGCTCGTATCTGGGGGTATAGCCTACTTGGCAGAAGTTGGGGAAGTTCGCGTGATTCACCATCGATAAAGGTTCAGGTGCACCCGTCCAGTTTTCTGACAACAGGACATCGTTTACAACGGAAGATTGGAACTCTAAATGTCTTATAGAAAAGCAATTGACTATTCATTGTTGAAAGAAAGAAGACTATTATAGCAGCTTATACGTGTGACGTGACAGCGATGACACACCAAGACTTTTAATTTTTCTGCCAACGGGATTTTCGATTCCTTGTGATTTGACAGCGACGGATGAAAGTGAGGATAAGGACAGCATAGGCCTTGTCTATGCCCAGTATGCTGGGTGGCTCAAAATAAATGTTTTCGTTTTTCAGTAATCTGGGTGATTGCAAGGCAACCTAACAGATTCATCAGATGCGGATAAAGAAGATGCAGCTAGTTCAAATTCAACCCTATAGCTGAGCAAGGAGGTGGCAGAGAAATGACCATTAAGCCCCTACCACCAATATATTGCTGGGCCTTTGCAAATGATCTCAGCAGATTGCATTTTTTGCAATCTGCTGATATCGGTCGCTAGGTGAAAGCCAGTTAAATTTCAGTGATTTAATATGAAGTCGTGACCATAAGCTGCCATGAAATATCAAATACAGCACTTAATGAGAGAAAGGATGTGCGGCAAGGGAGGATTCGCAAGGGCGAAACATATTTTGTTGATTGCTCCAGAGAGAGAGAGAGAGAGAGAGAGAGAGAGAGAGAGAGAGAGAGAGAGAGAGAGAGAGAGAGAGAGAGAGAGAGAGAGAGAGAGAGAGAGAGAGAGAGAGACCGCATCTGAATCATGCTGCATGCAATAAACGGACTCAGAACTAAAATTAAAAGGTGTTGTTTAAAGTCATGAAGACATCAAGAAATAGGTGTTCATTAGTATAGTTCATAAATATTTTTTATATTGGAAATAGACGTGTTGCCTGCATCAGCCTGTACAACAATTAAAATTTCAGGGTTTTAGCAGAAGCATCGCAATGATAGAAAAGTTATGAAGACTTAGACCTAGATGGTGGAAAATATTCAATTAATTTTTGCAGTTTTTTCTCATGCAGTTACTGGAAGTAGTTCACCACAGAACCCAGTATACATGTATGTCGTGTATCAGAAACAGTTGATGCAAGAAGAGACGAGAATAGGCCTATGCCATGGATAAGATAGCGAAGGATGTGATTAGATCAGTTTATATATAAGACAAAGATATCTCACTGCATGAATGTGGAGCCTATATTTATATACAGCGACTTCTACCATTTATTAAGCTTAGCCTATAGCTCTCTATAGCTTATGATATAAGGATCAGTTGCTGGATGGATGCAGAGAGCTTTTATAGAAAACACACAAATTACATGTAGGCTAAGACAAACTCTCGGTTAGATCTAAATGTATTTAATAGGACGAACGCTTAGCTTTAATGCTTCTGCTCATTAATTATAAGGGAAGCATTTTGTTCTTTCGCTGCTAGAGTCTTCTTTCAATTTCCTTCGACAAACACTTCGCGCATTTCATGAAGGAAATTAAGCAGAAGATAACGGCCAAGTGCTTAGTTCAAAGCTAAAACATCGATCTGTTTAGAGTAGAAGAGACATTGAATAACCATTTCTGCTATTTTAGCTTAAGCTAATGCAAACAAAGAATTTCGAGCAAAGACCCAAAAGCGTCACATGGAAGAAATCATTTCCATATGAATCTTAGTCATTCCGACATGATCCCATATATCTTTGGATGACCCCCGGGGAATTAGCGATTCCACCAGGAAGCAGTCCGTATAACTCTTAAAGAGGTCTGGTCTGAGTGGCAGGGATTCTCTTATCGGGCTCAGATGCATCCATCTTTTTGCACTACACAATAGCCTACACATCGAGGTGCAAGAGGACACGATGGTCCGACTCAATTAGATGGTTAGATCTATAAGACGAAAATTAGACCACAGGCAGCCATACGACACGTTTAAAAGGCCTGTTTAGAGATGACAATGACTGACTTAGCAATACAATTTTCGTGACTTTTACTATAATCACCCATAAAGTCAGGTGACCATGGGTCTACAACGCAGTAGGCTACTGTTGTCCGATCTATATGTCTAAAACAGGCAATAAGATGTGAGATACTATCATGTATACGACGCTGATTAAGAACACTAAGGAAGTTTACTAAGTAAAAATGATGCATGCATGATATATGTGGAAATAACCAAAACATTTATATTTATAAAATGGCATAAAAAGAAAAGATGAACGCATTATTAAAACAGGCCTAAGACATTTCTGCAGCATGAACAACGAAACACAAAGGAAGCAATAAAGTGCGCAAATGTCACTATAGTCTGACAAACAAACAGGTAGAACAACTCTGAAAATCTAAAAGGCAGCACAAATAGAAATACGAAGAAAGGTGCGCAAAAGTTGTATTCAGCCAATCAAATATAGGCCTACGCAAATTAGCAGTTTTACATTTTAAGAAACCAGAGCGTTGCATACTTACTGCGAAGCGTACAAAAGTACAACTCTTGTTTCGGCTTTGCTGAGTTTTGTCAGCTGTCTTCGCACGTGGTCGCTGTTCTCGGTCCAAAGGATTTTAATGACGACAAGAATGTCAAATCTGAGCATGACAAAAAAAACTATTCTGTAATAACCCGCTCCTGTAGAAAGCGAATTTTAGCCGCAAATTAATTTACTACGGTCATAGGCGCCGAGTTGCCCCGAAGAGCGTGAGTGCCCAAACGAATGTGAAAGAAATCCGCGCGCGAGCGCGGGAAAAATTTTTGAGCCTTTTTTATAGGAGTGTGATTGAAATGACCTCTGTTCATAAGCGGAGACTTGTTCATGGTTTTAGGGCACGAACTCGCGGTCAAATGCCGATCGCCGAAAAGGGAACGGCCGAGGGGCCTAGGGAGGTGATGTGCTCCTAACCATTTTCGACTTTTTTTCTTGCCACACTGCGATGGTAGCATAATAATCAGAATTTTTTTATATAGGCTGTCATTTTAACGAAATTGTCGTAGTTTAAGACTTGAAAAGCAACCTGTCCGTTGTCTAAAAAATTTCCGCAAAACATGAAATAGTGACATTTTGAGCTGTTATCTCATCAAAATTTCCCATTATTTCATTTTTAAAGATATGATTTTATACTTAATAAATTTCCGCACCACATGAAATAGTCACATTTTGAGCTGTTATCTCATCAAAATTCCCCATTATTTCATTTTTAAAGATATGATTTAACTTCAATAAATTTCCGCACAACATGAAATAGTGACATTTTGACCTGTTATCTCATCAAAATTTCCAATTATTTCATTTTTAAAGACATGATTTCATACTTCAATAAATGTTCTTCCATTGCAAATTGCTTTAAAAAAAATTGATAACTCTTGGGGTCAACATGTACTTCTCTTGGAATCCACACAGAAGAAAAGCACAATCTTCGTTAGCATGGGCATCTTGGAGCACTTTCCCCTAATTAGGTCAACACTCAACAGACTCAAATTTTTGCACAAGAAATCAAAATATTCGCGCAGTGAGGACCATTATATATAACCAAGCATGTACAATAAAAAGAAACAGTCATTCAAGTCGTCGCCTTCGTCCGCAATAAAAAAAATTACTGAAGAAGATCGAATGAGCAGGATTTCGAGGTTTTCCTCGTATTCGTATGTAGTTCAGACAGCCGGACGGGGTAAAACTGGAGTAATAGTAAGGTAGACTGAGATAAAAGAAAATATGTAAAAGACGCAATGATTTTTATAGATAAGCAACGCCAACAGAGAAATAATATAATAAAAAGCGCATCTTGTTGGCTGATTTCTGGTGGTGCCCATGCATAGGGTGGGCCTCGCATGGCCAATTTCTGGTGGCGCTGAGCACTCACGGGTCTCGCAGAGTCGGCGCCCATGACTACGGTAATTTACTACTACTACTTTTGCTAAATTACCACGTTCAGGTATTTTGAATCATAATATTATTACTAAGAACATATAGGCCTCATGCTTAGTCCTTCGCCTCATCGTATACCCCTATTTAATCAGACGTCTATTTCCTGTTATATGCCTCCTCCTGGTTATCACCGTCTTATTTGCCTCATTGCCTCATTGCCTATGAATAAGCATCCTATATGATGGATATTCCGCAAATCCGTAGAGACTGTCTAGAGACTTTCAGACTTGTGAAGTCATATGACACTATAGTTGCAGGTAGCAATTTGTCATTCGTTTTCCGCCGCCGCCTTCATCGTGACTAAAATAGCGACCAGGGCAGCTGCAGATCATTAACCGGTAAGCTGGCTATAATCCATCTGGTCAGACGAACCCTTCTACGAAAAGATTCGGGAACTTCCTCGTCTTCTTATTATTCTGCTAACGCCTGACTCATTAGCAACCGAGTCACCTGTAACACAGTCTTAAGATGATTCTATGGTTCAGGTTTCAATCTTCCGCAACTCACCAAGTTTATCGCCGACCTAAAGCCTTCAATGGTCAGACCAAGAACGTCGGTGGTGGGAATGGGATGATAACTATTGATGAATAATTAATTTACCGTATGCCTGTCTTCCGCCACTTGGATTAGAATCATTCATCCAATAATTCATTCCGTGAATTTATATAGTGCTTATTTAAGAGACGTAGGCTATACTGAGAGGCGCAATGGTTGGAACTTAGAGTCAATAAAATAGCATGTGAAATTCAATCATCGTAAATTCGTAATTACAAAACTTTCATGAGTAGATCAGGATAGCAGACAATAGACTCTATTTCGTGTTCCATCAGTAGGCTTATTAAGTTATCATAGATTACTTGATTGTTTAATTATATTGTGAATTTAAAGAGTTAACAATGACGGATGAGCCGGGGAATCTTGTGATTTGTACAAGATCGTTGAAGATGTTAAAAGGACGAAGAGTCGTGTTAAACACGCGACACTCGTTTTTCGATGTTGTAGGCCTACTTTGAACATACTATTCACAAGTATGCTTTCTCTATTATAGGCCAGCACTCTGTACTGAATGCTAACAAGCCAGCCTGCTGCAACATACACAGCTGGCCAGCAGTGTTTTTGCGCTGTCCTCGGTGATATATACATGTAGATCAAGTATTGACGTGCGCTGGTATATTATGACTGTTGATGAGTCGTAAATGAACTGCGGGAAACTATTGCTCTGGAAAGAGGTCAATCTATTTGGATACATTTCAGCCACTGCAATCTTAAATCAGAGTCTATAGC
>OX457039.1:49215554-49260554 GCA_949752735.1 Lumbricus terrestris
TTAATGCAATAATTTTAAACTGAAAGGAAACAGAGTAAACCGGTGTATTGTACACATTCTAAAGACGCTAAAACAGGCACACACACAAACACTCACACGCACACTGTCGAATATAGGTTAGGCGAATTAGGGATGGTTATTAAAGTAATTTCTTTATTTTTCTATTAGTGTGTTTGACGCTCCTTGTTTGTTTGTTTGTTTGTATGCGCACTTGTTATAGCGCCCCTTCAAGCTCTCTACTCAGAGGCGCTCCCGACTGCAGAGCGGACACTGCATCAGAATTTCACGCCGAAGCGCTGAGCAATTGCGAGTGAAGGACTTGCCCAAAGTCCCTACGCGGCGTCGTGTGGTGGATTCGAACCTCGAACCTTCCGGCTTCAAGGCAACGACGCCACCACTACACCACCGCGCCCCACGGAAACTGCTCTATCATATACAAAGAACTGACATTGACATTGCTCGTGAATGAGCTTCAGTCCTGCACTTAGTTTTAGATTAACACTTCGTAAATTTGGGGTTATAGGATAACAATGTCTTCTGTTGTTGAATGAATTAATTCATGGCACAATTTCAGGTCATCACTAATGCATGGTCGTTATCTTGCCACAATGGCGGCTCTCCTTTCTTCAGCGGCTATCAAGCTATCTAAGATTTCAACCAGCAGCAGCAGCAGCAGCAGCAGCAGCAGGCCTGTATACTGTGTATAGTATAGGTGCGATCCCGAAACCCGTATACACTAAGATCGGAAGTCAATCTGGCGCGCTAATTCTTTCTCCCAGGCCGATCTAATTGCAGATTCCAGGCAGGTTCTGCTCTCAGTGGCAGGCTGCAGGCGCGCCCGATAAATGCGTTTCTGAGACGGACTGCGATGGACAATGGCGTCGTCGTCGTTCGTCGTCGTCTCTATCTCATTAGACACTTTTCGTCTGTGGTCGGCTGACGTTCGCCTGTGTTCTTGCCGCTCACTGGCAATTATCTGTTTGGCACGACGTCACTAGGGGCCAGAATTATGTCGTATCCGGTTTGCTATATCTGCTCTATATGGTCCGACGTAAAAAGGCCAGAGAAGGCAATAAAGACGGCAAGACCACTGCAGGTCGCACTGCAGACGGAAAAACAGCGAAGCACAGAAACAGAAACAGTTATAGAAGGACGCAGAAGGACGCGCAGAGGAATGCACGCTGAGAAAAAACACGGGGTTCAATCACCTGCTTAAGAAATTCGCGTAGGCTATATTTTATGCAATGCAGCCGTGTGTTTACAGTTGCTTTATTTTAAGCGCATCAGATGATTTTTTTGCCATGCAGATCCACGGTGTTTCCTGTGGAACAGGGCAACCGATTGCTGTCTGCAGTCTAACTCCTCGTCTGACTCTCCGGACCTTGACCTCTGTCTATCGACTTTGTTTTTTTTATCGAGCGCCTGTGAATAAGCTGGTTCCCGCGACTTAGCTTGTGTGGGCGCTGTAGAAATTCCGCGTTGACGATTACGATCTCTGAGACGATTACGATTGGCTAAAACGCTATCCTTGTTTCGCGTAGAGCACGGATTCGAAATGCCTCTGAGACGGTTATAGCGTAGGGACTTAGAAATGACAATTAGAATAATAATATCGATTGCATAATAATTATGCAGCTGTTGTAACACCACACTGCAAGATGTAGAACGAAGAACAAATCTCAACTAGCGACAGTAACTTTGCTGTGTGATCAATAATTTTAATTTTTTGCAGGCATCTCACTTGTTGAGCAAGGGTATTTTTTCCATGAATTAACGTACTGACTTGGCCATTTTAGGCCTATACGTCAGTAATGTTGTGGAAATAAAGTTTCTTTACAGCAAATTTCTTTCTTTCCATATAACATAATGTAGAACATAATATTATACATAGGCCGTATACGGAAATATTATTTCCATTAGGCTATGTATACGACCCATGTATAGGCTCTACATTATAAATTTTTCGGCTCTAGACTTCAAGCTGATATCTGATTTGATAAATTAATTCTGTCAACTTCATTCACAGCCATAATCATGATCAACGTTCTCTGGTCGACTATGTACCATTTATTTCATTGCTTCATCGCCATCTGCATTCGACTCTATGAAATACATCGAAATGCTGCACGAACGAAGCCCTTGACGCGAACAGTGAAACGTGACAGATAACACTGCGAACGGTCATCATATTATATGATCGGTCATGCGCGTGCGCATGCGCATCGACTGCAGCAGCTATCAGCGCAAACGATCGGCGAGATTTAGAGGCATTGACGTTGAATTGCAAACCCTCGTCAGATAAATCATGCCGTATACCTGTCTATTTCGCTCGTAATGTCACAATGTTATAAAATGTTCCATCCTAACTAAGTCTTTATATCGAAACACTGGACGACTCGATCCCTCTATTCTTTCTCTCTCTCTTATTACTATACACGTACGGCACTTTATGATGCACTTTTGTCTATGAAATACGGCGAGTTCCAAGCGAGGTGCATTATGCGATTGCATGTTGCAGGCATAATGTTATGACCACATAAATTATCAGCTGCTTCGGGTGGGCGGGGGGAGGGGTCGAACCGCCCGTGTTGTGGTGGCAGAGGAGGTTCAAACTGTTAGCGAACGACCCAGGAAGCGATGAGAAGTGAGTCTTTATCTTTCTGTCTCTCTGTCTCTGTTTGTCTGTCTATGTCTATCTCTGTCTATGTTTCTCTGTCTATGTCTCTCTGTCTATGTCTCTCTGTCTCCCTGTCTCCCTCTATTCCTCTGTTCCTCTGTCTCTCTGTCTCCCTGTCTCCCTCTATTCCTCTGTTCCTCTGTCTATGTCCCTCTGTCTCTCGAGGAGCAAGCGGTCGCGAGAGGTCGTTGCATTAATGAGTGCCTGATCGATAGACGATCATCGTCTTTGGTCGCCATTGGATCAAATCCGAAATCGCAGTCATGACTTCAGCTTCAGACGAGACCAGACCAGCAGTTTCTCACGGATAACGGACGGACGGACGACGCCAGGAGGCATTAGACGAGGAGGAGCCTTCGCCGACAGGACCTCTACCACCACCACCACCACCTCCACCACCACCACCACCACCACCATCAGGACTGATGACCATAAAGACCAATGCCACTGAGGGACGCAAAAATCGAGACGGGCATCTTGCCCTTCTTACGCCTCCGATGACAGCGTCCTGTCAAAGACTGAGACCAACAAATCCGTCGTCGACTCCTCTGATAGCATTGCTCCTCCGATATTATAATAGCAGTTCAACGGCTTCTCGTCGGTTGCATAAAATCAACGGCGCTTCTCTCCGTCAAGCCTCGAGTCGTATAAGTTAAAGGCTGTTACTATACAGTTAATGCATGCACAAGTCAATACATATTATACGGTGCAATCAGGTTACTATAATTGCAGCTCAGGCAACATATATATACATAGGCCTATATACATATATATAGTCTATACATGTATATATATATACATGTATATATATATATATATATATATATACATATATATATATATATATATATATATATATATATATATATGGATACGTTGCTTAAGCCTCGTACATATACAAGCGTAAAAAGACTGAGACTTTGAATTGCGGCTCAGCAAACACGTCATGCCATTCCTCGTGTATTCCATGCATCACGGCCGACGTCTTAACCGACACCTCAGTCGTCAGCGAGTCGACACTTGGACGGGCATTACGCGGCCCCCAACCATCAGTTCACTGGTCCGCAGATGAAGTTTTACGTCCGTAAATTCTATAGACCGACCGAATTGAATATTTCTGTCGGTCGCTTGAGTATCGTTTAGCACAACAGCCGACATTGGAACAGGAAGCAACCGAACAGTCCCCGTCCCTTCTACGTCGTCCATGCCGCCGCGGTTTCGACTTGACGATAAAGCCTCGAAGATTACGTCTGGAAGAGGAACTAATCCGGCGATTTATAGAGCGCCAGGTTAAATGCAGGCAGATGTCATTCGGCGGCATCCACGGGTGGAAACCGAGTTGTAAGGAAGATCCTGTGTTCGCATGTAGAGGCACGTATGAGCGGATTTGGGGATTTAATCCAATTCCACAAAGCTGATCATATTATTGAAGAGGACGAAGTAGATGAACGAAAATGGCAAAAAGGCAAAATGGCAGACAACCAATGGAATTACTGGTTCACTAACGTCGTCAAAAACTTCTTTCAGGATCACATGCAGCTTAATATTTCTTTTTACCTACATTTCGGTAGGATGTGAAATGTGTGTGTGTGTGTGTGTGTGTGTGTGTGTGTGTGTGTGTGTGTGTGTGTGTGTATCCAATGTAATCATGTTTAAAATAATAGTCTATATGCGGTGTGCAGCTCTCTTTGCCTCGTTCTCTCTGTCTCGTTGTCTTTTTAATTCTCTGTCTCTCTGTCTCTCTGTCTCTGTCTGTGCCTGTGTCTGTCTATCTCTGTCTGTGTTTCTGTGAAGTCAATGTATAAAGTAACACGTGATCTCTGTCCACAGGCTGCAACATCGTCGCCTGAGAATTATCTTGTCGTATCTCATGCATCTTTTTTTGATAAGTCGTCCAGATTGGATTTATGGCAGAAATGTTATCTTTCTTCAGTCTGAATGACTAGAAGATACGCCAGATTGTTTTTAGATAAACTCGGCGAAGACTATACCGTTCGAATGTCCTGCTTCCAGAAATCCTTTATCCATCTTTTATCATATATCTCCTCGGTGCAAAAGAACTTTGCTGCAAGCTTACGTCCTAAGAAGCTCATCATTGATTGGACGCATGCAGGAGATACAACAATAGGAGATACAACAATACAACCGTGTTGCGCTTGGCTGGGTTATAGTGTCGCTTATACATACAATGAAAGAGGATAATCATTAAATATAATAGTCATAATTATTAGTGTATTGAAGTCAGAAAGCCGTCCTTTGGCTCATAAAAATTATTCACAAAGATGATATTAATTAAACAAATAGCCAAGAAAGTAACTCTATTCTCAAGCGCACAACATTATGGCATCAGGTTGAAAGTTCAATATCTTGGCCAGATGTAAGAATGTTCAAATCACATTCTACAGGCTTAAAGGCAATTTATATTTATGTATACAATGGCAAAATTTCATCAAAATATTTATAACAGAGCAAAAGTCATATCACATAGTGAAACCACCCACTGTTTTTTGATGATTCAAAAACGTAACGCGACAAAAGTAGCCAAAAATGATTTTATTAAGTCACATCTCAAATAACTATTATAGGATGAACTTGATAGTGCTTCACAATTTGTCTTTAATGTGTCCACCATTAGCTCCAACACTTGTAATGGGTTTCTTTGAAAAGTTCTTTATGGTCTTGTTGATGTGTTCCAAATGATTATCTGGCAATATCAGGGCTATTTGATGACAATTATTTGAGCTCTGACTTAACAAACTCGTTTTTGTTACTTTATGTTGTGTTACGTTTTTGAATCGTCAAAAACAGTGGGGGCTCTCACTAAACGTGATACAACTTCTGTTCTGTCTAAAATACTTTGATGAAATCTGACCATAATGTGTAAATATAAATTGTCTGTTATAGGCCTACTATTATAAGCCCGTAAAATTTTATTAGAAATTCCTACTTCTGGCCAAGATATTGGGATAAAACCGTAGGGGTCTTTTTATGGCCAACCCTGTATAATTATTGTATTTATATATGGTGTAACCTTAATTGTTTACAAGGCATTGATGTTTTTTGGATATATCGTTCTTTAAGAATTTTTGAGCTGTCTGTATGGGATATCTTGAGAGGAGGTGATGGTGATTAACTTCATTGAATAGCGCTATACAAGCGCTCAGTGGTTAGTAGCGATTGCTTTTACTGTATACGAACCTGAACAATTCCGGAATTATCTTCGGCTAGAACTATAACCGGAAGTCCAAGAAAGTTGGCCGTCTGGAGCAGGAATTCCGCGGACGCTGACTTGTACTCGATGGAATCCTGTTCGCTGAGATAGAAGATGAGGGATGCCTTCTTGACGAGGATGCTGTCACATAGCATCCTCAGCACCTCAGGTGGGCTGAACTCAGTCATCTCGACGTGAAGGTAGGTGAGATGGTAGCGGCCGTGGAAGGACATGGACTTGTTTCGGTTGATGAAATCGACGGACTGCGACAGGTAGGACTTGTAGAGACGACGGCGGAAGGCGTGGACTTTAGTGATGAGGACGAGCAGCAGGTGGTCCTTGTCTGCGACGGATGCTGACTGCGACATGCTGGACCAAGCACCGAGAAAGACGGCCACCAAAATAACCCAGAACAGCCTCATGGCGACCGTCACTGTATACAAAATACACCAGACAAACGAGAATTATATTGCCCAGATGATCCTTTATGAAGTCGCTAGTAATATACAAACATAGGCCTATACATAACCTAAATGCATGCAATTTGAAGGTTGCTTGTAATTATAAAAATTACGAATTTATATCAATTATTTGATTGTTGTCATGATTCGAATTATTACTGAAGCCTAATATTTGCACGGAATATATCAACAAATCAACCTGGACACATTTTCAGCAGTGCTCACTGAGAAAATATCTCAAAACGGAGGAGAAACATTCATCGGTCAATTATCCGTTCTTATATTTATTTCTGCTTTTGAATATAGGCCTACATGGATTTCGAATGTAGCTTTCTACTAAGATAGAAGCGATCAGAATCCCCTCCTGTTGATCCGAGGGATAATCTTCAGCATTGACATAACGCCGTATAATTTATTATTTATCTGACACGTGCCTAATCTCTGTGTCCGATTTTCGCTAGGGTCGAATGTTGGAGTTTAACCCCACCCCTATGGCAGCTTCTCCTTTTGACCCTCGATTTTCTGGTCTTTGACGGACTCCGGAGTTCGACTTTACCATCTCAAATTATCATACAGTCCTATATGAAACAACTTCATTTTAATAATGCAGTTTCCATTATGATCAATCGACCTGATGGATTTTTTCACAGAGGTTTCTAAATGCACATTTCTAAGTTTAGCGTTTTCTATACTTAGTATTGTTAGTGCTATGTTGTGACGAAATTTGTCGAAGACTAAACAGTAGTAGTTCAAATAATATAGACTATAGATATCAATTTCCGGGAGGCAAGTGCCCCTCTGCCCCTGCAGTGTACTCATTGCGCTAGCGCCCATGTCACTGGCAGCTATTCTAATTTCGTTACATTTCGGGATTTGCGCGCTCTGGTCTCACAAGAAGAGTTGTATTTTATGGAAAGTGAAGCCAGTTTGAAGTGAGAAAACGATTTCAAGTTCAAACGCTCAAACACGAGACTGTGACTGAGTGCTCTATAATATATACAAATAAGGACAGCAAATGGGACTTAGCACATCACCACTATTTGTTCGACCAACCCAGTTGAGGTTTTCAAATCTAGACTCAAGTATGTCTCTTTTCTATAGGTCGTACCTCTGACTGATTTCGTTTGTGTTTGTAGAGGCGCCCTTGTAACGGCATGTGCTGTGTTACGGCGCCATAGAAATTGTCGTTATTATTATTATTATTATTATTATTATTATTATTATTATTATTATTATTATTATCATCATCATCATCATTATTATTATTATTTTTTAAATAATTTTTATCACACATGGGCAGACGTTGACGATTCCGCAAATTAAATTAAATTAAATTTAATTATCTATTTTGTGGGGCGCGGTGGTGTAGTGGGTATGTTCGCCGATTGGAGCCGAAGGGTTACAAGTTCGAATCCACCTCAAGTCGCCGCATAGGGTCCTTGGGCAAGTCCTTCACTCGCTTGCAATTACTCAACGCTTCTGCGTGAAACTCCAATCCAGTGTCCGCTCTGTAGTCGGGAACGCTTCTGAGTAGAGAGCTTGAAGAGGCGCTATAGCAAGTGCTCATACAAACATACTAACAAAATAAACATTATATATATATACGTGAGCAATCCATCAATCAACGCATGTGATGCATGGCATCTAAATCAAACATAGGCCTATAATGCACTATAATGACAAGTGAAAACACGATGCAAATTACAATCCTACGGAGACTTTTCTGTCGATACAAAACCTGCTGTATGCACGGAGACTGCAGAGAACAATTGAATGCGACGAAGAGTCCAGAGCTATGGAGAACTCAGCCAAAACTTTGATTCGAATGACGAATGCTTTGTTGTTACCGTGCATTTAGATCTATCGTCGGTCGACCAACAAAACGATTTAGTATTGTGAGCTGAAAGAAAAGAAAAAAGCTTTGAAGAAGCGAAGCGATCGATGCCCCGAGTACCATGTCTCCATTGAAACATATCTCTTGAACCGATCTTCATGCAGGTTCTGCGATCATCTGAGACAATGAAACTTATTATGAAAGCACCTGCCACTATACATGTATATAGGAAGGCTCGGCATTTTACTTGTTGAGTCGTTGACGGGTGCAGCTTCCACTTAACGTCACTTGGCGTATATTTTAAGTTGTTTGCGTCAGCGCTAGTGAATAAACTGGTGCCCAGCGTCTGGCTTTCGAGGGGAGCTTTAGAAATTTGGTAATTTCGATTGCAATAGAAACACAGAACCTCCATAATGTACAATGATAATTATTGAGCGAACATTTATAAAAGATGGTGCATACCAATTTTAATATAGTTCTTGGACCAACCTCTACAGATGTAACTTTTGTTTTAACTCTTTAGCATAACATTTCAGAGCGTATAGAACAGTTAACTTACTATCGGAGCCGCTCGGAATTTGTCATCCACGGAAACTAATTTTCACAATAATAAACATTGTTTACTGTCTGATCAGAATCATATCTATACTTCCTGTAATCATTCTCTCCAGCATAATACATTCTGATCAACATACACAGTGGAACCATGAATTTTCATATAGGCCTATATAATTATTTCTAATAATAAGACATATAGCATATTGCTGAAAATAAAAGCCAGTTCGCATTGTCAGTCTTGTCAATTGTCCACATCAACGGCTTATCGGTCAGTGTTTATGGACCTATCTGGTGGTATTGGCGCGCGAATCAATACTGGTAATTTTTCTGCCTAGTCTGGCGTAAAACACTTTAATTATTTGCATAGACCTGCTTTGCCAAGCAGTTTCCTCCGCGGCAGAACGTCTTACACCATACAGCTTTCTCATAATTTTAGTGTGCCCGACTGCCCGCTTCATAAATTGTCTGAGACCATGTCATCTCAAGACGAGCATAAAGGTGAAGTGAACGGAACACTGAACTATTCACTGAATAGGCGACACATGCGGAATGGATAGTGATGGCTGTTATCAGACATTCTTAATCTGCAGGATGTCTAATTACATTCCACCAGTGGCGTAGACAAGGGGGGTTTCGGGGGTTAAAACCTCCCCATTGGCCTAGGAAACAAGTTTTTTTAAAGGTTATTTATCCACTTAAATAAGGAAAAAACAAAACAATTGCTTGTAGTAGCAATTGTTTTTCCTACTTTGTTCCCTTTGTTACTTTATTCCCTTTTTATTTACTATAACAAGCTTATACTGTTGGGTTGGTTTCAGAAAGGGTATCCGGCCAGGCCAACCCCCCCCCCATGAAAAATTTCTGGCTACGCCACTGCATTCCACCAACACTGCAGCTTGATTCAAGTACTAAGAACAAACAAGGATTTGAAGTGGCCACACTCGTATCAACGTGTCTGAAAACCACTTAGCTGCAGACCGATATTGCGTGTCTCATTATTCAGACACAAATCAGTCAGCATTAAATTGTATCTGCCGTTTTGTCATTCGTACACCTGCGCATGCGCTACGTGTCACGATAATTGCAACTCAAGAGATGATGATGATGCATCTGCAGTCAACCATGATGATGCATCGGCAGTCAACCATGATGATGCATCGGCAGTCAACCATGAAGATTCAGCTGAGATGGTCTGCCATTAGCGGCTTGCAAGTATTCACATGATAATAATGATTGATGATTAAACGACCTGAGGGCTAAACAGTGGTCGTCTTCAATTCCTTCTATAATAATAATTATTAGACTATATTCTGTCTATGTTTCTACGTTTGCAGTCATTATATCGTTGAAAGACAGTTGGAAGGTTTCGTGTATAGGCAACGAATACACGAACCAATTAAAATCATATAAAACAAGAATCCCACAAAGAAAACTTTAAAGTAGGTTCAGGGTAAGCGATGTAATTGAAGATCTTGGGATTATCTTTCTTTCGTGCAGTCACTTGTGGCTCATTAAAGTGATTAAACGGGGCATCTAAAGAAAATTATTCAAGTGATAAATTGGACGAATGAAGCCACTGCAATCGATTAGCCGCGACTGAAGTGTCTAAATTCTAATATATGCAAATTCTAATTCATTCTAAATTCTAAGTCATTATACCTCTTACAGTCATGATTTTATTTCAGTGGTACAGGGTAAACTCAACAGGAACAAGAACAGATTTGCATTCTCAGATCCTCCCTCAATCAACATTGTAACTCACCCACCAATACCACTCACGACTATTTACCTGACGCCCCTCTATCTATCACCCCTCTGGCCATCACCCTCTGTATCTATCACTCCTCTGGCTATCACCCTCTCTATCTATCACCCCTCTGGCTATCACCCTCTGTATCTATCACCCCTCTGGCTATCACCCTCTGTATCTATCACTCCTCTGGCTTCCACTCAACACTAGCGTCTCAACCGTTTAAACATTTATGCACCCAGATCCATCACGACCTCCACCTTATACGATCCTACTCGTCGCAGACAAAATCTGCAGCCTCCAACTCCGTCGCTTCCTAAGTCCATGCTGGCAAACGGACTTGGACCTCCACTCTGTGCTATACGATGAACAACCCATCTGACAAGACGCAGCAATCGTGGGCAGCCTAATATCCTAAGCAAAGCATCTATAGCCTAAGTATAGCCTAAGTATAGCCCAAGTATAGCCTAAGTATAGCCTAAGTATAACCTAAGTATAGCCTAAGTATAGCCTAAGTATAGCCTAAGTATAGCCTAAGTATAGCGCTGCTCTGGACGTTGCTGTATAACAATTCACCGAAACAAAATTTAGTCTGGAATGTATTATAGCTTAACTGAATACACGGAAACGGTGGAAATTTAACTAACGATTATTTATGCTTTCAATATCATGGATCCGGCTTGTTGCGTAAAACTAACAAAATCATTCATGCTTAGCCTATTATAGCCTATACTGGTAGCAAAGCTAAACGCTGCGACGCAGTCCTGTCCCATCTGTCGACTTCATACAGTTTGTAATGCTTGCTATAATCGTATCCAATTCAAGGTAGGCCTACTGCTCTTAGTTTCAAACACTCAAACTGGACAAACTCCTAAATACCTTTGTGACTTGATGCATAAACCCATCTCTACAGTCTCTTTCCGCCCTCTCCGGTCTGCTGATCGACTAGATATCTTGGTTCCACGGGCAAGGACTGCCATGGCCCAGCACTGTGCGTTTGCCATTGTGGGCCCTTCTATGTGGAATGACCTCCCTCCCACTATCCGTAGTAAGATTGTTTTGGGGGTGTCATCTTCAGCTCTTCGCCACTTGAAGTCTTTTTTATTTCATCGGGGCTTTCACGCTGAGAGCGCCTCTGAATAGCTATAGTATTAAGAGGCGCTCTATAAATGCTTATATGCAATACAATGCAATGCAATACAATACAATAGATCAGCGTGACAGATACTTACAAATGTTTGTTTCTCGCTACTACAGATACACAGTAGAATGCCGTCCTTCTTTTAACCGCTTCTCGAACTCAGCGAACACAGGCTATAAAAATAGGCCTATTATATTACGAAACCTTTTTTGAGTTTCACGTGCGTTTTGCGAGCTGATCGTAGCCTATATCTAGTGACTGGTTTCTCGAAATTACCGCAACCGTTTCTGACGAGCGATATTTTACCAGCTGAGTTGTATTCCTCGAGTTAGCGCCTGCTGCCAGTGCTGCATGCATACGCCGCGTCCTGTTTATAGGTATTTATGTTGCGATAGTCCGCTACGCAGTTGTTTGTCGCAGCGATCAGGTCACAGAAGAGAGGAGGTTAGACAATGTACTGCTTAGACTAAGGACAGCAGACACGGACGGACGGTCGCGTAACAAAGACGGGCGACTGGAGGGAACCGGCGTCGCTAGCATTAAAGGACGGATCGAATCGACTGCAGACGCTGCAGCTGCCCCTAAGGCGGGTCTGTATGTAATACATGTAGGTTATGTCGGTCTTCCCCTCACTCATCTTACGACAACATAATTTTATTAACAATAATACGGTTATAATTATACATCCTTTGAAACAGTGTACTGTACAGTGTACACGTATATATAGACGGCGAGGCGCACAATATACCAGCGCTGAATACATTGTACCATGCAACCGGATAATTATCTTTGACTGAGGACGAGGTAGGAGGAGGAGGAGGAGGAAGAGAAGGAGGAAGAGAAGGAGGAAGAGGAGAAGGAGAAGCAGGAGGAAGAGGAAGAGGAGGAGAAAGAGGAAGAGGAGAAGGAGGAGGAAGAGGAGGAGAAGGAGGAGGAGGAAGAGGAAGAGGGGAAAGAGAAGGAAGAGGAGAAGGAATAGGAGGAGAAGAAGAGGAGGAGGAGAAGGAGGAAGAGGAGGAAGAGGAGGAGGAAAAGGAAGAGGAGGAGGAGAATAAGACGAGGACGTGGAAGAGGAGGTGCAGGAGGAGGAGGAGGAAGAAGAGGAAGAGGAGGAAGAAGAAGAGGAGAAAGGGGAGAAAAGAAGGAGTAGGAGGAGGAAAAGAGGAGAAGAAGGAGGAGGAAGAGGAGGAGGAAAAGGAAGAGTAGGAGGAGGAGGAAGAGGAGGAGGGGGAGGAAGAGGAGGAAGAGGAGAAGGAGGAGGAAGAGGAAGAGGAGGAAGAGGAAGAGGAGGAAGAGGAGGAAAAGAAGGAGGAGGAGGAAAAGGAGGAGAAGAAGGAGGAGGAAGAGGAGGAGGAAAAGGAAGAGGAGGAGGAGAATAAGACGAGGACGTGGAAGAGGAGGTGCAGGAGGAGGAGGAGGAAGAAGAGGAAGAGCAAGGATGCTCTTTGGAGTGACAGATGTATTATAGATGGACGGTCACTATATACTAATGGTGCTCTGATCCACCAAACGGACACGACAACTGCCACCTGTTCCATATCCGCACCTGGCGACTCAAGGGAAAGCTACAGCATGCAGATTATACGTCTGTGCTAAAAGCACATCTGAATTATAGTCTACGCTGAGAGAGGCGCTATATAAATTTAGAGATGCGATACAATACGTTATCTATCGCTACAGTAAGACAGGGACCGCACAGGATTTTTCAATGATGTTTTGTTGTGTCTATTCCTTTGATGTTTTTGGCAAAAGGTTTCAATAAAGATTTGATTGATTGATTGATTGGCTGATTGGCTGATTGGCTGATTGATTGATTGGCCCCTGTCGTGTGCCGTGGATGTAACCGCTTGTCATCGTCGCTTAAACACAACCGACGCAGCCTTCGTCTCTGCTGCAGGATCTGGCAGCATCCGTATCTCGGATCGTCTTTCTTATCCCTCCTTAACCCTCCTTAACCCTCCTTATCCCTCCTTAACCCTCCTTAACCCTCCTTAACCCTCTTTAACCATCCTTATCCCTCCTTAACCCTCCTTAACCCTCCTTAACCCTCCTTAGCCCTCCTTAACCCTCCTTAACCCTCCTTAACCCTCCTTAACCCTCCTTAACCCTCTTTAACCATCCTTATCCCTCCTTAACCCTCCTTAACCCTCCTTAACCCTCCTTAACCCTCCTTAACCCTCCTTAACCCTCCTTAACCCTCCTTAACCCTCCTTAACCCTCCTTAACCCTCTTTAACCATCCTTATCCCTCCTTAACCCTCCTTAACCCTCCTTAACCCTCCTTAACCCTCCTTAACCCTCCTTAACCCTCCTTAACCCTCCTTAACCCTCCTTAACCCTCCTTAACCCTCCTTAACCCTCCTTAACCCTCCTTATCCCTCCTTATCCCTCCTTAACCCTCCTTAACCCTCCTTATCCCTCCTTAACCCTCCTTAACCTTCCTTATCCCTCCTTATCCCTCCTTAACCCTCTTAAGCCCTCCTTATATCTCCTTATCCCTCCTTATCCCCACTCTTCCTCTCTTTGTCGACTTAAGGTGCAGACCGGACGACGCGACATGAACCATAAAAGAGTGGGTGTTGGCTTGGTTCTATGTGTGGAAGGGCGTGGTGGTGTAGTTCGGTGCCTTGGAGCCGGAAGGTTGCGGGTTCGAGTCCACCTCAAGCCGCCGCATGTGCACCCTGGGCAGGTGCTTCACTTGCAGTTGCTCATGCGCTTCGGCGTGAAACTCCGATTCAGTGATCGCGTAGTCGTCGGGAGCGCTTCTGAGTAATAATAATAATAATAATAATAATAATAATAATAATAACAATAATAATAATAATGATAATAATAATAATAATAATAATAATAATAATTTGGCAGCCGCATATCTTCTATCACTGGCGACAGACGTGAGGCTTTCTTTCTTTTTCAACGCCTGTCCATTTGCATTCAACGCTTTCAAAGGTACTTTTGCCTCATACCCTGAAGACGAGGCCTGACCCACCAGACATAAATTCTTTAGTTAATAATAGTCCATAAGTCCCTGGGGGAATGAAGTACCTCAAGGCAAAAAAAATAATAAGACGATTTATATAGCGCCGTAGATCAGCCGAGGCCGAAGGAAAGGGCGCTGTACAAGAGTTCAAAAGTTACTAGCAATTATACGACTGTTTAAATAGATAGGTCTTGAGTCTGGATTTGAATGCCTCCAGAGAAGGTGCATTCCGCACATAGTCAGGAAGACTGTTTCATGCAGTAATCTCGAAAGGGCGCTATAACAAATGCTCATACACGTCGTACATATAAGTGAATGCAAGCAACGCGACATCTGCCGTCGATGACTTTTATAACCAATCGGGCGACATTTCCTTACAAGAGAACGTGCTGCAGCTAATTGCTTCATTGATAATTTAAACATCACTTACGACGTATATATACGTTGGTGACGAGCATCTTCAAGAGATTTACAGAAGGCGCTATAAAAATGTCCAAGTACGAAAATGTCTCCAGGAATGTATATGTGCACATAAAACAATGCAGTTTTTAACCGTGACGGAAAAATAAATCTTGCGCTTGTATAATATATTTCTTTTGCGAAATTTAAGTCATACATCACTGACGGTGGTCTACGCTAGGTGTCGCAACACTCATAACTCATGTCTCATGACGTCTGCGTTCAATTTTGCCGGTGTCACGATAGAAAGTCTCCCCCGAAGGAAAGTATCCTCTGCTGAAACTCTGTATTGGAAGATATTTTTTATGAGATTTAAAGGCACATATAAATTATATTATGTTCTTGTTAAATAATTTAGTAACGCAAACTTACGGATTAACCTGCATGCTCGTCTATTTTCCACTGAACTGGAAAACTTTATTTCGTCGGTGGAGGATATATTCTCTCCCAGAGACTTTATTTCAGAATAATTATATATAGTCTTCTGGGTGCGAATTTATTCCGGAGCAGATTCGTCTGGGGGGGGGGGGGGGTAGAGTCTCCGGTTGGAGTGGGGGAGATTTTTAGGAGAAGACTCTCTCACGCGAGGCCGGCTTGTGATAGACGGAATCAACATCAAATTCTGCTCTTGTGTTCAATCGTCTGCAAGGATCTATGACCTGCATGGCAAGAAAATGCAGAAACGCGATCCATATAGAAGAGCATCTGGTCGTCGACCCCAGTTCATCAAAACCTTCCGACTACATTTCTACTTGATCAGCAATGTCGAAACTGGCAGAAGTGGAGAGAATTGTCAGGTGTGCTGTGCGACTTCAAAATGCCAACTCACATCAAAGGAAAAATCTACAAAACAATGATAGGGCCAGTAATGCTATATGGAGCAGAGAGGTCTGGGCATTAACGAAAATGGATGAGTGTTTGCTGGAAAGAACAGAGACGAGAATGCTGCGATGGATGCTTGGAATATGACTGAAAGACATGAAACGAAGTGAGGACATCAGGAAAAAAGATCGGTGTGGCATGCATCACTGACAAAGCACGGGAGACCAGGCTGCGGTGGTATGGACACGTAATGAGAAAAGAGGAAGGTAGCTGTGTCAAAAGAATCATGCAAGCGGATGTATATGGTCGACGCAGTCAGGGACGACAGAAGAAAAGATGGGAGGACGTGATAGAACAAGACCTGGAGCTGCTCAAATTGAAGAAAGAAGACACCGGAAGCAGAGACAAGTGGAGGAGAAGGATCCGAGTGGCTGACCCCTCGCCAGAGGGAATAATCCTATAGCCTGAAGGGAAAGAAGAAGTCGAAACTGCTGGAAGGCATAGCAAGAAAGCCATATGGGATATTGAAGGAATTATACGCTGCAGAGAAAAAGCGCGACCTCAGGCGGTGAATAGTGGAAAACAAATCGGTTATAATACCAGACGAATTAACAGTCGACGATCACAACTCAACAATCGCTAGGGGTGACACCATCGCCTTTTGACGGCGTTTACGTTTCAAACGCTACTATCCGATGGCTTGTCCATTCTAACTTCGCGGTATCTTCTACTCAACTAGTCTAGTTTCTACCAAGGCTTTCGACACATCAGTTCTGAGTGACTGATAGCTATAGCTACTATAGATAGTCAGTGTGAGAATTGTGGAAAAATAACTGGGGGGGTTGGACCATTATCCACTTGGAATTGGGGTGTAAAAAACGGTTACATGACATTTGAACGGACGACAATAGAACGTGCGACACTAGAACGGCGACAGTAGAACGGGCGACAGATGACCGTCGAGACTATTGAACGGCTGGACAGTGATCGGGCGACAGATGACCGGAGGACAATTGATCGGTAAAGTTCGTTAATTTTTATGACAATCGAGCAATTACTGTCTTGGATATGTAGGCCTACCAAATTCAATGTCTGGTTGTGTGACAAATTGGCAACTGAGTTTAAATAGTTACAGTATATCAAAATTTCTGACTTGCCGTAGCTGGCGAGTGGCAACTATAATTATTGCTTCATTTCCCTTATGACTTTCCTTGCTATCGCAAAAGTTTCCAGAATGCTTGTGTTCCATTTGTCTTTCGCTGACCATCTGGTCGTCTGTGGTTACAATTAAGTCAGGCCTTGCATCTGAATCATTTTGTACATTCGACATCGCCATGATATTCTGCCTCTCTTGTATTGTTTTTCTTTCAAATAATCATAATTTCGAGGTATGAGCGTCGTTTTACCTTTTTGGGGCTACATCCATACATTAATGCCATGTCACACATGTAAAAACAAAACTATATGTTTCACACCTAAAAGTAACAGTAAAACTTTGCATAATTTTCTCTAATATTCAGTGTCACCAAATGTCGCGCCCAACATTCAGTCAAAACTCAAAGTATAGGCCTACGTGCTTAGTGTAGGCCTAGGCCTACAGCGCCGCATCTTGTGAGTTGTTCATAAGTCGGCCCGTTAATATGACGTTCCTGTTAAGTGTCGCCTGTTCTATTGTCGGCGCGTTCTAATATCGCCCGTTAAAGTGTCGCCGTTCAAGTGTCGTCCGTTCAAATGACCACCGTTCAAATGTCCGTACACCGTAAAAAACATACTTTAACATGGGGCTCTAAGAAGGACTGGGGGGGTCGAAACCCCCCAACCCCCCGGCAATTCTCACCCTGTAGATAGTGACTGATAGCTAGCTACTAGATAGTAACTGATAGATAGTGACTGATAGCTAGCTACTAGACTACTTCATGCTTCTCGGTTAGACTGCGAAGTCGCCTCAATACAGTGTTGTATCGTAACTTCTAATCTAAAACACTCCAGGTTGGCCATAATTCTGAATAAGCTGGATTGTTGCGTTTCCTATTCTTCATAAAATTCATCGCGTGTCTTTCTTAAACTTCACTGTCTTCCATCGGCATTGAGTTTAAGCGTACATGTCTTGCCTTCATGACCCCGAATAGCAGCCTTCCTTCTTTTTAATTCTTCCTCCGTCCTCTGCCCTCAGCCAGGTTCGCATACCCAACGACGACACTCATCCCTATTTTGTGCATATCGCTACAGTCCCCTGCAGCCTTCCTCTGTCATCATCCAGTCCAGTAGCATCGTTCTTGCAAAACTCTGCTTTTCCATGCAGTGTCATCACCCTATAATTAGATTGTCTTCTTATGCATGCAGTAGCAAGAACACCTCAATAAAATATAGCGAAATGAACACAATTCGAAATAGTTATAATGTGCAATTCATCATTATTTATTACAAACTAGCCTGAACAAGTTTATATTTTGAGCGGTGGAACTTGTTAGTTGTTATGCCATTGAAATATGGTCTGTTTATCATCAGTTTGTTCTTTATGAGTGCGATTGGCTATAAATGTAAAACCTAATACATGTAGGCTATATGCCGGAGGAAGAAATGTGCTGCCTTAGGTACATTATATATATATAATTTATATACAGGGTGAACCATAAAAATAGACCCCGGTGGGTGGACTCAATAAAAGTAATACAACTTTTGTTCCCTTTTAAATATTTCGATGAAATTTGGCCACTTCACGTAAATATGAATTTCCTTTAAGTTCGTAAAATGTGATTTGAAAAATTCTTACTTCCGGCCAAGATATTGGCAAAGACCTTAGGGGTATTTTTTATGGCACACCCTGTATTATATCTTGCATGAATTGGATTTCATTAGTTCTCTTGCCGTTGATCTTGTACGTCTGCTTGCTTCATTGTCAGTGACTGTGTGCGTCGTCTCCGTTGTCTGTGTTTGCGTTTGTGCTTGTGTCTGTGTTTGTGTCTGTGTCAGTCAGAGAGTTAATCGTTTCCGGAAGACACTCTGCCCCAACGTAATACCGAGACGCCTTTGAATATATTTAGTCAATAACCACATTTGATGTTCGGTGGCAAGACTTTCGCATTTGCCGACGACTGTCTTCGCCGTCCGCCCGTATATAAGCCCCGTCACCTGCTTCTATAAACGACATACAACCGCTTTGAGGAAAGGAGAAATGCGCAACATAAATTGATTACAATGCACGTAGTGTGAGTACAGTATATAGATCCTTACACAAAAAGTGGCATGTCTCATTGATCGTAACATGTAGTTTCTTGGTATGGAAAACACCACTATATAGAAAGAGAATTAAGACTGAGGTTGATGGGGGCATGTTGTTCCTATACATACGGATGAGGATCGAAGAGCTAAACAGGTGATGTCCAGAAATGATGGAAGTGAAAGGAATAAAGGAAGACCACAAAAAAGCTGGCAGCACACCATCAATAAAATATTAATCAATTATATATAGTATTTATATAATGTGGGCGCGGTGGTGTAGTGGGCATGTTCGTTGCCTTGCAGCCGTATAGTTGCAGGTTCAAATCCACCTCAAGCCGCTTCGTAGAAACCTTGGGAAAGTCCTGCGCAATTGCTCAGCGCTTCGGCTTGAAACTCCGACTCAGTGCATGCCCGCGCTGTAGTCGGAAGCGCTTCTGAGTATAGGAATCCCGATGGGCAGAACTGCACTGGAAGGACTAATATGCTAAGTACATAAGTTTCTTGATATATCACTTCGTTCAGTGCATTAGACACATTAAGTCTGAGCCAAGGAATGTGCGGTGCTTGCGTACATGATGCATGTATATTCTAAACAGGCTGAACTTCTTGTCACTCGGTCACGCACTGCTATCACGCAGCGCCGTACCTTTTCTGTCGTTGGCCCTGCAACCTGCACGGAAAGGACTCCCTGTGGAACTGCGTCTAATGCCTATAGAGCCTTTGAGACGTTCTGTAGCTCTTAAGACTGTTCTCTTTAGCTGTGGTTGGGTCGGGAGCGCTTCTGAGTAGATACTCTTGAAGAGGCGCTATATTAATGTATGAAATGTATGAATGAATGTATACTATATATTCACACGCAGAGTAATAACATTTTGAATTATTGGCCTCCACCGACAGGTTCACGATTCAAGAATATCCATCAGTGCATGTGGAAAGACGTATTAGATTATATTATATACTGCGGTATAAACATTTTGCGAAGTATGACTTCGTCCTTTTTCTGAACAGTTTCTGTTCGGCCCAATATCTATAGCACCGCAACAAAATCTATATACATGTATAGTCTATAATTGTTGCTTTAAAAAACAGCAAGCGCATACTATAGTCTTCTTCGTCGGCGATTCCCCGTCTCGCCTTCAGAGGTTATTGTATTGTATCTGACCATTTGTAAAGTGCTTCTCGCAGCAGGAGCCTTTCAGAAGCGCTCCCAGTGCGTGCAACCTCGAGAGAAAAGGCAGGTTTTGAGACGAGAGTAAGATGACGAAAGACAACCATGGCAAAGAGAATGGTATAGAGCGAAATGATGGGGGAATTCCATTCCATAGAGAGGGAAGGGTTATGCACTCCGTCATCCTCCTAATCATGGTTTTTTTATTTTCCGGACAAAGACAATTGCAACTCTGATAATGGAGTTTTTTTTTACAGAAATGGTATTTTGACAAGAATTTTTATTGGCTACAATGACATACGTATTCTAACCTAAATAAGAATATTGATATATATGTGAATGGCGCAGGGAATAACAAATCTCATAAACCACTAAATAATTAATCATAAGACTATATATATCATGCGTTATTGCCAGACGATGGTTTGAATAACAAAGATTGATTGACTGAAATATTATATATATAATTATATATATATATATATATATATATATATAATAACAATAATAACAATGACGATTTATATGGCGCCGTAACACAGTTACATGGGCACCTAAATATAGGCATATTGTATTATGCTAGGCTTTGTGGAATAATGTTAAGTATATTTCCCTTCAGCAAGAAGTAAAATAGTGACGATGAGAAGTTTGGAACGATTCATGAACTGAACATTTACTTCCAAATAACAGTCCGTCAATTTTAGCCATATGTACATTATTGCAGCTACACCTATTCAGTATATTCATGCATATTCAAAGATGGTCACATACAGTAGTCATCTATACTGCATACGCTCGCATACATGAAACTCACACTTAGATATATGGCATAGTTATATAGGCCTACTCGTACTGCAGAGAGAGGACATCCCATAGGGAATTGTTTGATGGAAGTATAGCGCACAGGAAACAGAGGCAGATGAAAGGTCTGAGGGAAATGTCCGGGGAATTGTCGAGTGTAGTGACCGAAACAACATTATGAAATATTACTGCGGCACATATGATATATAATATGGCTTATGAGATAATTCACCATATATATATCTTAATGTTTTATTAGATGCTCTTGCATCAAATTAATCCCCGGAATGAACAGTCTGAAAGGCAACGACTACATGTGGTCTTGGGATTAGCGTCTTAGATCCGTTCTGTATTCTTCAAGCTCATCCGACACAAAAGGACACAACACTGTTGCTGAAATCCTCTGCCAACTTCGCTGCGTCCTCTTAGAGTTTAGACGCTATAGGATCGGTTTGACGTCTTTGTTCCCGCGTTAGAACTGCCATGGTTCAATTCAAATCCATTGCCTGTGTAAGTCTCTCGATGATCGATCCCTATGGAATAACTAACTTCCTCCAACAGTTCGTTCCGTCATGCTCTCTGGTAGCCTTTCCTCATTTTCTGTCTCTTCAAATCCTACCTTTTCTCTCGGGTCGATATCCCTGCAGGGAGCACTTCTGAAAGCCTCTTGTTGAGAGGAGCACTTCATAAATGAATGGTCAAACACAATTCAATACAATAATTATACAATGCAATATTGCAAGTTGGATTTGTATAGCGCCTGTTCTTAGACGCTCTTCTGACTTTGTGTGACATCGAGTAATTTCAGAGACTTGCCTTTATCTTTACGTTACATTGACGCCACCCTTTCCAGACTCTATGACCCCATCAACATCAATTGGTTGAGTGGTTTTGCTTTCATAAGTAAAAGCTTCCATCTCAAGTAATTGCCTTGACTTTGCATAAGGATCCTGACTCCGTTTCAACAATGTTCTAAAGTATATGCGACCACTGATTTATTTGTCAAAGACGCAATTGTGTGATCATAAAGAGACCCCAAACACACAGAATCCTACAGACAATGCCCTCTGCGCCCATGGGGTAATGTCTGCAGCACTCGGTGCGCAGCAAGAGAGGACTATACGCGGTGGTCTCTGAGCCTAAGGTCGGCGTCGGTGGCGGTGGCGGCCATTCATTACATTCAGGGGGACTTCCTGGATACGCCTCTGGTGACCGCGTTGTGCGGTGTCGTTATATACCAGCGGATACAACGACGACAATTGCATGGAAGCAGCCGACATAAACTGCATCATTGCTGCACAGCAGAAGCGGATATCCGTCGCATTATCAGAAGCGACGCTGATGAATGGCATTGTTGCCCCATCGTCGATCCTTTGATGCCTCGACTGCTGCTGCCGCTGCTGCTGCTGCTGTGGGGACTCGTGATGGTGGCGGCGCCCACTGCACCCATCGCATTCATAACATCCATAAATACTGTCCCTGGATGATTCGCTGATTTACTGCATGGATGGACGACCGGATGCTTCAGCCTTCACGGATAGTTAGACAGACAGATCAGATATGGACGATATGTATTATGTAGACGAAATTTCGGACTGACTAACTGGCTGACCCGTCCACCCAATTACTTGACTAAGCAGGAGGTGTGTTTGTTTGCACCTCGTGAGCAGATGTTGTGTGTGAACGTTAGATTTAATTATGTACGTCCGTAACTCTTATTTACTTGTCAGAAGTGCATTGCAATCTACGTATAGTCCTTGTAGGCATCGTGCAAGATGCACCTATACCCATGGTAATTATCAGATGCGAATAAAGGTTCCATACTTACTTTAGATTATGTCTTGTTTGGATTTTGTGGTTATGCAGGAACTTCAATTCAAGAACTTTTCGGTAAAGTAGAAACCGTCATGGCAGAAGCAGCAGCAGCAGCAGCAGCAGCAGCAGCAGCAGCAGCAGATGAGCTCACAGTGTTTAATCTAAACGTTTCTGGGGGAAGTTCCCCAGGAAAGAGGTAGCCCCAGAAATATTCGTGAGGTATTGCTTACGTGCACATATGTACCATTGCCCCCTAGAAAAATTATGCACGTAGCATTTCCCACATCCAGAAAAATTTGATGACTGTTGTTTACGCATAATTTTCCCGTTTAGAGGATTTCCACAGCGTAGCATTGATGTTATTATGTTACTATAAAAGGTCATTAGATTTCGTAGTATAGAATATAACGAATTTACGACGGAATTGCTATGTTTATAAGAAATTTTGAAAGAAAGGCTATAGGATGGTCATCATATTTAGAAATACAGGAATTGTTATGTCTTTTCGAAAAATTTGGCAGTAAGACTAAAAAGGGTCATCAGATTTCAAAGTACAGGAATTGTTATGTTTTTTGGAAAATTTGAAAGACTGAAAAAGATCATCAGATTTCAAAGTACAGAAATTCAGTGGCGGCGCTACGGGGGTTCTGGGGGGCTAAACCCCCTACAAGAGGTTCAGCCCCCCTAAAAAATGGTCATCTGAATTATTTTACATTGAAATATCGACGATTTTCGGAGGTTGATGACTAAAAAAAAAGGTCGTCAGAAATTTTGGCGGCGAAAATGGCAAATTTTCATGAGATTTTGGTCGATGACTAAAAAAAAAGGTCGTCAGAAATTTTGGCGGATGGAAATGTCATTTTGCCGCTGGCCGCTGGGCTTCAGCCCCCCCCCAAACTGAAATCCTGGCGCCGCCACTGCAGGAATTGTTATGTTTTTTCGAAAATTTGAAAGACTAAAAAGATCATCAGATTTCAAAGTACAGGAATTATTATGTTTTAAAGAAATGTTTAGAAAAAGACTAAACAAAATCATCAGAATCTGATTTCAAAGTGCAGGAATTGTGTTTCTTCGAAAATTTTGACAGAAAGACTAACCCAGGTCATCAGAAAAAAATTACCGGTCAAAGAGTGTCGTTGACGGTGTCTGGTTCAGTGGTTGTCGTCCACCAAAACGGCCGTTCCTCTCTCCCGCCCCCGCCCCGAAACCTGAACCACCACCCCTCCCCCCCCCAAGCAGGGACTGGATTAAACACTGGCTCACAGCTCGTGAGGAAAGAAACATAACGAATGTTTTGTTGACGGGAAATCGATAATCCCTATATATAGAGCGTGTTGATGAACTGCCGCATCTTATATATATATAGATATATATAGCAGCTATGGGATATTCATATATAGTCTACTCGCGTATTTCGGCACTTCCTTTAACTTTATTCTAAGAATAGTTTTAAATTTATTGCGTCCGGTATAACCTGTCAGTGGCGGGAATGTCACTATGACACGTTAGATGTCGCTCTTAGTATATTTTTCTTTGTGCTACTTTTCACCTCTGTTTGCATTGCTTTGCAAGGTATAAGCGTTTGGTTCGTGCTAATAAAGATAATCTGGTGACAAGACAATTCGGCGACAGACAATTCGGCGACAGACAATTCGGCGACAGACAATTCGGCGACAGACAATTCGGCGACAGACAATTCGGCGCCCAGACAATTCGGCGCCAGACAATTCGGCGCCGATCGCGCGCCGTTTTATGACGACCATCAAACGGAATATTTTCTTCAATCCAGCTTCCATTTAAGCAAGACTGTTTACATTCATCCAGCTTCCATTCGAGCAAGAATATTTTCTACAATCCAGCTTCCAGTTAAGCAAGACTATTTTCTTCAATCCAGCTTCCATTTAAGCAAGACTGTTTCCATTCATCCAGCTTCCATTTAAGCAAGAATATTTTCTTCAATCCAGCTTCCAGTTAAGCAAGACTATTTTCTTCAATCCAGCTTCCAGTTAAGCAAGAATATTTTCTTCACTCCAGCTTCCATTTAGGCAAGGATATTTTAGCCATGGTACAAACTGCGTGAATAAGGTGCGAATTTACTGGTTCTAATTGTTAATAGGCGCTAAGTGCCTACATAACTAAGTTGGATTGATATTTAGAATATAAACTAGTCTTGCTTAACTGGAAGCTGGATTGAAGAAAATATTCTTGCTTAACTGGAAACTGGATTGAAGAAAATAGACTTGCTTAACTGGAAGCTGGATTGAAGAAAATATTCTTGCTTAAATGGAAGCTGGATTGAAGAAAAAATTCTTGCTTAAATGGAAGCTGGATTGAAGAAAATATTCTTGCTTAAATGGAAACTGGGCTGAAGAAAATATTATGACTTAAATTGGAGCTGGATTGATGAAAAATAATAGTAATTGAAATGGAAGTTGGATTGATATTTAGAATATAAACTAGTCTTGCTTAACTGAAAGCAGGATTGAAGAAAATATTCTTGCTTAAATGGAAGCTGGGTTGAAGAAAATATTATGGCTTAAATTGGAGCTGGATTGATGAAAAATAATAGTAATTGAAATGGAAGTTGAACTGATATTTAGAATATAAACTAGTCTTGCTTAACTGGAAGCTGGATTGAAGAAAATATACTTGCTTAAATGGAAGCTGGATGAATGGAAACAGTCTTGCTTAACTGGAAGCTGGATTGAAGAAAATATTCTTGCTTAACTGGAAGCTGGATTGAAGAAAATATTCTTGCTTAAATGGAAGCTGGATTGAAGAAAATAGTCTTGCTTAACTGGAAGCTGGATGAATGGAAACAGTCTTGCTTAAATGGAAGCTGGATTAATTAAAAGATTCCGTTTGATGTTCGTAATAAAACGACGCGCGAACGGCGCCGAATTGTCTGGCGCCGAATTGTCTGGGCGCGGAATTGTCTGTCGCCAAACTGTCTGTCGCCGAATTGTCAGTCGCCGAATTGTCTGTCGCCGAATTGTCTGTCGCCGAATTGTCATGGAACCTGATAATCTACTTACTTACTTGCTTAATCACCGTTTTTTGTTGTTTTGTGAGATAGCGTTTCCGATCAACTTCTAGGTTCACATGGTGAACATTCTTTCTAGCATTGTTCTTGACATTGCAAGACAATGCAAAACGTCAGTGACTTGTCTATGGAACCTTATATCAAAGATTCAGACGAATACGAGATCAATATTATTAATGACACCATAAATAATTATTTATAGACAAAATTAATGAAGCGACACAATTCGGTTGCCTGACCAGCAAATAGTAAGCTTTTAATCCAAGCTCCGCCATAATGTAAAGAATTTCTAGTTCTCTAAATTATATCGTTTTGCAGATTTCGTAAGCATCGTAATCGTAAATTCAAAATTTCTATAGCGCCACTCGAAAGCCAAGCGCGGGGCACCAGCTTATTCACGAGCGCTGCGTTGAGTTAGAAGGGTTGTCCGCAGAGCTCTGCGCCGGCCGCGCCGCGCCGCCGCCGCCGACACTTTGTGGGCGCCGCCGCCGTCGATTTTTTTGAGTCGGCGCGCCGACGCCGCCGCCGCCGAAAATTTGTCGGCGCGCTGCCGATGTCACGTGGATTCGGTTATTTCTTTTCGTTGCATTTTTCATCTGTTGCATGATTTCGCGAAAAAATTGTTGCGTCAATGAAAATAGAATCTTTATCTCATCTGCTTCAATTTTTCCTGGCAACACTGTTTTTGCATCAATACTATGAAACCTATGATGCTACCTATTCGTTTGGACTTTTCGAAAAGTGCGCTTAACGTTTAAACTTTTGAGGATTTTGTGATTTGATTTGAATGATGGCATCAACAAAGGTAAAAAAAACTCCAGGTATGCCTAAGTGAATGCTATGCCGTGTGTGCGTCCCTGCCTGATAGTCCGCTAGGATGGAACAGAACCGTCTGCCCTCTAGTATTAGGATACACGTTACTATTACGCTGCAAAGAGGTGTCGCTCTGCAATTTTATGCAGGCGATTGGTCGTGTCTACAGGCTTGTGATTCTCCATTGCCGGCCAGTTACTACCTAATTCCAATTTTTTCTCACCAGTATCAAACTCCTACGTTGTACGTGGCCTATGTGAAATTGGTTATTAATTAAGCTTTCGAACATTAATAGGCTTGTCTATACGCACAGTGGAGTAATGTTAGGCAATTGGAAAATAGATCCTATTTTGTCAACAATTTGGGCAACGTTTCATAAATGGGATCAGATTAGGAAAATAAAAGCATTTTCCGCATAAAACAAGTATAACCTAGGGTGACTTGGCCTGCTTAGATCGAAAGACTTGTACATGGCAATTGGATTTAAAGAAGATGCTAAGAGTTTCGCGTGGAAGTCGTTCGGATAATTGGCCGATAAAAAGGTGGCGAATTCTGATCAAGTTTACTACTCAGTGTGCGTTGACAAGGGAAAATTTAAAAAAAACTGCATGCACCCTCATCTGCTGATAAGATTGCATGATAACTCCCACTTTATGGCAGACAAATATTTCTACACAAACACAGTACGTATGTATGCGTGTATGTATGTATGTGTGTATTTATGTATGTATGTATGTATGTATGTATGTATGTATGTATGTATCTATGTATGTATGTATGTATGTATGTATGTATGTATGTATGTATGTATGTATGTATGTATGTATGTATGTATGTATGTATGTATGTATGTATGTATGTATGTATGTATGTATGTATGTATGTATGTATGTATGTATGTATGTATGCATGTAACCTATGTATGTAAGTATGCATGTATGTGTGTATGTATGCATGTTTGCATGCACGCAGATATACAATTTCAGCAGGTCTCGTCAAGAAAAATGGGCCTCTAGAATTTCTGACGGGTCATGAGGCAGGTCAAGAGTAAAATAGGCAGGTATCGCCGCCACTGCGCAAACAGTCCTTTAAATTCTATTAGTATGTAACGTAAGCTGGAGGTCCTGAATTTTAAAACGTTGTCATGTGTTTTTCTTAATCAAGCCTTCGCAGAATTTTTTAATTGAGCGTTAATTCAGAGAATACTTGTTTCTAATCAATGCTGACTAAAGACAAGATAATTGCCAAAATAACGGCTGAACATGCTTATCTTGATAATATAGGGTTCTTGTGTAACAACATTCAAAATAATTATGCGACGCTGGAGCAAAAATTCCACGACGCCGCGCTGCGCCGCCGACGCCGACATTTTGAGGGCGCCGCCGCCGCCGATTTTTGTTTGTCGGCGCGCCGCCGCCGCCGACCAAAAATGACCGGCGCGCCGCCGCCGACACTCTCATGTCGGCGCAGGGCTCTGGTTGTCCGTGAGAGTAGTCCGTGGTGGTCCGGGTCGACAAAAATGACTCTATCAAAATAGCTAGCCTATCTCTATCAAAATAACTGACTCTATCAAAATAACTGATTCTATCAAAAATAACTGGCTTTATCAAAATAACTGATTCTATCAAAATAACTGGCTCTATCAAAATAACTATCTCTATCAAAATAACTGATTCTATCAAAATAACTGACTCTATCAAAATAACTGGCTCTATCAAGATATAGCTATATCTATCAAAAATAACTGACTCTATCAAAATAACTGGTTTTATCAAAATAACTGGCTCTATAAAAAAAAACCGACCATCAAAATAACTGGCTTTATCAAAATAACTGGCTCTATAAAAAACTGACTCTATAAAAAAATAACTGGCTTTATCAAAATGGCGCTACAGAATTGTATTAATGTTAATCGCAGTCCTGAGAAGATAGATGTATACAGACGCCGTTTTCTTCAGTCTGCGGCGTCTGCCCCTCAATCATTTTATTGAAATGTTTGCACGTACTTACTTACTGATTCATGTCTTACCGTATTATACGATATGTGGTAGGTGATTGGTTTTCCATGTGATTTTGCAAAGCAAACAAGCAGACACTGTGGTCTAAACACATGCAAGTGGATCTGTCACTTAGCGATTCTGCCAGAACAGATTACACACAGATGGAGCGAAAGCGTATAACACAGTATATGCGTAGCACTATATCACTCGCTATTATGTGAAACAATATATATATATATATATATATATATATATATATATATACAATGTATATACAGCGCTGAAAGCGATTTGAAAAAATTGCCGCGTCTCCATGGGCCAGAGCTATAGGGTGCTATAGATATATCAGTGTTTACTCAAGTGCCAAAAAATAATACCGGGTCTGAAACCCGGACACTGCGGACAGTCCCGGCTCACTTTCAGCCCTGTATATAATTATACGACACCATGCACAATGTGAAATCATATGGCACAGTTGGCACTCTATTATGGACTTTATATATGCGACACCAAATGCGACACGATATGTGACGACTGACGACACTATAATTATGTGATGCTAAAATGCGACATTAAATGCGACACGACACGAGAAACATGACCCGTCAGAAATTCTAGAGGCCCAAAAACGATTTTAGTTCCTAACATGAAATGCAATAAAGCAAGACGAAAAAGCACATGCATGTCGATTCTTCGAATCATGTTCCACGTTCAGTTATAAGAGAAAAACTTATAGGTTATGCTAATGTCACAGATGCGTTTTAATTTTCTGCGCGAGAGTGCGCGCGTGTGAACTTTTTATAATAATAATTTGTCCTTGAGTCAAAGGATGTTTGACCTTCAAGCCTGGATACAGAGGGGCCGGTAGAGTAATGGTTAACACACTGGCCAAGAGTGCGAGAGGTAATGAGTTCGAGCCCCCGTTGGGCGGATTTGCTTTGTAGGCTGCTATTAGCGCCGTGTAGGCTAATTACAAAGCTGTCTGTTCTGTTAGTAGTTAAGTTTAATTAAGATTACTGCATAACTTGTAAATGTAAAGCGCAGTGCGTCTTGCAGGCGTTTAATTAAAGAAAAGATTATTATTATTTTTTATTATTATCATATCCTCAGATTTCTTGACGTGCATGCATGCAAAACATTAATATTGCATGATGTGTTTGACGCACGAGCATATAGTGTCTGTTTGTCAGATGTTTAGGGTTAATAATTGCCATGCATGGTGTTATACGACATCATATAATATTATGTCGCACTCCCCTTTTTCTCCAGGCACGAGACCGGCAATACCTGAAAATAGAGAATGTCTAGGTTTCAAATCTATATGCAATGGTATACAATAAATGATATTATTATGCTGTACGCTTACCGTGCTGAGCTCAAGTAAAATTAAAGAGTGCATGGTCATGTAGGTAATAAAGCTGATCAAGACCGTAGCCAGGATTTTATTTCGGGGATGTCTACGCGACCGTAAGCAACGATGAGCAAGCACACAAGCGATCGTATCAACTGACTATAATGACTAATGGATAAGGAGAAACGTCGTGAGCTCTCATATCGGATTCTGGACGGCCAAGACGTTGCCCGCTGTAGTTCTTACATCGGTGTCCGGACAATTCGTCCCCGGACAATTCGTCCCGGACAATTCGTCCCGGACAATTCGGACCGGACAATTCGGACCGGACAATTCGGACCCGGACAATTCGGACCGGACAATTCGGACCCGGACAATTCGGACCGGCTATTATAGCCTACTTTAGCCTCAGTCTATGCGTGACTTGTCCATTCTGGAGTAGGCCAACCTATTGCTTTCCAAATATACCTTTAATGTCATAGCCAAGTGAGGTAACGTGTTATATTATGTTTAGGCCTACATTTGCTTTGAGAACAATGAAATAATTCAATTTCGAATTGAATTTTAATGCGCAGCAGTATCTCCGGTCGACATCTGTATACGGTAATGGTGTCCGGGACGAATTGTCCGGGGACGAATTGTCCGGGACGAATTGTCCGGGGACGAATTGTCCGGGACGAATTGTCCGGTCCGAATTGTCCGGGGACGAATTGTCCGGGACGAATTGTCCGGGACGAATTGTCCAGGGACGAATTGTCCGGGAACCCTTACATCAAGCGCTAGTAAATGCAGTATTTAATTTCTACATTTGTTCACTTCGGGGGGTGTTCAAACATCCAAAACACCCCTTAGCTACGGCATTGAAGCTCATAGTTTTGTTGATTACAATGTTCCGCACAGATGAAGGCCTACCATCGATCAAGGATACAGGGCTGTTTTTAAGGAATTTTTACAACTGCTCAACGTCTTCTTTCCTTTCCCATCCTCCATGGTAAATTACTTCCAGTCGCAGTACAGTGATCTTTTTTGTTAGTTTTAACTGTACAGATTCGAAGTGCTTCTACAATTGCACAAATCCATTTAGAACTGCACATTTTGTGTACAACTGCACGTTAAAAAAAAGCCCTGCAAGGATACCTAATCAGTAGTGTATAATATAGTCCGAGGTCGACCTTTGGAGTTTAATCGTTCTATCCGACGCGCTCTGAACATTTGTGCTTCCTTATATCTGGGAAGAATTTATGTCTCCTCATAACTTATGTCCACTCCCACTCAACCTCGTTTTTCACTGCATGGGAAGATGGATTATTTCATCTGTTCTGGCAGATAATATCATCAGGTCGCGAGGGTTTCGCAAAGACGTATGCGTATATACGGCTTCACGTACGGATGAAATATTAAGCTGGCGTTCTTATCTGGACGATGAATCATCGGGAAGCACACGATGTCCTAAGCAGGTAGCGGAATGACCTCAGACGGTGTCACGGAGCGAGGTAAATCGGAACAAGGGAAGAAATTGAAGTTGAAGGCGGGGCAAGAAAAGAGACGGAAAATGGGAAAGAAAAATGGAAAGATTTGCAAGAAATGGAAATAGGGACAGTGTAATAGAAAGGACAGATCAAGCAGGAAGGTTAGGCAATAGAGGAGCGAAATTAGAGGTTTAAAAGTGCCAATCGACAGCAGACATGGATGAAGAAAGACAGTCGAAAAGAATAATTCTGTAACTATGGCAATTTTGAGAGTGAATGCATGGACGGTTGGAAATTTAATGGCAGACAAACGTTGACCTTAATGGAACAGAGGTAATATCGATCGAAGTAAGATTATCTTACAGATTGAGCAAGATCAACTGGTAACCATGGATACAAAGGTCAATGGTAGTCAAAAATTGACGGACAGTCACACCGAAGCCAGTCTAATTTAGGAAAACAATTAATCAGCCAGAAGATTTTATTCTAGATTTCTAGACCTAAATAAATAACAAATAGTCTATATACAATTACAGAACATTATCAGCATTGTTGTTGCCTTATCATCAGAACGAAATGAGTCATGCATGCCGTTTCTCTTTCAGGGTCATATAATTTACTGGTTATAGACAAAGTCAACTATAAGTCTATAACATTTCATCAGTGCTTTTATTCATTACGTTAAAAACTTTCTAGATTGAAAATAGTGGAGATATAGATCTAATTATATAGAGACGGAGTAAAAAGATGGAAATAGAGACAGATTTAAATGAAATATCGAATCCGCATGATTAAAAAGCGATATTAGCAAAACAGTGCAAATATTGTACATTACACATTACATATTAAACATTACATATTGTACATTACATGTACATATTACACATTACACATTACATATTACTCGTCGTGGAAGTTAGCCTACACTTTTACCATCTGGGTCATGTTTCGTTAATAGGTCTATATCAATAAACTCTCGGGGTTGCGCCCACCTTGCATGCTTCATAACATTGTCTTTGTCATGAGTTCTAAAATTAATGTAATATGTTATTACTTCCTCGCAAGCCGGTTGCAATTCAGAATTTGAAGGCTTCGGTCGGTCCTGAAGTTAGTCGCCATGCAATGCCGACCAACCGACCGACATTCTCTCTCATATATATATATATATATATATATATATATATATCATATATATCAGAGTATGAGAGACAGGCTTAACTGGCTTCCCATCGAACGAGGAACCAAGTTTAAGATTTTATTTGATGGGTTTCGTTGGTTGGATTTGTCCAGCAGACATTCGGACGGGAGATGTTCCCATCTTAATTATGATCTACAGGTTGCGCAAGCGCATGTCAGCAGGCGAAGACTACACACTCTCACACGTCAACCACAGTCTTTATTACCGTAAATTGCCTAAGAAAGCTAAATTGGTCAGAGGCATCATTATCCATTCCATGCTCAGCCAGGTCCGCAGCGCTTCTCATCGGTCTTATAAGGCGCTACACAAAGAGAAGATGCATCCATTCCTGCACACATACATTATATAGCCGCCATACATGCATACATATTATATGAAACCATGCAGTAGAAGACATTTAGTGCCTGTAATACTATGAAATAAATTGTTTACAAATATGCAAACTTATATATATTGGCAGGTAGATTTTTCATGCAGTTAATACACTTTTATTGGCAGCAGCAGCATGATAGTAATATTCTGAGCTACTTCGTTTTGCAGACTCACATCGGTCGATTAATTATTAATTTATCAAACTACTGCATTCACAGTAAATTAAACATCAAGATGGATGTAGTAATGCGTATAATATTACAAGCATGAGTAGGCTACATGTACGTGGGTCTGTTGGCTTCGCTCTGCCGCACGAAGTCCCATCACATCAGTCTTTCTCTTAAAATTGGAAACACATCAAGCGAATGTTCGAAATGTTCAACGCATCGTTGAATTTCTCGATCAGTAATCATAATCAAAAAGCGTTGCTCAAAATAAGACACACGTGCAATGTCGTGCATGGTCTAAATCCACGTTCTGTCGTCTTATTATATAAGAAAGGACAAATTAAACTTACCCCAGAGTCGTCGACGTATACAGGTTAAATGCCTAAACATCGAATCTAGCTAATTTCTTCGTAGACCATAAATCTACAAAGTTTACATAATTAATTATCAAGAGTAAAATCTCCATACCTTATTACATGTTTAACGACATTGCCATATCAAAGATGATTTGCGTCGCCCTCCCCCTTTATCCAGGCCTGGGACTGGCACTGGCAGAGAACAACCAGTGGCGGAGTTTGCTGCACCGTCCTTGAAAGCTTTAAATTATATGCGTCAAATGTTCTCACATTCTCGCTATGTACGCATGCGCAAAAACCTTTGTAAACATTGACCCGTGACCTACTTAATTGTATCTCAAGTCAAATCACGCTCATCGGTCCATCTCCATGAAAAAGAAAACGAAGCGGTCATCTGAGAGACACACTCTAGTGGCTTACTGACGAACGAAGAACAATGCTTAAAAGATTAGAACTTCACCGCCACAAATAGCTGAAGAGACTTTCAGCTCATCGTTATATAATAGGCCTAGGCTATCTATAAAATCTATGCATGTCTCAACGCCTTAATGACGCTATTGAAATCCTTTATGCAACTAAACGGTTCACATGAACCGTCCGTTAATATAGTTATGCCTAAATTATCAACATCTAAATTCGTTAAGAACTAAGATGTCACGCTGCACATCGCATTGCTTCAAGAAGCGCATAGGCCTATATATATTGTATTGTATTGTATCTGACTATTTGTAAAGCGCTTCTCGCAGCAAGAGCCTTTCAAAACCGCTCCCAGTGCGTTCAAAAACATATAGCCTGCAACCTCTAATCAATCATATGGAGACACTCAGACACCTGACTGTGTTGGAAATGTGCTGCATGAAAATTTGTCTCTATCAGCAGATTTGCACGTCTGGAATTTTTCTTTCGGCCGCAGCTGTCTGAACGGAGATAGGTGGCGCCACGTGTCAACAGCACGACCGAAACGAAAGGTAGCTATTAGTCCTTTATGTGCCATGTGGTCCCATTTGCAAAATGGTGTTGGGGCAGTTTCTCACTTTCAATCAGTCAGTGGGTCCCTGGACATGAAAAATCGCAGAGGTGCATGCTTGTCTGCCATGACGTCACAAATGACGTAATTCAGAAATTCAATATGGCCGCCGCCGGCCATATTGGAAAATTGAATCAATACAGAATGCTTGCTGTTGTGTAAAAAGTCTAAATCAAATAATTTGTAATAGGATATAATTACGCATTCTATCATGTCCAAATTGAATTGTTAATGTATGCATCTATTTTTTGTTAATTCTTTGAGAAGCTGAGGGTCATTTTCTTAGGCTTGGCGGGCCACTTTTGGCCGCCGGGCCACGGGTTGGGAACCACTGCTATAGGCCTACTATATATAGGCCTATCTTATAAAATGTTTTGGCATCTTATGACACAGACGCCTACTCATAATTAAGCAATATCCCGCGCGTACCAGAGCATGCACACACACACACACACACACAAACACATACACATATAAACACACACCAAAAATATCCGAGCGTGGTTGTACAGAGTGGCGCATCAATAAAAGTCCCACCAGACAAGTGCAATTTCTCCTAAACCAATTGAGATATGTGTACAAAAATTTCGGGCTTTGGAGAGGAAAGTTTTTTCTTATCAATATTAAATCTCGGAAGTCTTAGCGTCTATACAGTCATAATAGGCGCGACATCTACAAATTGAGACAGCTGACGAGAACGCCTACGTGACAATGCGGCAGACATTGTTATAAGAAGCAAACGTGACATTAATGCATAGTCACGAAACGCATGAGTTGCCGATATAAATTATACGGAGACATGGTCTTGCATACGATCGACACTTGATCGATCTTATAATACCGGATATAATTCGTCAATTTACTTAATAATTATATAGCATAATGATCATTTTCTTCCGTTTTAGATTAACTTATATAAGTGCAATTAAGAATATATATATATAATATATATATATATTATATAATATATATATATATATATATATATATATATATATATATATGCGTGTGTGTAATAGGCAATAGGTGTATGTTATACGCCGTTATACGGCTCATGCAGATGATGTAACACATGCACCATCATGCATCAGCCAAATACAGATGCTGAAAGCACGTATACGATAAAAAGTCTTTATTGGTTTGTTTTCGATTAACGACTGGTAAAGTTTAGTTAGCAACTTAGAAACCAGAACTGCGATTAAATTATATTCGCCATCGTCAATATTGTATTCATGACAAGGGCGGATACAGAAATTTTCGAAGGGGGCCCAAAATTTAGGGTCTTGTTGGTTGGGCAGGGGGAAAATTTTCGTTGTGTCGCCAAAAAAACTGATGACCTTTTTTTTAGCCATCGGCGAATTTTCCGGGGAAAAGATACCATTTCATCCGCCGAAAAAAATGATAACCTTTTTTTTTTAGTCATCAACTTATTTTCGGGGAAAAAAGATACCATTTCATCCGCCGCTAAATCGACGGGGGCCACGTCCCGTGCGATTTTGTAATAGGGGGCCTAATGTCCTCTTTTTCTCTCCCACTACATTTCTTGAAACCAAATGGGGGCCACGTCCCATGCAATTTTTAAATGGGGGCCATGGCCGGATTGGCCCCCTGGATCCGCCCCTGATTCATGAAGCACTGCGGAATTATTGCCAAAGCTTCGCTCACCGATTCTACAGCTAGCCGTCACCAGATCATTTCTCGCACAAGTTGCTAGATATATTATTACTTTAGTCCTAGATCATAAACCGATTGAAAATACTCGTTTGCATCCTGTAACATTGCACTGCATCGGGTATATAATAGTTATTACTCGTTATTTTGCTCATCTTTTAAAGCACGTCTATAAAGTGTGAACAAATCACGCTATGTTATAGATTGCTCCCAGTTCTCGCCCTGTGGGCATATAGATTGATCAAATGAAAACAGCCATTCCGCGCAATTCTGTATCTTTCCAAGTGCAAACAAGTCAATTCATTTGAAATTTTTATGGAGGTTCTTGTTTGCTTCACCAAAGCACTTCTAATATTATATAGCCTGTCCAAAAACAGGAAAGCGCAAAATTACGTTTTATCCTACTCGAACATGTATAGTCTCTACATCGTACATACTGAACGAATACTAACACGTCGTTTGGCTGATTGTTAAGTCAGGTAAACGTTCGATAGACAGAGGAGGGGATAATTATGAGGCTATTTTATGTAGCGCATGTGTTTGTCAGAATCTTAAATCCTTCGTTGGTCGTCGTCCTGTGAGTCTACATAACATATAGACCCATAATGATTGACGGAGGTCAAACATGATGCTAATTGGCTCCTAAGGGGATCGTTAGGCAGGAGCTGAAGATCCAAAGTAACAGCGCAGCATACCGCTTAAGCATCTTATAAAACAGACAACTGCTCATTTTTAAGCAATAACCTGCGCGTACCAGTGCACACACGCGCGCGCACACACACACATACCCACACACACAGCACACTCACATGAACGGGTGTTCTTTGTTCCGAGTGGCTCACAAGTAAATGCCACACCAGAAAAATGCATTTTCTTTGTGAAGTATCTGCCAAAATTTCAAGCTTTGGAGGTGAAGAAAGTCTTTCATCTAATATGGTAGGCCTGTACCAGTTGCCGCAGGACTTAATCAAGGAGGCCATAGGGGCTTACCGGGCGTCACAGAAAGACTTCGAACTTGAGTGAAAGCTTATAGAGGTCACGAACTCTGAGCGTGCTCTGCGATAAACTGTCTAACAGATTCTAATTCGGAATGAAAGTTCATGGTATTCGACATTGAAATTGCAAGCAACTGTCCATTTTTGGCGTAATTTAAAAATATGGAATCGAATAGATCTAATTATAATTCCTGAACCATTAAACTCTTTTCTGTGAAATTTTCAGCTATTGTTGACAAATTTTTCCTCTGTAGTCTTAAATGTTAGTAGACAACTCTGAATTGGTTGGGGAAAAATTGCATTTTGTTCGTTTTGGCCCTTTTAGCCATCCTGTTACCTATTAGCCATCCTGTTACCTTTTAGCCATCCTGCTACCTTTTTAGCCATCCTGTTACCTTTTAGCCATCCTGCTACCTTTTTAGCCATCCTGTTACCTTTTAGCCATCCTGTTACCTTTTAGCCATCCTGTTACCTATTAGCCATCCTCTTACCTTTTAGCCATCCTGCTACCTTTTAGCCATCCTGTTACCCTTTAGCCATCCTGTTACCTATTAGCCATTCTGTTACCTATTAGCCATCCTGTTACCTTTTTAGCCATCCTGCTACCTTTTACCCATCCTGCTACCTTTTAGCCATCCTGCTACCTTTTAGCCATCCTGCTACCTTTTAGCCATCCTGTTACATGTAGATTCCCATTGCTCATCACTTTGTAATACTGTTGTATACTGTCATCTGTTAGGATCATTCCAAGTTATAGACTATATTGATCACAACTCGCAAGAGAAAATTAGAATTCTAGTCTCGCCACCAATCAATCGATAGTGACCTATTGCGGCGACTTATCAATGAAAATAATAACATATAGAAAATCAAAATATGACCCCAAATTTATTCATTTGCCTCGCGAGATTTGGTCTACTCGTAGCGACACGTAGCGATAAGTTAGTAAAGCTGGAGATAATACGAAACTTAGAATTATATTATAAGTACTTTAAGAAATTAGAATTTCAAGTACTTTACGAACTTGGAATTCCAAGTAGGGTTAGGGTTACGGTTAGTTTAAGAAGAACAATGCTTTCTTCACCTGCAATCATACACAGGTGCTAGTGACTTCATTTTCTCAACCTCGGCATATAAGGACGGGTGGCGATTCCTCTCCCTCGCCAACTTCCCTTCCAATCGACAGGTAGCATGTATGATCCGCGGTAGGTGAACTCACTGCAGCCGCGTTTGCTTGAGACGCAGGTGGAGTGGAAATCCCCCTAACAGAAATTAAGACCCCGTATATATACGGCGAGGAGGATGTTAAGCCCCAACCTTCCGATTGATAGTCCGACGCGCTAATCACTACACCAGCGGACCACTCTGAATACAAATGGCGAGAAATTATCGATTTAACATAAAAGTCTGAGCAGCTTGCAACTCCAGACGATTACCCGATGATGATAGAGCGACGCTGTGTATAACTGCTGCACCACTATAGACTGCATGTGCGATGAAGATCCTTAAGATCCTTGTCTTTGCTGAGACTGTTATGATGATGACAGACAGGCCCAAGGGCGGATACAGAAATTTTCGAAGGATGGGCCAAAATTTTCGGTCTTGTTGGTGGGACAGGGGAAAAATTTCGCGTTATTCGTCACCGAAAAAACTGATGACCTATTTTTAATCATTCGTCCAATTTTTCAGGAAAACGATACCAAGTCAGCAGCCAAAAAAGTTGACAACCTGTTTTTTAGTCGTCAGTCATCAGAGTCGGAAGTATGGTAAATCAAATGGGGGGTCACGTTCCATGCGATTTCTTTAATGGGGGGCCTGGTATCCTGTTTTCTCTCCCGCTGCATTTATTTAATGGCTTGTTGATACCAAATGGGGGGGCCACGTCCCATACAATTTTTAAATGGGGGGCCATGGCCATTTTGGCCCTTCCTGGCTCCGCCCCTGGACAGGCCGATAGAAAATATGACACGAACGCTGGTACCGCAGTGTATTCGTTGTTTCGGAACTATTTCCTCATGGAGCGCATTTTGCATGTGGAAAATGTCGTCATATATCTCACGATTGCCATAAACATTATATGGTACATCGCATTTTGGCATAATAATTACAAGCACTGGAAACCATCCATTTTTATTTCCATTTATGCTCTGATGAGTTGTGATTTCGATGATACTGTTTTACGGTTATGGGTGAACTGCATGTGCATGTGCAACGACAAGTGCATAAAGATGTGGGACAATTGCGATATATGTCACGTGTTTGTCGCACTTATGATGCACATTAAAAATTATGTTCTTTGAAGTACGAATGTGCATCGTATAAAACGGACCCGGTACGCACTATAGAAGCATAGAAATAATCGTGTTCTTATCGGTCCGTTTTGAGATACGTTGGCCCTTTGCGCCAGTTCTTCGGTCACTTGGCGAAGTTGAAGTCAATTCAACTGACATATTATTATATGCGTTGTGCGTGGGTGAATAATCAAGAGCTGCATGAGAGTGTGAGAGAGAGTGAGAGAGAGAGAGAGAGAGAGAGAGAGAGACAGACAGACAGACAGAGAGAGAGAGAGAGACAGAGAGAGAGGCAGACAGACAGAGAGAGAGACAGACAGAGACAGACACAGATACAGAGACAGAGATAGAGACAGAGACAGAGACAGATACAGAGACAGAGACAGAGATAGAGACAGATACAGATACAGATACGGAGACACAGACAGAAAGAGAGACGGAGACACAGAGAGATATAGAGACAGACGCAGAGACAAAGAGACAGAGGCAGATACAGAGAGTCAAAGACAGAGAAGCGGAAGGGAAAGGTTTAAGGGATGAAATGTTCAGCATGCGGTTCTTGTTGCCTGGTCCATTTGTGGACATATAAGGGAACCGTCAGCCTGAAGGATGTCACGATGAATTATTCACTTTCGATTATAAATAAATTCTTGGTGCCGTGACAGCTGCTGCTATTCTACTGGTTCTCTGCTATTCTACTGGTTCTCTGTTCTCTTCCGTTGTCAGCCTCTGCTCCATTGTGTCGTCTGCCACCGTACAGTAGCCTATCCACTGTATCCAATCCCTCCTCTCTTTCACCTCCTCGTGATCTCCTGTCCGTGTCGTCGGTGGTCGATGCTCCCTTCTCTTGCCATTCATTCCATGCATAATCTATGGTCAGACTCTATGGTTGTCTGCTTCTTTTAACACCTCTTCGCACAACTATTCGACTATTACGCTCCCCTCTTCCCTTCCCTCGTTCCCAGTCCTATAGGTCAAAGCCCTGCAGCTGACTAGGACGCATTCTCAGCTGCAGTGGATCAGGCGGCCGTCGGCTATAACCCATTATACTCATCCGCGGTTTTCCATTCCACTGTCCTTTTTCCCATAGTCGTACTCCAGGCTGCGTCAGTCCGTCTGTCCACCCGTCAGTCCGTCTGTCCACCCGTCAGTCCGTCTGTCCACCCGTCAGTACGTCTGTCCACCCGTCCGTTCGTATGTCGCTGTTCCTCGCCTGATATTTGCACAGAAGTGCGTTCCGTCTGTTTGTGAGTAACCGGACAAAATACACAGAACACGGGCGTTGTCTCTCTTTTAAGACACACCACCGTACCAACATCGTCGCCGCTGTCAGCAATCGACTCTTATAACGGAGAAACAATTTCCCCTCACCATTTGGAACATGAGTAGGATGGAGGGCTTATATAAATAATCTAATCCATTCTAAATCTAATCCAATCTGACCCAATCTAATCTATTGGAATTTATTTGGTCGAAGATCATCAAACTTAATTTAAAATGAAAGTGAACAGAGGAGGAACAATTCAGCTAAAAGCAATGTTAGACTGAGACTTTAAACAGAGTTAGAGATCACTAGGCGACAGAATTAAATTTTGGCTATTGAGCCCAAAAAAAGTACAAATTGGCAACGCACATTCGTATATGAACGAGTCTGGTGTGATCATCAAAATGAACTTTAATTTAAAGGACAGAAACTTAAAGAGGGATAGTTAAATACTTATAGGGTCTATATTTAATCAAATAAAAAATGTAAAACATGTGGTATACGTCCGTATAATTATACGAAGCACTGAAGTAACAACATGAATCGTGATGCAATTTTTAAATTTTTAGATAAGTTAAAACGTATCTAATGACCATTTCGACTATTTATCAGAAATTGTAGTCAAACAGCCTTTATTGTGCATTGATTATAATTGTACAAAATAGAATGAACAGTCTTGCAATCATGAATAAGATAAGCTTTTGGCTAAACCCTCCATGGCTTGTTTTACGAGTGCACGCATTGAATAGTTGCGATAGCTTGAGCTGACAGAATCCGCGTGTAATGCCGCGCATGTGCTATTATAGCTATTAAAAGTAAGTCTTACCTCATCCATGCAAGCTTGTTGTAATTAAGCGAATTTTTTCAATCGTTCGATATTATCTTTTTATCTGCTGGTCGCTTGGGGTGTGCATAAATTATCTAGTCTATGTAAATATAATAATAATAATAATAATAATAATAATAATAATAATAATAATAATAATAATAATAATAGTAATAATAATAATAATAATAATAATAATAATAATAATAATAATAATAATAATAAATAATAAATTTTTTTTAAATTTAAAAAATAAATAAACAACTAAATACATATTCATATGAGCGATTGCATATAATTATGTGTGTCGGTGTATTAGAATCTGCTTGTAAACGACAGTGCCAATATTTGTCAATAAAAAAAATTAAATTGGCATTATGTAAAAGACTGCTTGCTCCACCAAAGGAGATCCAATAATGAATTAATGAGAGCAGTACAAATTAATGAGATCAACCGACATCACTTTAAGCAATCATTTATTTCTTCCTTCATACCAATAATCGCTTCAACGATGTCGTCAACGATATTATACTATATAACATTCTTTCGCACGTTATATATCGTCAAAAGAATCGACAGTAGCCTATAATATTATATGGGCTAAACGAACGATCTGATCGGAGCGAGAAAACACTGAATTAATTGTCGAATGATTAATTGCTGTCACTGCACGTAATTCTTATAGCCGCATCACGTGGTCCTGTCTCTAATGAGAGTGGCCATCTTGCAGTTACATCAATCGAACCAGTCTAAAGTTGAACGACTGCAGACCGACCAGAATGCTCGTTGTCTATGCAAATGTATTCCAGAATCCTTCGTGGTAATCCGGATACAGGTCCTAATTAGCGGAAAGGACATTTTCGCTTGCCGTATATATATATATATATATTATAGCCTTAATTATATGTATAGCCTATATATATAGAGAGCCTATATATAGCCTATATATATATAGCCTATATATATAGCATATACGGTATTATACGCTGGCGCCACTCAGCGCTATGGTCTGCAACTGTAACGCACGAGTAATTATCATCGTTGCAGCGCAGATCGTAATGCACGATCCTGATTTATACCGGATGCTGTGACGCTTAAGCGCTTGGCTTATAAATGGTAAACACAGATAAGCCTATAATCATATAATATAGACCTAGGCATATAAATAATATATAATTTTTATGGATCTTTGACTAAAGTTATAACTAACCCATTGAACCAAAAAATCATATTAATTCTGTACTCAAATCATCGTCTTAGCTCGTGTTCGACCAAAATTAACTATCAAATTGGGAGCTAATAATGCTCACAGTAGGTAAGACGGTATGGGGCTTCAGCGCATTTCATAGACCATGTCGGTCGACTCACCAATCTCTGCGTCATTTTTTGACGGATATTTCCATCTAAATGCCGAATTTGCGCATAAAATTTCGAAGATATTGGAGTTTTCTGGTGTCAGATTTGCGTTTCAGACTTAATCGTCGGTTCTGACAAGGATTTTGGACGATTAAAGGCATTTTGTTCGCAAGTCGTCTGGACTATGTGCCTGTGCATCAGGCCCATCCTTCTGATGCACGGTCGAGCCTCAACCGTATGTGCACCGCCGCACGCCGCCGGTATACCAGTTTGTTTACAACCGGTGGAGGACGAACGACGTGGTCTGCTGGAAATACTTCGACCGAGAGTTACTGACGGTGCTTTCACCAACCGACGCGACGAATGTCTTTTCCAGCTCACTCCTTGTACTTCGACGATTATGATCCAGACATGCGCTATCTTCTACCAGTGAGGAGACAACTCGTCGACACCGTCAACGTGTTTGCGAACGCTGTCACTTGTTGCCGCTCTACTCTATAGGCGCAACGTGGTCCAGAGACTCTGAACATCCATCTGTCAGCTGTTGACGAAATCACCCAAAACACAACCTAAATACGGCCTCAATTGTCTTTTTAACATTGGCACGTCTTTATGTTAATTGGCATTGGTTTCATTTGATGAAAGGCATGTAGGCCTATACACAAACATGTCTTTGTCAAACAGCTATAATTATGTAAAACGCGGCTTCTCCAAACTTGCAATGTACAACAATTGACGGTCGTCTCTTCAGCTGTAGCTGCTGCTGATGTCCCTGCTGCCGCTGTTACTGGCTTATCCATTCGCGATATTGATGCTAACAATTTCTATGCAAGATGCGCCGTCCTTTGAAAATAGAAACTCTTTTTATATGACCAAGCGTGCTACATTATTAGAGACGACTTAAAAAGAACCGGCGCCTATGCCTTCTTCATTCCAAAGCGATTGTCTTTATTTCGAACATTCATGCGAACATTCTGGTCTCCTCTCGGCCTGCTGCAGGGGCACATACCACCATACCCTATACCTATTCTTATTTTACCATAGTCCAGTGGGGCTGTATTAAATTACAGCCTCAAGTGTCGCTCTCTTAACCGGATCGGCTTATGGTATTCGAGGATCACATTCGGGAAATTACTTCCCGGAGCAAAGACGCTTTATAGGAAGTTGGTTACGTCAGCCATTTTTTAGAGGTCTGATGAGGTTATATCCATATGGATACACTTAGGAATTCTTCACGAGCAGCTGTTAGCTAGCTATAGGTTTCTCGAAATGGCAATGAGAAAAGTGATATGGCAGTGACATTGACATGCCATCGGGATCTAGACGCGTCACGACCAACCGTTAATTAATGCAAATAGTGTCACTGTGTTTCATATGTGTTTCATATTTATTCATCGATCGAGAGAGTTTATACATGTACAGCGCCTCATTCATGAGATAACTGCTCAGCCAGATTTCCCTGCGGAGACGCACAGTTAAACAGTGTCTGCAAACAATGCTTGCGAAATTCCTACGTGAACATGTAGCTTAGACAAGTTGCAGATCTGAAAAGATACTGTTCCGAGCGAATAGCTTGACTGCACAGAAAATATGTCGAGCAACTTGAACAATTGCTTCACCCTGATCAGTATGACGAAGCCATTTCTATAGCCGGCCAAATGGAAATGGAATGGCGCAGCTGGCGCAAAACAGCCAAGATATGAATTCACTAATTGACACTGTCAAGACGAAATCAAACTTCTGAACTCAATACACTGAGAAATTGCCAATTAAGCGAGGTACGTCACGCATAGAATAATTTGAGATATCATGAACAAATTCTTAGAGGCCTAAGTCTAGCCGCTACACGCACGTGTTGCATACATGTAGCACGCATTGCAACAGCTGCCCAATTATTGCCCAA
>OX457039.1:49265554-49357054 GCA_949752735.1 Lumbricus terrestris
AGTCGACGCGTTTTTCATAAGACTATCTCATCATAAACTTCTTCCGAAATGAGACTCGATAAATTCCCTGTTGTTTATGCTCGCATTTATCTTACAGAAACTCCTCGGAGTCGACCGAAATCCGTGTGTGATTGCGCGTTTCGGTATTACAGTGTGTGCTGCAGTGTAAAGGTAATGACTCGGATAGGTCTAGACTTAATTTTAAATCAAAATATCTCCCACTCAACAATGTAATGAGTTTCGCAGCTGAGACGTCTATGCTGTTATTCTATGCCAGGACGCAGAGGATAAAAAGCCTGGAGAATATATCCTCTAGAACGGATCCCATATGAAATGGAAACATCCGCACAAAATTATCCAGCGTTGCGACCCTTTTGAACCCGTGAAGGATAAATGAAGCGATAAAAACTTGTAATCTCGAGGTTTATAATGCAGTGCCAAAACAAGCTTAAGCCGCGGGAACCAGCTTAGTTGCAATCGTTTTGCAGACAAAACACATCGTTACAGACAAGTAAGAACTAACAGGGAACTAAGAGGATTTATCACTGGACAAAACTTCCAGCGATCTAATGGTCTGAAACGTCTGAATAATTAGACCTTGGTAACTGGATTCAAGGAAAAAACGGAAACGGAAAATAATTTGCTTTTGTTACATCTGAAAATTTAATTTTAGCTTAAAAACCTTGCTCATGCAATTTTGTCTTAATCTGCAAATAACACAACTTTATTAGTAGGCCAAAATTAATTTTTATAAGTGACATTAATCTACAACAGTAATTTTTTTTCTTATACTTTTGGTTTAATAAGAAATTGAGAAAAATTGGAGGTAGGCCTATTGAAATCTTTTCCGATTTAAATTGTAAACATAAATCCGCATAAGTTTATGCTGATCGACATTACGCAAATAAAGTCTAATCAGAAGTAAAGACCATTGATGTGTGCTAAATTATATATTGTAAGCTTATATTTGTAGTTAAAATATTATTTATATAGGCCCAAGAATTTTAGATCAAAATTGCTCGTCTCTGTATTTCTCAAATGATGACTTAAACAATTACATACTGACCCTTTAGTTAGCCGAATCCTTGAAAGTACGGTGAAAACGTTTGGAATATCAGACAAAAATGAAATTAATGAAAATAATAGTAGACAGTAAATAAATAAAGTTACATAAACAATTAATACGGAAAGAAATGATGCGAAAAACAAAAAACCCGATTTTTTTATAGAATAAAAAACTCACTTTTTTGCAACTGTGACTTGAAGTCTGAACCTTTTAACTTCGTTATAAGTTGCGTTCAAAATCAAGGCATGTATAGTCATTTTATAATTTATAGTGTATACCCAACACGTTGCATTTCCATTGTCTTGAAACTTCTTTCAATAGACTATTGTGTTTCAACGTTTCTTGCTAATAGCTTGCGAAACACGGATGGTGATACTGACCAATGCGACGCACAAGTATAGGCCTAGTTTTTCTTTAAAGGAATCAGACGAGTAGGATAATATAGTCCAAATCTGTAGATCTAGCTGAGGCGTATATACGAACAGCATTTGGTTGTGAGACACAATCCTTCTCACATGAATCAATTGTCTATCGGCCGGTGATCCGAGAGAAAAAAAGAGAACGATTGACGGTCATCAGGATGATAAAATGTAGATACAGATATGATACACACGTTGGCTATATAGATCTATATAAGTTTGTAGCCTACATTTACATAAATGCATAGCTTACCGGTAGGCCTATATTATGCTTAAGTACGTTTCTGATTATAGTTGCTATAGGCCTATGTTTTGTATTTTAACAACAAGCTTATTGAAAAGAACTAAACCGGCCTAAAGAAACATATTCGTATATAGATAAGTGAAGGTTAAGCTCTGCATACACTACAGTTCTCGTATTATAGTCTAATAAGAGTTATAGATCTATGCAAATCAAGCAATCGCTAATTTCAATTGTTAACCAGCTTTTGTCAAACATTTGGACAATACTGTCTGCATGCTTTTTCGTGTGCGTTATATTGTTATCAGTGATGAATGATGTAGAAATCTCATGCGTGGTGCATGTTCTTCCACAAAACACTTAAGCCAATTGCTTATTTTTCTTTTCTACGAAATGCAATGGACTCTATTGCAGTCTACAGTTTGTCTGTCTGTCTGTCTGTCTGTCTGTCTGTCTGTCTGTCTGTCCGTTTTTCAACTTGACCATGTCTTTGCCTGCAATATCAAATGACGCAAATGAGTTGGCATAAAAGTTTGGTGTTCATCCGCACTTTTCACGGGCGATGGGTAAGAATAAAGACGGATAGCGATCGATGGTTGGCAATCGTCTCTATAAATCAGTTTTGCACGTTCGACCGTAAACTTCTGTTAATTTAACAACGACGGATACTCGATCTTGGTCTCACAGGTTCATTCTCTTCCAGATGCGATAAAAGCAATCTTCCTTTGACCACAAAGGTCCCACTACCGTCTACAATGCAGAATGCCCTTGATCCATCCTCTTAGGCGGAATGAATTAAAGCGTTTTCCTGTTGAATACATGCATGAACAGCTGAATATCACCGAAAACTTTCAAACTCAACAACAGTTATAGATCTATCTATATTTCTCTTAGTGAGTCCTACTACTGTTTTTGACGAACCAAAAACAAAATGCAAAAAACCGCTAAAAAACGATCTTACTGAGTCACATCTCAAATAGATCTGATGGTTATAAAATAAACTTGATAATATTGCCAGATGATCGGGACGATTACGCTATTATTTAGAAAATAAACATGTACCAAAGTAGCTGCACGTCACTGTGATATCATTTAGCAAGATGACTATCAAGTTGGTAAATAACAGAATTTAAGAATTCTTCAGATCAATAATTTCATACTAAAACAATAAAATTTCCCCAAAAAATTAAAGGTACCAATAACACACAAAGATTGTATTCATTTAGGCCTACACTTCACGAACAAGATATGAATTTAAACTTTGTCTGTTATTGACACCATGCTTATTGAGAGCTATGAAAAATCCGTTGATGAATGGAGATCGTCTCAATGGCAATTATTGTTCTGGTTCATTGAAAAGGCTAAGCCCCCTAAAAAAGGTTCATTGAAAAGAACCAATGGCCCCCAAATCCGGATTTTAACCCGATGGATTAGCAAGTGTGCAGAGATATGCTACCATGGAGAAACACCACAATCTTCGGCCAAAACCAAGAGCGTTAAGAGAAATTATTGTCGCTTTGGAATTGACATGGGAAGCTTCACCTCTGGAGCACATTAACAGGGCCATCAAGAACTTTACAAAGAGACTCAGAACAAGTGTGGGCACTAGTGGTGGAAATATTGAACAGTGTTTACTCTAGGCTCCCTGCTTTGGGGAATCCAGGTTTCTAGAGGGGTAGGGACGAGGACAAACCATCGGTTGGCGGACGGTCAACCGCTGAAGCACGTGGCGCTGACCGGTGGAAGGTTCTCTACACTTGTCATCTCTCTTTTTCTGATGACCTTCTTTATGAAAAACCCAGTTGTTCAATTTGTCGTTTCTGGGGTGGGAACCCCCCCAGAGACGTCTAGATTAAACACTGCACATTGAACACAAGTTGTGAAGCGCTGTCAAGTTTGATAGATAACAATAATTATTCACGAGTGACTCAATAAAATCTTTGTGTTCCATTTTGCGTTATGTCTGTAGATCGTCAAAAACAGTGAGTGAACTCACTAAAAGGGATATTTGGTAACTTTTATTCAATTTCAAATATTTGGTTTGGTATGGCTGTTGTACGTATAGGCCTACATGTATATGAATTGTCTTTAAGCGTGTAAGACCTAATTTAAAAATCCTTACTCCTTGCAAGGATATCGACGAGAACCTTCAACGGTTATTTTTTTGGTGGCCGACGCTACATCTACATTCCTCTGTTCCTTTAATCAGATCGTTTCTTGACCTCGAGCGTTTCTTTTATTCTCTCCACTTTTTCTTTGTCCAAGATCTTTGTCTCCTAAGTAGCCATTAATCAAAAGATGAGTTGTTTGCAGCATGGAGTTTGTATACTGAGTCCCCTGGTGATAGCTCTGCAGCTGTATAATTGTAGCCACAGTCCGTTGTTGACTTCCATCCGCAAAGTACGCGTCCTTGACTGCCGTACATACAAATGACACGAAGGGCGATCCCTGGGTCATTAATTATACATTATGTCCATTACGTAATGCATCGCATATACGACTGAATTTCTGCACACGCATTTCAGGCATAGGTTACAAACAGTCTACACGTATCAGCTACACGAATTTCTCCATATGCATAATATATATTTAGTCACCTATGCGCATATAATATACAGGGTGGGTCATAAAAAAGTAACCCCCTAAGTTTTTTACCCATATCTTTGCCAGAAGTAAGAATTTCGAAACGAAATTTTACAGACCTGAAGACAATTCATATTTGCACATGATGGCCAGATTTCATCAAAATATTTCAAACAGAACAAAAGTTATATCACTTTTAGCGAGGTCACCCCTCGTTTTTTGACGATTTAAAAACGACGCGGAAAAAAATTAGGTTTTTTGCTAATATCTTGGCCAGAAGTAAGAATTTCTAAATGAAATTTTACGGACTTAAAGACAATTCATATTTACACATGATGGCCAGATTTCATCAAAATATTTCAAACACAACAAAAGTTATACCCCTTTTAGTGAGGCCACCCAACTTTTTTGACGATTCAAAAACGAAACGCAACAAAAAGTAGCAAAAACACGATTTTATTAAGTCTCATCTCAAATAACTGTTGTCAAATGAACTTGGTAGTGCTTCACAACTTGTGTTCAATGTGCCCACCACCAGTGCCAAAATTTCTTTTGAGTCTCTTTACAAAGTTCTTGATGGGCCTGTTGATTAATCCGACAGATTCCTTATTTACCAATTTGACTGTCATCTTGCTAAGTGACTTCCCAGTGACGCGCAGCTTCGCTGGTGCCCTGTTTATTTTTTAAAATAGTAATAACAATGATCATCTGGCAGAATCAAGGCTATTTGATAAAAAAAATATTTGAGATGACACTTAATAAAATTGTTTTTGTTAATTTTTGTTGCGTTACCCTACTGAATCGTCAAAAAACGGTGGTGGCCTCACTGAATGTGCTATAACTTTTGATCAGTTTGAAATATTTTGATGAAATCTGGCCATCATGTGTAGATATGAATTGTCTTTAAGCCTGTAAAATATCATTTCGATATTCTTACTTTTGGCCAAGATATTGGCCAGAATAATTGAATTGATTTTTTGATACGTTTTGTTGCGTCGCGTTTTTTGAATCGACAAAAAACGGTTGGTGGATTCACTAAAAGTGGTATAACTTTTGTTCTGTTTGAAATATTTTATTGAAATCTGGCCATAATGTGTAAATATGAATTGTCTATAAGCCTGTAAAATTTCATTACGAAATTCTTACATCTGGTCAATATATGGGTAAAAAAACCGTAGGGGGTTACTTTTGTATGGCCCCACCCTGTACATAGATCTATATGTACAGGGGTGGATCCAGGGTGCCAATCCCGCCATGGCTCCCCCATTAATTTTTTTATATTTTTGATCAGCTATTCTGGCTTGGAAAGTTGACGTGGCCCCCAAAATGGTATCTTTTTTGGGGAATCCTAGACAAATGACTAAAAAAGTCATCAGATTTTTCGGCGACCAAGACGAAAATTTTGCCCCTCACCCTTCGAAAATTTATGCATCCGCACTTGCATAGGAAATATATGTGAGAACATATAAAAACCGATTACATTAGGCTGACTGGATATACATGTATCTTTGCTATTCATGCGCTGGATATACACATATACATGAAAAACCAGGCAAAGGTACATTATAGGCATATAGGAAGATGCGAGAACAATAACACTTGCCTCATGTCCATCACTTCTTGCTCTTCTGGGTGTTGCAGGGCTTCGTAGATTTATTAACAATGACCTTTGCACCGATCGCGTATTTTTCATTCGTTACAATCATGTCAAACGTATGACAGATAAATTAACCTGAACTCTGGATTTGTATGGCAGGCGATCAGATAGCGAGGGAAACGTCCTGTGCGTCACGTTAAGCTTGTATCACAATATTGCAGAAGATGCGAATGTCCTCATTTCTGATAAATTTTTAGATTTCTTATTTGCAAGAAGCAATCACAATAATTATAGAAGAGTCCATTTCCTTCTTTTTTTAGAGATAACAAATAATTATCAGTGACGAATAGATAAAAGTAGAATAATTCTTTTCGAATGCCACTGCGAACTGCTTCCGGTCTGTAATTCAGACAATAGAATAATATTATGATGGTGCTGATCATAATTATATACATGTATGGGCCTACATCGTTTAATTTTGTGATTGTTCGTTTGGGAGAGTGCTTTACCCGGAAAGAATATCGTAATCACTGTTAAAAAATGGATCAGACACATTTCAACGCTATCATGCATTCGTCATTAGGCCTACCACAGCGAAAGTCTATACCCGAGAAAGTTCATTTATCTAACTGCAGGTTATTTGCTTGTGAAAATTATCATGATTGTGTCTCGAGTTAAAACTTTTAAATCACGTGCTTTCTGGATAATTGGAAATTTTCTCAGCTGCGTTAATTACAATTTGTAACCTTTACTGCTATAACCTTAAAACCAATACGTGCGCCCATAATAGCCATATAGTTCGGCGATATAATACTTAAAAAGTTATGCGCTCATCAATTTTCAGACAGTTGAGTGATTTTAGAACTGGAGTTATGTAATGAAAATGCGGTGGTCTTGGTCTCCTGGTGATAGGTCTGGACAGGGGCGGATCCAGGGGGCCAATCCGGCCATGCGCCCCCCCCCCATTAAAAGATTTCTTTATTTTTGACAAGCTCGGAAAGTTGACGTGGCCCCCTCATGTGTAATTCCGTAGGCCCTCCCCACACCCACCGGAAGTCCGCACACGAAGTCCATACGACTAAAAAAATAAATAAATAAAAAAGTCATCAACTTTTATGGCGGATAAAATATGGTATCTTTTTCTTGTGAATTGGAGAGACAAATGACTAAAAAAGAAGACAAATGGCTGTTAAAAAGGTCATCAGATTTTTCGACGACCAAGACCAAGACGAAAATTTGTCCCTGTCCCGAGAGAAAAAATTTGTGACGCCCCTTTTTGGAAAATTTCTGCATCCGCCCTTGGGTCTGGATGAGTTAATTTGTCCGGATACAATGCTGAGGACAAAGAAACTGGTGCGGACATTTGAGGTATATAGATTGTGGATGCAGCTGTAAAGTCAAGTAGGGTCAAATGCAGCTTATAATAGGTCACGAATTTGCACGAATGAAGGGCACATCGAGAGGTTGGAGGTGAGATCATAGAAGGAGAAATGTGGGTCAAAATTAATGACAAAACTGTTGCACTTTGAGGTGAAAGTAAGAGTTGTAGTTGGTGAGTAGGTTCATGGAAGGCAGGGGCGGCGCCAGGATTTCAGTTTTTTTGGGGGGGCGGAAGCCTCCCGGATGAAATTTTCCATTTTCACCCGCCAAATATAAAAAATCCGGATGGCCTTTTTTAGGGGGCTTAGCCTTTTATAGAGGGGCTTAGTCCCCCTAGCCCCCTAGCTGATGGAAGGAACAAGGCATGAGCTTAAAATCAGTCGCTCTTTGTTTTGCTGTGCATGCAAAATCGCATTTGCATCAGATGGTTATTTTCGGCGTCATTCTCTTTTAACTCTCGATTACAATGCATCGGTCAGTTTCTATGATGCTCTTACGTGTTGAATGCTGGTGGCACAAGCACGCAACAGAGCAGCAACAAAACAGGAGGTTGTCTGCTAAAGACACATCTCGGGTCTAATTAATTTGGAAGTGAGAGCTGTTTACTTACAGCTGGACCCGTCTTTTCTTATGCGTGCTTCGACTGAGCTGTGACCGGTATAGCATGCCGTGAGTTTATCAACACTGACCGTTTAGGTAATATGGTCTTTGACTGGATGCATCTGCAAGTCAACAGAACCGTCGCCTAAAATCAAGGCTCCGACGATGGGAGCGAGGAACGTATACATAAGAATATAGGCATAGCATTCGGGACATTTAATTCACTAGAGACCTCACCAGACTCGGTCCAGTTTTAAAGGCACGCGAGATGCGTGTCTGGTTTAGAATTGAATAAAAGTCTGCCTTAGCTATAATATTGTATATACCCTGAAAATGGGATAGACTGAATGCACTTTTGAGATCTACATGTAGGCCTATACTTTATGTAGGCCTATTTTGAAGCGCACTGTCTATTATTACTGCCTAGTAAATAGTAATCGTAGGCCAGTAAACGCATACGCGTTCTTTCAGGTGTCAGAAGTGGTGCATGTGCATGATGTTTGAAGCGCATTTTTTTCGATTGTATTCGCGTAAACGAAGCCTCGCGTAATATAGTTATGCCTGTCACAGGAATGTTTACAGAAAAGATCAACAGAACTCTTTAGCTCAAATAAGATTTTATTTAAATATTCCAACTGACTATTAGGCTAAGTTTGCGATGCCTTAAACACATATTGGGGCCTATACACGCGTAGGCCCCAATATGTGTTTAAGGCATCACGATTTTTTGGCATATCAGAAATGCCGAATTTTCTTTTGGGAATGAACTTCTCCACTTTATATACATTGAGAAAGCCAATTGCCCCAAATCTCCGGATTTGAACCCGATGGATTGATAATCAATTGCGGAGAGCTATATGATGAAGAAATATCACAATCTGCAACCAAAACCAGGAGCGGTAAGAGAATTGATGGGCGCATTGGAGTTGATATGGGAAGATTTGCCTTTGGAACGCATCAACAGGGCCATAAAGAACTTTGCAAAGAGACTCAAAAAAGAAGTTTTGGCACTGGTGGTGGGCACATTGAACACAAGTTGTGAAGCACCAACAAGTTCATTTCACAACAGTTATTTGAAATATGACTTGATAAAATCGGGTTTTTGTCACTTTTTGCTGCGCTACGTTTTTGAATTCTAGTCAAAAAACGGTGGGCGGCCTCACTAAAAGTGGTGTAACTTTTATTCTGTTCGAAATATATTGATGAATTATGGCCATCATGTGTAAGTATGAATTGCCTATAAGCCTGTAAAATTTCATTTTGAAATTCTTACTTTTGGTCAAGATATTGGCTAAAAACCTATAGGTGGGTCTTTTTTGCGCACCCTGCATGTATATTTACTTCGGTCACATCATGAGAAAGAAGGGAACATGCATAGAGAAAGAGATCATGCATGCAGGGAACAATTCCGGGAGGTAGAGGAAGAGGAAGGCCAAGAACGAATTGTCTGGACAACATAAAGACATGGACGGGCTTGCAAATGGGAGAAATGCTAAGAATGACGAAGGACAGGAATCGTTGGAGGAACATCGTGCATGATGCGGCCGAACCTCGTACCGAGGATGGCTAGGAACAGAACAGTACAGCATGTATATAATATATATATATAATTATAATTATTATATAGGCAATAGTCATTCATTTATATAATTATCCAGTCATCACCTAACATTAATGTCATTGCATCTTTCATGCATTGAAAATATTAGAAGACGCTACACTGCTTCTCTTTCCTATATATTCCTGTTTAGCATTAATGCGTTGTCATATGATCAGACCTAGGCCTATGCCGTCTAGGCCTAAGCTTAATGTTCACAGCCCACGCGAGATGACAATCCTTACCGCAGAACTTATAAAAAAATAATCCCCGGTTGCAAGAACGGCGAACATAATCTGCTGCGAAACGACCATTATCGAAAAGCTGCATGCACGTGGAAGACAAGTAAGTGGTGAAGATGCGAAAAAGAATAATCTACCTCATACTCTGCTAAAAAAAAGGCGCATAATAAACTGAGAATTCAGGGAAGAACAGACTGCAGACCATTAAACATCGTGCAGACGAGCGATAATGAACTCGTGTTATTGCATATAGCAGCAACCATTGTGACCACAAGTCGTAGGAATTGAAATGCGAATGTATGGCAGCTAAGGCAATCAATTGTAGCCTATATTGGACGCCTCTATACATCCACGTAGGCTACATTCGACTGGCTGGACGTTAGGTTTATTGGACAAATCTAGGTGCAATAACATCAGTTCAACAGACAGTCCCTCCTGTCTGAAAAACCCGGTTCGATGGATGCGAACTGTTTGTTGATTCTCGTCTAAAATCGGGAATCCGATGGTAACGTATATGCTAATCCTGCACGGGAAAAAACTCGGAAGCTGGAGCTAACGGAATGCAGCATGGCTACAATTTCCAATTCCAATCTCGGACAATTCCAGAAGTCACGTAAATAAACTTCTTCTGCAGTCCACGGTGTCCGCGTCTGACGCTGTATATATGTACGCCGCGTCTATTTCCCGTAGGCCTACGTGAAATTAGCCTCATTTGCATTGGTGATCATTGTATACCCGAGTTCGACGACGACGACGAAGAAGAAGAAGCCAATGCACAAATGGACGCGGCTACTTGTCTGAATGCTGCTGCTGCTGCTGCTGCTGCGACTGCGTGTTCAGCGGATGGATCATTAGCCTTAGCCGCATCCTTTCGAATCTGTTGTTTACGCGGCCTTTGGGTGCCGCAATGGACATCCTTCCTGGACCCTAAATCACTGACGGGGCCAAACGACCGACCACTGTATATTATGCCATTCAACAGATTAGATACTTTGCTGCATGAAGGGGAAATAGATTTCTAAAATTGAGAGTAATTCCTCCCCGATCGCCGAGATAATGACAAGGGAGAAGATTCTGAGAATTGCGCACGTACCTTGGTATATAAGTGGGAAAAAAGCATCGCTTCTGTCTGCAGTCTCTCTATTTTGACCAAAATAAGCTATCGTATAAAGAAGAGAGAACGACAAGCATAATGATGTAAATTTGGCGACGAAGACTGCAATTCTTATCCGCAATATAAAAAACGACGACGACGACGACGATGATGATGAAGTTGATGACTAAATATATATTATATATATTATATATATATGTATATATATATATTATATATATACATATATATATATTGTGAGCCTATCTCAACTTACACTTAACTTCGGTAGCTAATGGCTAGTTATAAGTAGGCCTATCTACAGTTCTTTAACTTGTTACGGAAGACAAACACAATTCTCTCTCTATTTCTGTGTCTTATTAAAATCCATCAACCGCAAGGAAACATAAACGACACGACAATGACTGTATCAAAACAAACACAAACTCAACGTTAAGACAACTCCGCCATCTTATTAAAACTCTCTCTCACTACCTTCATTATACACGCCTTCTACACACGACTGGCACACCTACACAAGCCTATCTCATTCTTAGCGTACACATCTCCTTCAGCCGCTCTGTCCGTCTCTCTGTCCCTGTCGCTCTTGCTCTCAGGCGTACGCGGCGCCGCTGCAACTTTCCCGCCATTCAACCGCCTAGCTGGCCTGCCTGTACGCTCAACAATTAGCTGACCATTCAAGGTTATACAAATTAGCTCACATTACCTCTTTCCTTTCTTTTAAAGAGAGCTAATTATCTTTAAAAATTAGCGAACGTAGCTTAATTAAAACAATGCAAACAATTCTTAATATAACATCATAAAATATCATACGCTACAGTCTAGATAAACAATCAGCTACTACATTCAGTTTACCTTTCTTGTAGTTCAACAGAATGTCAAAATTTTGTAATGATAATGACCATCTGACTAACTTAGCAGATTTTGACATTGATTCAGTCAAGTAAACTAAAGGATTATGGTCTGTGAACACATTGATTTTAGAACCAATAATAATTTCTTTCAACTTGTTTAAAGCCCAAATGATTGCATAGGCTTCCTTCTCAATCGTCGCCCATCTCCTCTGGGTATCTTTCAGCTTCTGACTGATAAATGAAACGGGACGTTCTATCCCTTCATTGTCCACCTGAGATAGAACAGCTCCCACAGCAAAATCACTGCTATCACAGTACAAATTAAATGGTTTACCAACCTCAAACATATATAGAACCACATTTGACAATACAATCTGTTTCAGTGAATCAAAGGATTTCTGATGTGTCTCAGTCCAAACAATGTTTTCAGGTACTTTCTTGCTGGTTAAGTCTGTCAATGGTTTAGCAATTTCGGCAAAATTACAAATAAATTGTCTGTAAAACCCAAAAAATCCTAAGACCTGTTTCACTTGCTTCTTCGTTTCAGGTTTCTTCAAATTAATCAAACTGTCAATCCTATCCGGATTCATCATCTTCTTCCCTGATCCTATAAGGTGACCGATGAATTTCACCTCACTCTTACCAAACACACATTTCTTCAAGTTCAACGTTACATTATGCAGTCTTATTCGTTTCAGAAATAATTCCAAATGTCTTAAATGAATGTCCCAATCATCAGAATGTACAGCAATGTCATCAACATACGGTTCAGTGAATTCATGAATCGGTTGCAAAATCATATTTATCGCTTTTACAAAAGTCCGTCCAGAGTTAATCATTCCAAAAGGAACGCGTGTAAATTCGTACAGTCCATTATGTGTAACAAAAGCAGTCTTCCATTGATCGCTCTTCTTCACAGGACAAGTCCAATAGGCACTGCGACAGTCCATAACGGAAATAAACTTGGATTTTCCGACTTTGCTCAAGACATCATTGACGATTGGCATAGGATATCTACAATTCTCAGTAAAAGAGTTAATGTATCTGTAGTCGCATGCCAGTCTCAAGGATCCATCCTTCTTTTTGACAATGACAAGTGGACTTGCCATTCTGCTTGACGATGGTTGAATGATGTTTTCTTTCAGCATCTCTTGTATTTGTTTTTCCACTTCTGCACGGTATATTAATGGTAGGGCTGTTGATTTAATCGCGTTAACGCGTGCGATTAACGCGTTAAAAAAAGTTGCGATTAAAAATTTTAACGCATTAATCGCACGCGTTAATTAGATCTGATTAAAATGTAATCAGAGGCAGAAAAACTCGTTTTAAACGGAAGGCTCATTCTTAAAGCTAATATTCCAACAAAATTAGAGTATTATCGTAGCAATTCTTTGCTCAATTAGGCTAAGGTTGTTTCCTCTTTCCTCATCCCGTCAGACTACGTTGGTTGAACCCCATGAGATCAATGTGTCAAATGATAGGCTAAATGTTTAGAGAACTACAACTGAAACAATCGAGGTTAGGCAAGAACCGCAACCTCTTGTGAAAAATTGTGACTAAATAACGAGGTTCAATAGTAGACCTACTATAGGCCCATCGTTCATTAATAAGAGCATCCCTTGAACTGTCCAATGTAAATAAACTAGTCTGCCTATAGGCCCTACAATAATTTGGCTGAATAAATAATCGACCTTGATAGTCAGAAAACGGTTGTCTAAATTTCACATTTAGGCCTATGTCATTTTAAATTAAAGGTGGCTCAAATGAAAAAAATTAACGGATTTTGAGCAGTTGACTGATTTGAACAGTGTTTCAATTCTGTCTGTCATACAAAACTGTTCAATAAACTAAATGCAGAAATTCAATAGGCCTAAGCCAAAGGTTATTAAATATGTTTGCAATAGAAAGAATGCATTCAGTCATTAAAATTTTATGCTTCAGGGTCCTTAGAAAATAGTAAGATTAGCATATTTGAAGGAAATGTATTGCGATTAATTTGCCGTTAATTGCGATTAAAAAAATTAATCGCGCGATTAATTTCGATTAAAATTTTTAATCGAACAACAGCCCTAATTAATGGTATTCGGTATGCCATGAACTCCTTTTCGCAAAAGTCTGGCTTCAACACCACTTCATGTTCTACTAATGTACATAATCCCGGTTTGTCTGAAAATCTGTCGGCATAACGATTTAGTACATCAAGTAACTGTTTCTGCTGTTCGTTCGTAAGGTGTCCAATTTGTTCATAGTCCAATTGAAGTGATTTCTGTTTTGTCTCTGGATGGTCTTCCTTCAGCGGTATTTCTACCACTGATCCAAATTCGTCATCCTCTTCCACGATCAGACCACACGACAATGATCTCGTGATGAACTTTCTCATCTTGTTGGCATGAACTATTCGTCGTCCACTTTCATTCATGTCCACGAGATACGAATATTTGGATCTTCTTTGCAAGACAGTGCATGGACCATGCCATCGTGAGATCAATTTATTGGTTGATGTTGGATACAATACAATGACGTTTTCTCCTGGTTCGAATTCTTTATCTTTTGCTCTTTTGTTATATTGGCTGGCGTATTGTTTTTGCTTGTCTTCGGCACAACTCTCAGCGAATGTCAATGCCTTTTCCATGTCTGCTCTTAAATTCTTCAAGTACTTTGCCGGTTGCACTCCAATGTTTGGTGGTAAATTTATTTCTTTGGTCCAGCTTTCTTTAAGAATGGTTAGCGGCCCTCTTGGCAACTTTCCATAGACCAGCAGATATGGTGCCACTCCTGTAGTTGCATTAGGCACTTCTCGCAATGCCCAGACGGTAAATGGAATGATTTTATGCCACTGTCTCGGATTTTCCACAATGACATGATGAACCATCTTCTTGAACGTTTGATTCCATCTCTCCACCAATCCTGCCGCTTCTGGATGTCCTGGCGAATCGAATCGAGGACAACATACCATCAATTTCAGAAATTCTCTCGTTAAGCTGGCTGTAAAATTCGTTCCTCTATCACTCGTTATCACTGACGGAACTCCGACATCCATGAAGAGCTTCATCAGAGCTTCGCATACAGCCTTAGCAGTCAATGACTTCATCAAGAAGATTGTCGGCCATCTTGTACATGAATCTACGATGCACAAGCAATACTTATGCCCTGCTGCTGACGTCGGTTCGATTGGTCCTACCACGTCCATTGTCATTCTTCGGAATGGAACATCTTCTCTTGGTATTGGTGTAATCGGTACTCGATCCATCACCAAACTTCGTGCTTTCAACTGACACTTCTCACAGGACTTGCAGAACTTCATCACATCTTTAGGCATCTTTGGCCACACAAAGGACAACTTGATACGTTCTCTTGTCTTCTCTTCTCCCAAGTGTCCGCCGAATACTGACTCGTGTGCCAATTCCATTACCTGAATTCTTCTTTCCTTCGGCAACACCAACTGGTACACCAATTGATCCAGCATTTGATGCCTCTTATACATCAAACCATTCACCACATTAAACTCTGATCCTTTGTCTTCAGCTATCTTCCACCACGACTTCAGTGACTCGTCATTTCTCTGCTGCTCTTCAAATTTCTTTGCATCTGCCAACTGTCTTTCATCATTCGTATTCTCAGAAAACAAATCTCTCATACTCGTATCCATTTCACTATCGCTTCCGGAATCATCATAATCATCACGCTCACATGCAGCCATCTCTTCTTCAATTTCATTGCTTTCGATGTAATACCTTCTTCTTCTTGAACACTTTGTTCATCCTCGCTTTCTGTGTCATCATCTGACGAACTTTCATTTAGCGTTTCCTGTTCTCCTTCTTCCACTTCTCTTCTCCGACTCTGTGCTCTCGTAGTCACATTCGCTTGTAATTCTCCTTGCAGTACAATCACTGGTGGAGTCTCTTTCAGTTCTGCGATTATCTCTGGATGTAGCAAGAACTTTTCTTTGTTATCTTTACACAAGACTGCCGGAATGCTGGCACATACCAAAGTTAAATATGGCGCAATATTTACTTCCTTGTCCTTTAAATTGTCTCCTATGTCATGACAACTCATCCGCACTTCTATTTTCACTAACTTAGCTGGAATGGGCTCTCCAGCGACACATTGCAAATATACTCTGCCAATTTCTTCTACGATTGCTCCTTTCAACAATTCTTCATTAATTACTGGAATCTGAGTACCAGAGTCAATCAACGCTTGGACTTGCACGGGATGACAACTGTCATCATTTCCACGTATCTCTACATTTACATGCTGTAATAGAGTCTTCTTCAAACGTTGACACTCATCTTTACTTTCAGTTTCTCGACCAATTTCTGTAATGGGAGCAGATTTTACCACTTCTCTCTGTATAGTAAACTGAGGCGTGCACTTCATGACTGACTTCACTTCCGTTTCGCGGTTGTCTTGTTCTCCCAGCTGATTAGGTGCATTCATTACTTGAATTTGATTTACTCTGAGATTTTCTGCACTTCGACTAAATCTATTTCTCAGATTTGTCATTCTTGGTGGTACTTGGCAATCCTTCACCAAATGTCGGTCTGATTGACAATTATGGCATCGTTTCCTAACAATACTTGTCTGTTCGGTGTTCTCCCGCCTGTAATTGTACGGAGTGTAGGCTGCATTGCCTTCTCTTTGGCGTCCCATCACTGGAGTTCGACTGTAGATTTGTCTGTCCCCCGTTGCTTCTTTTCTTTCTTGTCCAAACTGTCTTCCAGGATAACTATCTTTCCTTACATCATTACTTCTGACTTGGCTTCCCGTTGCTTTGCTATTACTGTTCCACCTGGTTTGCTTTGAACTATTACCCCATGCTTCATATTTCGGTTTATCTTGAAACATTACACCAATTCGATTGTTTACATGTATGTCTGCGAGATCTGCAACGTTACTAGCTTCCAAGCATTCAGTACCCTCCTTTGCAAGTACAAACTGTAGTGGACCCGGTGGTAGACATTCTTTCAACTTATCCGCCACCAACAGATCAAACAACTTCTCATAGTTTTTGCCCACTCGTCTACTTCTGACATAATAGTTCAGCAAATTCTTCAATCTGGCTGTAAACATAGTGTATGTCTCTTCTGCCGTTTTCTTCGCATCTACAAATCGTGATCGATATTCTCTCGCTGTCAATTTAAATTCTTTCAGTAAATGCTCTTTCACTACGTCGTAATTGTCTAGATCATCAAAAGACAATCGGTTTAGCACTGTTCTCGCTCTTGGTGTCATTAGTGGTAACAGCAATTTGACCCAAAACTGCTTTTCCACCGTAAAACTGTTGAATGCATTCTCAACTGTCTCAAAATATAATGGCACCTCCATCATATCATATGGCATCTTAGGTAACACGTGTTTCATTGCATCACCTATCTTCTTAATCTTAGACACCATTGTCTCACTTTCTCGGATCCTATTTTGTTCTGACTCCTCACGGCTCCTTCTATCGTCTTCGTCTCTTTTCTTCAGTCTATTTTGATCTTCTTCCCTGCGCAGTTCTTCTTGTTCTATCTTCTGCTGCAACAATTCTAGCTGCTTTCTGCGTTCCTCCTTTTCAATAGCCATTTCTCGTAGCTGTGCTTCCTTAAGAGCGAGTTTCTTTTGTTCTATTTGTACTTGTTCTTCCCTTTCTCTTTCCGCTCTTTCCAAACTTTCTTTCTCTATTTTCAATTCTTCCTGTCGAATTTCTTCGGCTTTTTCTAATTCTGCCAAACGCATAGTTTCCTTGTCTTCCTCGCGAGCCTTTTGCTCTTCGATCTGTTGTTTCCGTATTTCTTCATCACTTTTCCTTGCTCTCTCGTACTCTATCATTAATTCCATCCTTCTTCGTTCTGCTTCGTCGCGATCTTTTTTCATTTGTTCTAACTGAAGCTGGAACAGCTGCTTCTGCATTTCTATCTCTTGTCTACGTTGCTCCTCTTTCTCTTTCTCTTCTTGTTTCCGTTCTTTCTCCTCTTGTCTCCGTTGCTCCTCCCTCATCATCATAAATTGCATCAACGCCTCCATAGACATCGGTGCCTGTGGCTTTTCAACTGGCTTCTCCTCAGCGCCACCCACCGCGCCTTTCTCCTCAGCTTCCTTTTTAAGCCAAACCTCTGCTAAAGCTTCCATCAAATTCTCTCTAGACATCTCTTCCACTTCTTCCACGTCTAGACCGGCTTCAATTAATAATTTTATTAATCGATCAGAAGACATCTTTTTAATACTAGCTTGTTTTTGTTCTGTAAGTTTCTCCTTCTTACTTGCTTACTTCAGTGATTTCCGTGAAGAAATCGAGGGAGTGGCTATGATTTTTGTGATTGGTTGACTTCAATTCTTATTGCTCCTCGAATAAACAAGCGAGTTTTGTATACCTCTCTCTCTGGCGTTGCGTTGTCGTAATGTCGTTCGTATGCTCGTTGTATAATCTTCTCACCAGCTGTTCGGATCCTCGGAATGCTTCTCCGGTCGATCAGATGCTCAGACTGCTTCTCCCGTGTGCTCGGCTCCTCGTATTGTTTTTGAAATCCACAGTCCGTAACTTGGCTTCGATATTTCTCCGACGGTAAACTTGGCTACGTTATCCACTGTCCGTAACTTGAATTCAAATAGCCCTCCGACCGTAAGCTTGGATAAGTTAATCCTGCGTCCGTTTCTTGAGTTCAATATCCACCGTAGACTTGAGTTCGTTATCCCACCGCTGTGTCACCAAAATGTGAGCCTATCTCAACTTACACTTAACTTCGGTAGCTAATGGCTAGTTATAAGTAGGCCTATCTCCAGTTCTTTAACTTGTTACGGAAGACAAACACAATTCTCTCTCTATTTCTGTGTCTTATTAAAATCCATCAACCGCAAGGAAACATAAACGACACGACAATGACTGTATCAAACAAACTCAACGTTAAGACAACTCCGCCATCTTATTAAAAACTCTCTCTCACTACGCTCATTATACACGCCTTCTACACACGACTGGCACACCTACACAAGCCTATCTCATTCTTAGCGTACACATCTCCTTCAGCCGCTCTGTCCGTCTCTCTGTCCCTGTCGCTCTTGCTCTCAGGCGTACGCGGCGCCGCTGCAACTTTCCCGCCATTCAACCGCCTAGCTGGCCTGCCTGTACGCTCAACAATTAGCTGACCATTCAAGGTTATACAAATTAGCTCACATATATAATATAAATATATATATAATATATATATATATGATGCCGAGGTATAATACTTGCAATGAAGATGAAGGCAATTTGTTAGAAATGGATGGCGGTGATGAGTGCCTGAAACTTTCACGCACATAATAGTCTGTACAATATTATTGTAAATTATACATGTACGTCGATTTGTGTATTTTTTGTGCTTTCCTTTATTACTATCCGTACGTACTTCTTGTATGCAACGTAGCCTACTCGTATGCTATGCAGAGCAATTGTGTGTGAAGGAGGGCATGCTCAAGGTCCCTAATCTCCCTATACAGTATACAAAGTATACCCACCTCGGACGAGGATCGAACCCGTACTCTACGTGTTACAGGTTGACCCCTCTATCCAGTCGACCACCGTGCTTCACTATATATATGAAGTGGTGTAGCGCGGTCGTGGTGGTAGTGGCAGCGGTGGTATATCGGTGGCTGGTAGCACGGCTCCATATAATTTTCAATTACATGGAGCTGCAGTTTGCAAGAGGCTTTGATCTCATGGGACTCAATGGGTTTCAATCCATTGAATCCCATCTTATGCGTATGGGAAGAGCAGCAAAAGATCCCTAATTAATGTTGAACAGCTTACAACTGTCTAGACAGTCGACGCGTGCAAATATAGAGCCAAATATGCATCATATCGTATGGTTTTATGGTCAGCAAAGATGTGGCTTCTTAATTCAGAGAGAGAGAGATTCTACACAGTATTTATATAGAGCGAAGAATTAAGAGTACGGTGCGGGTTAGATGTACGTGTTGCAGACAGACTTCGTGGCCTGTATGCAGGCAGGCAAATGTGTACGTTGGACATTAGTCATCAGGTTTAGAATGAAATGCTAAAGAATCACTGACGAGATATTGATATATCCGTTTGATGTCGGTTTTAAGCGTGTACTATAGAAGCTTTATTGTAATTATGTTGACCAGGGGCTTCTATCCCCCCTAAGCAGCCGGGCGCAATCCATCTTCTTCCCCCCTATTCCTGGGTCGGTCTTCCCTCTCGGCAATATGTTACCGAGTCAATTCCTCTAGTGAATGAAGGTTTGTGAGATGTGGGGCGGTTTGTGAGAGGGATGGTCTCCTCCCCGTAAGAATTTTTTCAATTTCCGCATTGCAATTTCAGCATTTTAGGCTGTCATTTTTACAACCTACTAGCCTATTATTTCAGTGGAGGATTGCTGAAAAGAGTGGTCTATGACTTGACAAATGGCCCTATACTTAGCAATCATATTTTTGGGAGTTTCCACATTGTAGGCCTAGACCTATATGGTACTATCAGTTTACGATGTCATTCTAACAAAAATTATTCTAACACTTCAGTGCTGATAAAAGAGTGGCTTGATATTTCGATAAATATACAGTAAATACAATAATTTCTCTATTTATCAAGTTCAGCAACTCACTTCTGCTGGTGATGGACTATACGATAATGAATAATTGCTGACGAGAGTAAACTTAGGCCCATAAAAAATTATAGCGGCTTGTAGCCTATTTGTTGCAATTCAATCAGCTTAATTAATGCCTGTCTCTTTTGCCCAAGACGGTCGTGAATAATTATTGCTGACCAAGATACAGTTAGCAGAAATTGTTACAAATGGTACACAAACCATGGCAGGAACTACCAAACTGATAAAAATTGGGTAGCCAATGCCATGCATTGTGTTTAGCGACTCTGATCAGTGTGCACTGCGAGACGCGTTACATAAATTTATGGATAGAGTACAATGCAATAGAATGAAAATACAATATATACAGTAGGGTATAGCAAGAAAAATGTTTTGGTTTAAAATGAACTTTGGGATAATTTCAAAGGTTGCTCTAGACCCATAACATAAGTATTAAAGTAAAATTGTATCAAATTTATTCCATCTAACTTTGCCGCCGAGCACCTCAAGTTTAGTCTATTTTCGCCTGTTAAAAGCCATGCATAAAAGACGCGCACTGTGCAAATGCATCATTGAAAATGGCGCTAAAATAATCCTTCCTCATTGGGGTGGTTTCTAGTGCACTAGAAAATCAACAATATTAAAAAGGGCGATGATATTTTCTTCATGCGTTACAAGATATGTGCCGATAACAATTGATAATATGAGTGAAACGCATTGTCAGCAATTGAACATATTGTGAAGCGTAATTAAGGACCACAAGGTTTTTTCAACCTTAATGATTTTTTTCCATTTTTTAATGCATTGGGGGACAGTCCATAAATGATGTCACGTTACTGGAGGGGAGAGGGTCACACATCTATGACGATTTGTGACGGTCCCTTTACTAGATATCATATGACTTTTGTTTTAACGTGTGACGAGAGATCAAAGGGGATCGCTCTATGGTGCGTGACGTCGTTTATGGACGACCCCTTGTTTGTAGCTCATAGATGTCGAAATTGCCAAACAATTGTGCCTGCCGTGCCATAAAATGTGGCTCACAATATTCCTATTTTTAGGCCTAACTGCTACTGCAGATAAGAAAAAAGTCAAATTTCAGCAGTGTTAATGCAATGCTCAATAGTGCGGTATACTTGAATAACTTCAAGGCCATGGCGGCAAAGTTAAGCAGCATGTCAGAAACAAAATTTCTACACCAGACACTATCCAATAGATAGGAGCAACAAATTATTATATCCCAAACATAATCCTTTCTGGTCACTATGCCCTAATATACAGGGTGCGCCAAAAAAAGTAATCCCCTACGGTTTTTAGCCCATATCTTGGCCAAACATAAGAATTTTTAAATGAAACTTTACTGTCTTAAAGGCAATTTATATCTACGTACAATGGTCAAATTGCAAAAAATTATTTCAAAAGGAACAAAAGTTACACCACTTTTAGGGAGGCCACCCACCGTTTTTTGACGATTCAAAAACGAAGCGCAGCAAAAATTAGTTTTTTTGCCAATATCTTGGCCAAAATTAAGAATATCGAAATGAAATTTTACAAGCTTATAGACAATTCATATCTGTACAATGTACATGGTGCTCAGATTTCATCAAAATATTTCAAACAGGACAAATGTTATACCACTTTTAGTGAGGCCACCCACCGTTTTTTGACGATTCAAAAACGAAACGCAACAAAGAGTAACAGAAACACGATTTTATTAAGTCTCATCTCAAAAAACTGTTGTCAAATTACCTTGGTAGTGCCAAAACTTCTTTTGAGTCTCTTTGCAAAGTTCGTGATGGACCTGTTGATTAAGCTGATAGACTCCTTATTTACCAATTTGATCGTCATCTTGCTAAGTGACTTCTCAGTGGCGCGCAGCTACGCTGGTGCCCTGTTTCTTTTTTAAATAGTAACAATAATGATCATCTGGCAATATCAATGCTATTTGAAAACAATTATTTAAGATGAGACTTAATAAAATCGTGTTTTTGTTACTTTTTGCTGCGTTACGTCTTTGAATCGTCAAGAAACGGGAGTGGCCTCACTAAAAGTGTTATAACTTATGTTCTGTTTGACATATTTTGATGGAATCTGACCACCATGTGCAGATATGAATTGTCTTTAAGCCTGTAAAATTTCATTTCGATATTCTTAGTTTTGGCCAAGATATTGGCCAGAATAATTAAATTGGTTTTTTGTTACTTTTCGATGCGTCGCGTTTTTGAATCGTCAAAAACCGGTGGGTGGCCTCACTAAAAGTGATATAACTTTTGTTCTGTTTCACATATGGCTATAAAATTGGGCTATTGTACGTAGATATGAGTTACCTTCAAGCCCGTAAAACTGGATTTGAAAAATTCATATTTTTGGCCAAGATATTGATAAAAAGCCGTAGGGGATTACTTTTTTTGGCGCACCCTGTAGGCCTTCGTAATAATGATGCTGCTTTACTAAGAGTTCAAGGAACACAATATTTTGAAATTTGAGTCTGAAATTTTAAATATAACACTGGAGAGAAGTCATTTAGTTTGTAAAAAAATAGTAGCCTGTATTTATCTGTACAAGTGGACCTATATAATATTAAATTATATTCATTATTTTAATTATGGTTGTGTCAATATTTATTAAAATAGCAAATAATATCATCATAATCACATAATCGTAAATATTATAGCAGTTCATGTGATGCAAAAAGTAGGCCTATATAGTAGGATATATAGTTAGGCTAAAAACTATAACCATTCTGCCAACATTTTCTGTGGGGAAGTAATTTCTGGAGAACTTCCCTAGAGATGTCTATAGATTGAACACTGTCCTCCATGGCCGGTTCACCCCCCCCCTACAGACGAGTTTTGGCTCTTTTTTGATTCCCCCCGATTTTTCACTGGGTGCACGCTGCGCCCGACATGTATAGGACTAGAAGCCCCTCGTTGTAACCCGCAAAAATTGTAATTGTATTGTATATTCGTTTAATCCAATATACAACAAACAGAACGCTGTAGGTTTACATTACTAAAAATTGTGAAAAAATTCCGTTCCCCCCCCCCTGTTTTTCACTGGGCGCAAGCTGCGCCCGGCATGTATAGGGATAGAAGCCCCTGATGTTGACATCTTGATGGTCCGTCGTGTTATTCTTACGAATTCATCAGCTATGCTAGCTGATATTGCCGCGTTCCCGAAGTGCGTTTCGCGCCAAATGTTCAGATCAAAAGGGTTTCGTGGTAAACAAAGGAACTGGGAAGTACTGCATTATTAAATGGTACGGGTGAGATGGTGAGGGAGAGTGCTTGCCATGGCACCCACCCCGTCCATCATTGAGTGCATGCGTCTGAGAAGGAGGGAGGGAGAGAGAGGGTAGCGTAGGGTTTTTTAACGTGCAGTTGTACACAAAATGTGCAGTTCTAAATGGCACTTAAATACAGTTAAAACTAGCAAAAAACGTCATTGACCTCCGATTGGAAGTAATTTACCATGGAGGATGGGAAAGGAAAGAAGGGGTTGTGCAGTTCTAAAAATTCCTTAAAAACAGCCCTGATCTGAAAGGGGATGGCAAAGGTTTGTCCATGCATGTGACTCGTATACCGTATCCGAAATTCAAATAATGACTCAGATTCGCTGTATCACATTCAACACAGGAAAGCATTCCTCTATTCCATGCATGCATTTTTGATGTGCAATTCGGTATCGTTGGAGCGCGACATATTGTCGCATGTCGCGATGACTGACAGCCCTATAGGCGTTAGAATAAAGCACATTGCGGGATGAAAGGCTAATTTCGCATGCAGCAAAAAAATCCCACCATGTATTGTTCGTGTTGCTGCCATTTGACCGTTATAATGTAAGTTATTGCGATCCTATAGATGTAGGCACGAGGCAGCAGATTATTGCGTGCACCGTCGACGACGACCTTGTGGCAATCTAGACTATATGCATTTTTCGCAAATAACAGGTCTTTGTTTCGAAGCCTTTGCACGTACATATATATATATATATTATATATATATATATATAATATTATATATCCTATACGTTGATCATCGTTGAGCAACCGACGACTGTCGATGTACGACGCCATTTACTTGATAATTATATTCAATTGCCGTCTTCCCTCACCGCACCCCCGACCCACTCCGACACTCAGATCTATATATTCACGACATCAAATCAAACTCACTTTACATCGAATATATTCGTAGACTTACTCCTCCGACCCGTATATAATATATATGCTCGCAATATGCATCAAGTATCTAGTAACATATTGATGCTGGCACCTGCGTGAGGACAATCACGCACCTAAGATCACGAAACGCGACCGGATCTATAGATGCTTCCCAACTCAACTCAACGAAGGAAATTGTAACACTTGCCAGTTACAATCTCGTCCGACAGTATTGCTTTAGTAACAGGACAATAACACCATGGAAACGGATTGACACCTAATTCGGACTAATCCGACTAGACGCAGCGCTCGTGAATAAGCTGATGCCCTGCGCTTGGATTTCCAGTGGCGCATTAGAAGTTGGAGATTACGGTTACGAACATAATATGGCATAGGATGGTAAAATATGTAAAGAACAACTTCATGAAAGAATCAGAACCAGCGGACAAGATAAACAGATTTCAGACGTTTCCGCTTTCTTGACCGACGCAGCCTACTTACATACTTACTTACATGATGACGTATGTCCTTATATATACATAGACATATTGTAGGGATCTTGCTACCAGCATAGTAAATGATAGTGAGACGCGGTGGTGTAGTGGGTATACGTTCGTCGCCTTGCAGCCGAAGGGTTGCAGGTTCGAATCGACCTCAAGTCGCCGCGTAGGGACCTTGCATAGGATTTGCGAAAAGCAATGTTTTCGAGTGGAAAGACAGCGAGTGGTGGAGTTTTCGTGAGCTCGCACGTGCGTGGGTGCGTGTGCACGCGCGTGCGTGTGTATGTGTGTGTGTGTGTGCGCGCGCGCGTGTGTGATGTCCGTCCGAAGTTTGTTGTGACAAAAAGCGATTTGCAAATTTTTTAGTGATGGAAAACCAAAAAACGACGTCGGCTTTAGCCTAATTATGCTGTTCATAGACCGATTACGATTGTGATGAAGATTATGATTACGATGAAGATTATAGCGAATATTATTTTTAGTCACAGATCGACGCAGATCGTTTGAACGATTCCTTCGTCTATTATTTAACTATATGACGAGATGTTGATGGTCACGTGGGAGGTAGTTACCTTTTTCTTCTCGATGAAATCTTCTTTTCTTGCCGTTGCTTCGTTTCTCAGTCAGTAACACGGAAGTGGCGATTCACCCGTCTTCCTCACGACGAATTACGACTCGGAGTCATAACCTTCAATTCTCGAAGTTCGCCGTAGAATCCATTATACCGTCGGATCGCGTCTACTGCTGCTGCTGCTGCGCTGCCAACGACCGACCGCCACCGATGCTGAAATGCTGCTTTTATGTACTGAGTCAGTGTAAGCGAGTGAGATACGGAGACAGAGACAGAGAAGGAGAGAGGGAGGGAGAGACAGAGGGAGCGGGCGGATGATGAGGTCGGAGCCAGCTAAGCGGGTGATCGGTCGGACGACAAGAGCCCATGCACAACCAGCAAAGACCGAAGACGACGGGACCGATGGAAAGGGAAGAGGAAGAGGAGGCGGAGGCGGAGGAGGAAGTGGAGGAAATGGAAGAGGAGGAGGGGAGAAGAACGAGGGGGAGGACGAGGAGGAGGACGAGAAAAGCGAAGAGGAGGAGAAAGAGAAAGAAGGGGAGGACGAGGAGGAGGACGAGGAGGACGCGGAGAAAAAAAAGAGGAGGAGGACGAGAAGGAGGAGGACGAAAAGGAGGACGAGGAGGAGGACGAGGAGGAGAAAGATAAGGAAGGGGAGGACGAGGAGGAGGAGGAGGAGGAAAAGGAGGAGGAACGGGACGAGGAGGAGGACGAGGACGATGACGAGGAGACGAGGAGGAGGAGGAAGAGAAAAAAGGGAGAGGAGGAGGAGGGGGAGGAATAGGAGGAGGAAAAAGAAGAGGAGGTGGAGGAAGACAAGAAGTAGATATTTGCAACAGTAATAAACGAGGCGGTCGAGCGAAAGGACGCCGGGAGACAGACAGACACCAACCATCAATACGCTGATGTTTGTTCCCTGATCTAGTGTCTTCATTAACCGACGGTATACAGGGATACAGCTTCTCCTCCTCTTCTTCTTCCTCCTCCTCCTCCTCCTCCTACTACTACTAGCACATCTACTACCACTTGCACTGCTACTACTGCTTCTACTACTACTACTACTACTACTACTACTACTACTACTACTACTACTACTACTACTACTACTACTACTACTACTACTACTACTACTACTACTACTACTACTACTACTACTACTACTACTACTACTACTACTACTACTACTACTACTACTACTACTACTACTACTACTACTACTACTACTACTACTACTACTACTACTACTACTAGCCTACTACTACTACTACTACTACTACTACTACTACTACTACTACTACTACTACTACTACTACTATACTACTATACTACTACTACAACAGCAACTAATATTACTACTACTACTATTACTACTACACTGCCATATTAAACTGACCACCGACGACGACAATCAATGGACCAGTGTAGCGATTACTCTCTCTTCTTTTAAAAGTCCGATCACACATCGAGAACACCAGTATAGCTTAGAATCAACTGGCTTTCTAGTCATATTATTATCTTCATGCAAATAGTCTTTGATCTGTACCGCGGCGCCGCGCGCGGTGCGCATGCGCGATTTCCGGACAAGTCGAAGCCGGACCATTAAGGGTCGGACAATCCGGAGCGGGCAATGCAAGACTGGACAATTCGGAACGACAGCTCAAAGCGGACAATTCACAGACGGGCAATTCGAAGCAGACAATGCAAGACGTGACCATTCTGAGACGGGCAATTCCTAGCGGACAACGGAATTCCGGACAATTCGGAGCGAGCAACACGAGACCGGACAATTCTGATACGGCAATTCGGAGTGGGCAAGAATTGTTCTCATCAATGCAACTTCTATTGCAGAAAGAAATATTTTCATCAATCCAACTTCCATTTAAGTAAACAATTTCGTCGATCCACCCTGAATTGTCCGCTACGAATTGCCCCCCCCCCCAATTGCCCGGCTCCTAATTGTCCGGACACCGCATACGCCCCTATAGAAACTGCGACATACAGATCCTTGTTGTTTGCGGCTCATTCGGCTCATTAGAACATGTTTCATCGTGTAAAAGCAACACATACAGGGTGGCTCAAAAAAAAACGTACCACCGGGGAAAATGCGATATCTTCGCAGCCGATTGGGGTTTTTCTGCGAAAATTTCACAATTTGAAGGGGAATGAATATACAACAATCCCTGAAAGTTTCATTTGAAACTTTTCATGTTTGCAAAAGTTACAGCTGTTCAAACTTAAAATTTCGTTTTTTCAATTATCCGGAGAATCATGCTCCAATACAAGTGATTTCATTAGGATGTTTGGCAAATTACAACACACACACATTGATGATGATGTCATACGACCTCACTATGAGCTGTAAAGAAGCTGTTTATGAAGCAATCTGCTGGTATTTGGTGATATTTTATAGATTAAGGTCTCAATTGGTGAACCCAAACAATGAACGTCATGGGCAAAGTTTCTGCAAAAGATAAAATGGGAACTCGGACTTTGCATGAACAGAGACTGAGACATCGCGTGATCATAGCAAAATACCCAGTGAAAAGTGGAGCCTGAGCACATTGAAGACTATCTGCAAACATGTTTATGTAACGAAGATCAGATGTCGGAAGAGAGGCAGGAAGTGGTCGCTTGATCTGACGGAAAAAGCGCGATTTTCACGAAATTCGCTTGGTAATCGAAAGGTCAAGTTTGCAAAGCAAATCGTGGTTTCGGCATCAGATATGCCGGCGTGTGTTGCGGCTGCAAGAAAAGACTGCAATTAATCCCATTCAGTAGGTTAGATGTCAAACTCATCATTGAACTCGCTTACCCAGACTCATTGAAGACCAGGTATGCTCTAACATCTGGTTTTATTATGCAGCAGGACAGTGCGCCTGCTTGCTCGCACGGCAAGGTTGATTATGATGGCGCTACCTTATTGACATCAACTGAAGTAAATGCATTGGCAAAGATGATTTACAAACTCGCCAGACCTTAACCCTCTTGTTTATCACGTCTGGGGAGCTGTGCTGGAACGCTGCAAGACATTTAATCCCAAGTTGGAGAACATTGGCCAGCTGAAGCAAGTCTTGCTGCTAATGTGGGGTCAGTTGCCGCAGGACCCGACCAACAAGGCCATACTGAGCTTCACAAAAAGAATTTGAGCTTGTGTTAAGGCAGAGAGTGGACACTCTCATTATACCTTACAATAAACTGCAAAACCGAATGCTGAGGTCGTAGGGAAAAGTGATATCATATGACATGGAAATCTACAAGTGACGTAAATTTTCCGCGGATATTTGAAAAAACGAAATTTTAAGTTTGAACAGCTGTAACTTTTGCAAACATGAAAAGTTTCAAATGAAACTTTCAGGGATTGTTGGAAATTCATTCTCCTACAAATTGGGATATTTTCGCAGAAAAAGTTCAATCGGCGGCGAAGATATCGCATTTTCCCCGGTGGTACGTTTTTTTTTGAGCCACCCTGTACATGCATTAGGATATCCATGTGATACATGAAACTTTCATGTATCACATGGATATCCTGATATGTTGCTTCTACAGTGAGCACACCGTCCTATCATCTGTCAATAGAGATAAAGTGAGGATTCGTATGTTTACCTTGACAAGATTTCTTGTATATATCACATTGATATCCTGATACATGTATATTAGCAATAAATTTATGTGATGGCCGTGGTTCAACATTTGACTTCAGGTAATATCAAATTTTAAAATATTGGTTTCTTGCAATTTGGCATCGGATCATTATTTATGGTGTGACGCTTGGATGCTGAACACCTATACGGTCATAACCCGGTCTTAATTTAGGTGCTGTGACAGCACCGACGTCACCTATTTGGCTTCTGTAGTGCATGGCGTCGCATTGGCAGTCATCATGCGAACACGCACGACCGCGTGGCTAGACAGACACACAGCAAAAGAGCAGTCAACCATGGCCAGTCAGTCTCAGTCAGCCAAAAATATAGAAATTGAACTGGATATTATAGTCTATGCCGTAGAAGCCTGGAAGAGATAACCTCCTTTCAGACCTTTCAGACCTCCTTTTAGGCGATTTAACAGGAACCTTAAACGTCACGTTCAGCTGATAATCCCCGCCATAGACAACTTTCATTGGCATGCTTGTTCTGTTTTGTTGTTCTTATTGTTACTGCTCGTTTAGTTATAATATGGTTCTTGCTTTTGTTCGTGATGTTCTTGCCTTCACTGATCTTATTCTTGCGTAATTCTCATCTGCTCTTCTAGACTTCTCGTATGTGTGTAGGCTTACGTGTGCATGCATATATAGAGTTGTAGACTATAGTATGTATATATATATATATATATATGTATATATATGCATACGTATAGGGCTAGAGGCCTACCTGTTACTAATGTACCAGGTATCTTTGAATCGTTGTGTCTATAGAAATACATCAGTGTCTCACTGTATGATCCATGCATCAATGTATCTATATCCAGTTACCTTAGCAGCTGGTAATTAATGTAGCGCCTTTTCAATCGTTTGGATATATATATATATATATATGTGTGTGTGTGTGTGTGTGTGTGTGTGTGTGTGTGTGTGTGTGTGTGTGTGTGTGTGTGTGTGTGTGTGTGTGTGTGTGTGTGCAGTCAAAATTGTTTCTTGAGCAACTTACATTAATAAAGTTAGGAATTGAAGTGTAGGATTGTTCCAGGAAGATGACGGTTCAATGGCCACAGAGTTAACACGAGTCCTGAAGGTCTCCATCGGCAGAAAGCGCACCTACAGGCCAGGGGCGGATCCAGGAGGCCAATCCGGCCATGACCCCATTGAATATTTGCATAGGACGTGCCCCCCCCCCCCCCATCAGGTTCCAACAGGCTTTCAAAGAATGTATACTATAGCGAGAAAAGGTGAGAGTGTCAAAAGTAGCGCATGACTAAAATATTCATAAGCTATTTTGGCGGAGGAAATGAAATATTTTCACGGCATTTCGACCAAATGACTAACAGAAGGTCATCAGATGTTTGCGGATAAAGAACCAGAGAATGTTTTACCAACCAAGACAACAAAATTTGCCCGCCCCCCCCCGAAAATTTGTGTATCCGTTCCTGCTACAGCATACAGGTAATCTGAATGGTCGCACATTTACCTGAGTTTCTGGCACTTGCAAGTCGCACTTGTTTACAACTGTCAGGTAAATAAATATAATTATAGGCTACGTTAAGCGCCTTCCTGAGGTTATTGTAAGGCGAGTGCTATATAAATGTCCACACACACACACACACACACACACAAACATACATACATACATACATACATACATACATACATACATACATACATACATACATACATACATACATACATACATACATACATACATACATACATACATACATACATACATACATACATACATACATACATACATACATACATACATACATACATACATACATACATACATACACACATACCCATGGAGGCAGATTCTCCCTAAACCGGAAACCTGTACAATATGCCATGCATATACGCCTATAGGACACAGCACGTCCGAAAAGAAAAACTAAGCACCGCCCTAATGACACTAGGCGCAGCACCTGTCATTGTCATTATGTCTAATTATTTCGAGCATAAACTAGTTCCGCAAGGCATACTAGATCAAGTCGTGCGTTAATGTGCAATGACCTCGCATGCGGTCGTGCATGCCTGGAAGCTATTTCGCATGGAAGCTATGCGGTTAGCACAGATGGGACTCGCAGCATTCGATCGTTTATCTGCCACAGTATAAACGAGAATGTATAGGAAATCTATGACTGTAGTCAGCGAGAATGGAATCCGCCATTTTGTAGGCAACGAGAATGTAAGTCTGCTGGACTTCTGACCGCATGCTGCTATAGCAGCTATAGAAATGATCACCAGTATCCAATCCATGGAGCCGTCGAGAGAAGCGACCTCTCTCTTCCCGTGCTGTATACGCATGAAACAGATTCACATCCATAGACCTATATATGCAGACTGTCTGAATCACTTGAATAGATTCTGACATAGTTCTGTCACAAGGCCGTAGCTAGGGGGTGTTTTATATGTTTGAACACTCCCCCCCCCCAATGGAAAATGTGAAAAATAATAGAATGCATTTACGAGCACATGATGTAAAACCATGAAATAAAACCATGAAAACACCCCTCGAAATGGAAAAATTAAAAAAGCAGAATGCCGGATGACTAAAAACAGTTTTTTGGGAAGGGAAATCGGTGACTTTTTGGGAAGATTTCGGCCGGATGACTAAAAAAGATCATCAGTTTTTTAGGAAGGGAAATTGGCGAGTAAAGCACCCCTCCCCTAAATAAAATCCTGGCTACGGCCTTGTTCTGTCAAGTCCGGACGCGACACTGAACAACAGAAGCGCATAAACTCGAGTAAACAGAAAGAAAGAAATTCATATTTTAGTTCAGATTGAGCTGTTAGAGTTTGGTATGACAAAGCACGATGACTGTATTAGTCTAGCACTGCTTGCTGGGTCTCGCTTCTGCATATCCTATAGCGAGCTTCGTAGCCCAGCTTTTGCGCTCGGGGCTTGCACTCCCTTCGTTTGGTTGGACAAGGTTTCTTCTACATGTATGTTCCTTGCACCCATCATCCCCCGATATAAAACAGCACCTCCTCGACGGTATAGGCCGTCGATCTTGAGTGGTCTCCAATTGACCCTATGCTCTTTTCCTAAATGCTCCCCTCTCAGCCCTCTGCATTTGTATGTATAATTTGTATATATATTTGTATATATCCTCTCCGCTCTAAGTAATAATAATTTGTATATATATTTATATATATCCTCTCCGCTCTAAGTAATAATAATTTGTATATATATTTATATATATCCTCTCCGCTCTAAGTATTCTCAACGAATAGGCTGCTATTATACTATAGGCATTATACACATTGTCGCAATGGATGAACGAATGACTGAATGAATGGATAAATGAATGACAAATAAGAATATTCAACAGCCTTTGACCGCCTGTGAGAAACCTTTATTGTGACCTTTTTATTAACTGTTTTCCTATTCCCGTCATCCACGATATCATGTTAGATGGTTGGTCATAAAACGACAAACAATTATGGTTAGAATGCTCGATTCATATTGACCAATAACCATTAGCTGTTTTTAAGTATGATGTCTGTCTCTGAGTAGGCTAGGTATCTTAAAAGGCGCAATATGAATTCTCGGAATAAATGAAGCCTGCAAGGAAGTAACCAGTGAATAGTTAGTTGCAGCTTAAACAATTATACTTAATAAACTTAATAATAACGCTGGTTAACGGAACTCTCCTCTGTTCACCGGTTTGATACTTACCCTGGCAGGGTACGAGCAGACGACTAGCGATTATCTCGTTATAAACTGAGCAGCAGCAGCAGCACGTTGAGTTAATATCGCATTCACCAGGTGGCGCCACGTCTAGGATTGTTCGCACTCTTGATATTATTAAGCAGGCGTTCGCGTGCTGAACAAACTCTATCGCTCGAGAAACATAATGTAACAAAACTGCTTACGCTATCAGATCTAATATAAACCAAGTTTGTTTGAACGTGTGCCAATTTCTTTATTCGTTTGGACGTATACTTAGTCTAAATGACATTCGCGCTTTCAAATTATTAGACAAAAAGGCTAGACCCTATACAATGTGAATTGAAAGAGTTTCTGAACAAAGTTTTTGGTAGGCCCACAGTTTCTGCCAATGGAAATCCCCGCTAATAATGCTTGACTAATAATTATTGGTTAATTTTACTTAAGGATGACGCCGGTGTCATATATTAATTTTTTATGCAAACTCTAGTCAGGCCTATAGATGATCTGATTATTCTGATTAGGCCTATTGCTCCGATGCTTCCTGCTTATTTAAATCTCTAGCTGTTTAACGACACTGCATATCAATTATATTTAGTTTGCATGTGCACTTTTTGTAGCGCCCCTTTAATCTCCCTACTCAGAGGCGCTCCCGACTGCAGTGCGGACACTGCATCGGAGTTTCACGCCGAAGCGCTGCGTAATTGAGAGTGAAGGACTTGTCAATGGTCACTACGCGGCGAATTGAGGTGGATTCGAACCTGCAACCCTTCGGCTGCGAGGCGCAGGGCTTTTTTAACGTGCAGTTGTACACAAAATGTGCAGTTCTAAATGGATTTGTGCTGTTGTAGAAGCACTTCTGTACAGTTAAAACTAGCAAAAAAGGCAGTGCTTTTTTTAACGTGCAGTTGTACACAAAATGTGCAGTTCTAAATGGATTTGTGCAGCCGTAGAAGCGTTTCTGTCACACGTTTTGTGCAATTAAAACTAGCAAAAAAGGTCACTTTCATCCGATTGGAAGTAATTTACCATGGAGGATGGGAAAGAAAAGAAGGAGTTGTGCAGTTCTAAAAATTTCTTAAAAATAGCCCTGAAAAAAGGTCATTTTCATCCAATTGGAAGAGTAGTGGTTAGGTAGCGGTTTGATGCGCAGCGCATCCCAATAACGAGTGCGGATACTGGCGCAAGTAGGCCAAAGTTTCTGGCGCAGCAACACCTCTCCTCAATGACGTCATTGATTTATGTCAATCAACTCTGAGCAGCGACCCCCATATACAAAATGGTAAACTCCAAAGGCTGGGGTGGCTGGCAGCGACGGGCTAGCCCCCCAACCAATCAGAATCCAAGGTTGTGTGCGGTCATGTATAACATGGACTAATCCATGTGCGCCGGGCAGCCCCACGCCTAACTCCTATCCAATAAAAATCTTCACAAGCAATTCTGCCGCCGCAGGCACCAACATGTCAATCCAATTATTGTCCCTGTCATGGGAAGCCTTATGCGCTGGCTTCGGAAAGCGTTGTTGTCACATGTGGTTTTAATATTAGCCGTCATGTCAATCCAATTATTGTCCGTGTCATGGGAAGCCTTATGCGCTGGCGTCGGAAACCGTTGTTGTCACATGTGGTTTTAATAGTATTAGTCTTTGAAACGCTCCACCAACCTGTCAATCAAATTATTGACCGTATCATTGGGAAGCTGGATAACCCCTGTGTGGTGGGCAGCCACACGCTAGCATGGGCTGGTGGCAGTATTTGAATATTATAATTAAACCATTGTATGTGGCATCCAAAATGATATGCAATGCATAAAGGTATTCTATGCTTTGCAAAAAGTACTTCCTTCAGCGTATGCTATGCAAAATGCATGTGTGTGCAAAATTTGCTTGTTATAGTTGCATTATTGGTCTTTTCAAAAGTACTATAATATAAATAGTTGTTTATATGTGCGTATTGGATCACTTGGGTGAAAAATTTATCACAAGTTAAAATTACTTGCAAAAAGTACTTCCTTCAGCGTATGCTATGCAAAATGCATGTGTGTGCAAAATTTGCTTGTTATAGTTGCATTATTGGTCTTTTCAAAAGTACTATAATATAAGTAGTTGTTTATATGTGCGTATTGGATCACTTGGGTGAAAAATTTATCACAAGTTAAAATTACGAAATTTCTCACAAAATCTATAATATAAGTAGTTGCCTAACCATGGGTATTGGCTCACATGCATGAAAAAATATTTCTTTCTTTGAAATTCGTCCATTTATGTGCAAAAGAGCTCAATTGTCCAAATGCTCAGTCGTTTCTACTTTTTGTGTACGAAACTGAGTAAGAACGTAAATACTTTAATACTTACATCTTTCAACTTCTCAACCGCGCAAATTCCACAAATCCATAACTACTTACTTACTTTCTTGTAAAATTTCAACACTTCAACACCTTCAATCCTTAATACTTGCATCTTTCAACTTCTCAATCGCACAAATTCCACAAATCCATAACTACTTACTTACTTACTGACAAAATTTCAACCCTACATCAGATTTTATCGACCAAATTCCACGCATGCTTACTTACTTTCTTGTAAAATTTCAACACCTTCAATCCTTAATACTTGCATCTTTCAACTTCTCAACCGCACAAATTCCACAAATCCATAACTACTTACTTACTTACTGACAAAATTTCAACCCTACAACAGATTTTATCGCACAAATTCCACGCATGCTTACTTACTTTCTTGTAAAATTTCAACACTTCAACACCTTCAGTCCTTAATACTTGCATCTTTCAACTTCTCAACCGCACAAATTCCACAAATCCATAACTACTTACTTACTTTCTTGTAAAATTTCAACACTTCAGCACCTTCAGTCCTTAATATTTGCATCTTTCAACTTCTCAACCGCACAAATTCCACAAATCCATAACTACTTACTTACTTACTTACTGACAAAATTTCAACCCTACAACAGATTTATACATACACAGTCCTGCTCTTATTTCTTCACACTTTCAATTCTTAATACTTGTATCTTTCAACTTCTCAACCATGCAAATTCAAGAATTCCACGCATGCTTACATACTTACTCACAAACTTTCAGAACTTCAACAGCTTTACACATGCACATCCATACATTTCTTCAATCATTCAATTATTACTACATGCATATTTCAACATCTTAACTATGCAAATTCTACAATTTTTCCTTGCATAATTACTTACTCACAGAATTTTTGCAATTCGTTTGCTTTTCAATTGCACAAGCTTGCACATATTTCTCATTTCTTCAAGCCATCAGTTCTGAATACTAGCATCTTTCATCATCTCAACCATACAAACTCTACAATTTCTAGCATACTTACTTACTTACTCTCAAAATGTTTGCAATTCAAGTGCTTTTCACTTGCACAAGCTTGCATGACGTTGTACTTCTCATTTCTTCAAACTTCCATGTCTTAATTCTTACGCTTTGCAACATCTGAATCACATCATTCTACAATTTCTCATATACTTACTTACTTACTCGCATAATTTGTTTGTACCAGCAGCTTTACACATGCACAATCCTACTCTTATTCTCAAATTTTCAATCCTTTAATTCTTACTTCTGTCATTTTTCGACTTCTAAATCGCACAAGTCTACATCACCAAGTCGTACAGCTCCGCATTCATAAGAATGACCATGCTTTTACTTGTTGAAAAAAATCGGTTGGAGCTTATAATTGCGACTGTTACGCGCAAGAATTTCTGCTATGTGACAGCACATGCAATTGCAATGTCGTGAATTTAGCTTAAAATGGTGAAGAATTCGCTTCATTGACCAACCAACCTTCGTATTTTATTCGATCACGCATGCATTTGGGTAAACTGATGACTCAGCCAAAAAAAAAAAAAAATTCCATGCGACTCAGAAATCGAAAATGTATGAGTCCTACATGTATCATACTTGCACCTCATAATTTCAAGCAGTCGTACCACTGTGAGAACAAGTCATTCTATAGGGCTTTGTTATAACAAATTGATACTGTTGCATAAAGTGCTGACTCAGCTAAACTTACTTATGCTTGCAAACTAAAAGGTTTAATGTTCATGTCTAAGAGTTGCATACTTTACCATCTCATGCATCTGAAATTCACAATTCCATACAAAGTAATGTAAAGTAATGTAATGGAAACAAATGAGATCATCAAGTGACACTTGATTCATACAACATTTGTCATTTAAAATGTAGAAAATTCACAAAAACACTGCTTTGCAAATAGGCACTCCAAAATATACTTTTAATGCATATATCTAAGACCTGTATTCTTCTCATCATGATTCTGATCCTCATATCCCACATGGGATGAAAAATTTGTGCACATGTAAGAAATTTTCGATCTTAGAAATTTTTTGTTACATAAAATGTTTGGACTTAGAAAATTTGTGAAGAAAAATTATAAACATGGAGAAAAATTTGGAACTTGGAAACTTTTGGTGTCAGAAAATGTGTGGACTTAGAAACTTTGCAAAGAAAAAATGATGATATTGGAAAATTTCAGACTTCTCCTATTCCACCACGGCCTGCTGCAAATTCTGAAATTCCATGCATACCTACTTACTCACAAAATTTTTGCAATTCAATTGCTTTTCAATTGTACAAGCTTGCACATATTTCTCATCTCTTGATTCTTACGATTTTCAACATCTCAAGCTCATCATTCTACAATTTCTCAGCTACTTGCTTACTCACTGCATAGAAAAAGACAGAAAACGATTGAACATAGAATATTTGTGAAGAAACTTTTATGAACATGGAGAAAATTTTGGAACTTTGAAACTTTCGAAACTTCGAAACTTTCGGTGTCAGAAAATGTATGGACTTAGAAACTTTGCGAAGAAAAATGATGATTCTTACTCTTCAATTTTTTTTTTTGATACTTCAAGAATTAAGTAACTGAGCAATTATTGCTAAGACGTAGAGTTGAAACGTGCAAGAATTAAGAGTTATAGTTGAAGAATTGAACAAATGAGAACCAAACGCATGAATTTGCAATTGAAGAGTTCTGTGCATCAAGTAAGTAAGTATGCAGCTAAGTATATGTGGAATAGCAGAATCGTTATGTTGTGGGAATGAAACATGTAAGAAGTAAGAGTTGAAGTATTGAAGAAATGGGAAATGAGAAATAATTGTACATGTAAAGCTGATTGGTTGTAAAACTTATACAAGTGAGTAAGCAAGTGTGTGCAGAATTGTAGCCGCATGCGATTTAGAAGTTGAAACATGTCCAAAGTATGAATTGAAGGAATGAAGATTTGAGAATCAGAGTAGGAATATGCGTATGTAAAGCTGTTGGTGTGCACAACATATGCAAGTAAGTAAGTAAGTAAGTATCTGAGAAATTGTAGAATGATGAGCTTGAGATGTTGAAAATCGTAAGAATCAAGAGATGAATGCTCGAAGATATGAGAAATATGTGCAAGCTTGTACAATTGAAAAGCAATTGAATTGCAAAAATTTTGTGAGTAAGTAAGTATGCATGGAATTTCAGAATTTGCATGTTCGAGATGTTGAAAGATGCAAGTATTAAGAACTGAAGAAGTGCAGAAATGAATAACAATTGCATGCTTGTACTTGTGTAAAACTTTGGTATGTAGACATTTTTGTGAATACGTAAGTAAGCATGTGAGAAATTGTAGAGTTTCTAACGTTGACATGATGAAAGATGTCAATATGAAGAACTGTTGGATTGAAGAAATGACAGATATGTGCAGGATAGTGTATATGTAAAGCTGTTGAATTGCTGAAATTTTGTGAATAAATATGTAAGTTGGTATGAAATTGTTGAATTTGCACGGTTGAGAATTTGAAAGATGCAAGTATTAAGAACTGACGATTTGAAGAAATATGACCATGCGTGTGCATGTGTAAAGTTGTTGAATTGTTGAACTTTTGTGAATAAGTAAGTAAGTAAGTTGGTATGAAATTGTCGAATTTGCATGGTTGAGAATTTGAAAGATGCAAGTATTAAGAATTGGAGGATTGAAGAAATGGAAATACGACCATGTACGTGCACATGTAAAGCTGTTGAAGTGCTGAAATTTTGTGAATAAGTAAGTAAGTTGGTATGAAATTGTGGACTTTGCACGGTTGAGAATTTGAAAGATGCAAGTATTAAGAACTGACGGTTTGAAGAAATGAGAAATATGACCATGTATGCGCACGTGTAAAGCTGCTGAATTGCTGAAACTTTGTGAATAAGTATGTAAGTTGGTGTGAAATTGTTGAATTTGCACGGTTGAGAATTTGAAAGATGCAAGTATTAAGAACTGACAATTTGAAGAAATATGACCATGCTTGTGCATGTGTAAAGCTGTTGAAGTGCTGAAATTTTGTGAATAAGTAAGTAAGTTGGTATGAAATTGTGGACTTTGCACGGTTGAGAATTTGAAAGATGCAAGTATTAAGAACTGACGGTTTGAAGAAATGAGAAATATGACCATGTATGCTTGCTGAAATTTTTGAATAAGTAAGTAAGTTGGTATGAAATTGTGGACTTTGCACGGTTGAGAATTTGAAAGATGCAAGTATTAAGAACTGACGGTTTGAAGAAATATGTCCATGCTTGTGCATGTGTAAAGCTGCTGAATTGCTGAAACTTTGTGAATAAATATGTAAGTTGGTATGAAATTGTTGAATTTGCACGGTTGAGAATTTGAAAGATGCAAGTATTAAGAACTGACGATTTGAAGAAATATGTCCATGCATGTGTAAAGTTGTTGAATTGTTGAACTTTTGTGAATAAGTAAGTAAGTTGGTATGAAATTGTCGAATTTGCATGGTTGAGAATTTGAAAGATGCAAGTATTAAGAATTGGAGGATTGAAGAAATGGAAATATGACCATGTACGTGCACATGTAAAGCTGTTGAAGTGCTGAAATTTTGTGAATAAGTAAGTAAGTTGGTATGAAATTGTGGACTTTGCACGGTTGAGAATTTGAAAGATGTGAGTATTAAGAACTGACGGTTTGAAGAAATGAGAAATATGACCATGTATGCGCACGTGTAAAGCTGCTGAATTGCTGAAACTTTGTGAATAAGTATGTAAGTTGGTATAAAATTGTTGAATTTGTACGGATGAGAATTTGAAAGATGCAAGTATTAAGAACTGACGGTTTGAAGAAATATGTCCATGCGTGTGCATGTGTAAAGCTGCTGAATTGCTGAAACTCTGTGAATAAATATGTAAGTTGGTATGAAATTGTTGAATTTGCACGGTTGAGAATTTGAAAGATGCAAGTATTAAGAACTGACGATTTGAAGAAATATGTCCATGCATGTGTGAAGTTGTTGAACTTTTGTGAATAAGTAAGTAAGTTGGTATGAAATTGTCGAATTTGCATGGTTGAGAATTTGAAAGATGCAAGTATTAAGAATTGGAGGATTGAAGAAATGGAAATATGACCATGTACGTGCACATGTAAAGCTGTTGAAGTGCTGAAATTTTGTGAATAAGTAAGTAAGTTGGTATGAAATTGTGGACTTTGCACGGTTGAGAATTTGAAAGATGTGAGTATTAAGAACTGACGGTTTGAAGAAATGAGAAATATGACCATGTATGCGCACGTGTAAAGCTGCTGAATTGCTGAAACTTTGTGAATAAGTATGTAAGTTGGTATGAAATTGTTGAATTTGTACGGATGAGAATTTGAAAGATGCAAGTATTAAGAACTGACGGTTTGAAGAAATATGTCCATGCGTGTGCATGTGTAAAGCTGCTGAATTGCTGAAACTCTGTGAATAAATATGTAAGTTGGTATGAAATTGTTGAATTTGCACGGTTGAGAATTTGAAAGATGCAAGTATTAAGAACTGACGATTTGAAGAAATATGTCCATGCATGTGTGAAGTTGTTGAACTTTTGTGAATAAGTAAGTAAGTTGGTATGAAATTGTCGAATTTGCATGGTTGAGAATTTGAAAGATGCAAGTATTAAGAATTGGAGGATTGAAGAAATGGAAATATGACCATGTACGTGCACATGTAAAGCTGTTGAAGTGCTGAAATTCTGTGAATAAGTAAGTAAGTTGGTATGGAATTGTAGAAATTGCATGTGTGAGATTTTGGAAGATGCAAGTATTAAGAACTGAATGAATGAAGAAATTGGAAATATGTGCCTGCATGCACATGTGTAAATCTGCTGAAGTGTTTTCATTTGGTGAGTAAGTAAGTCTGCAGGTATGGATTTGTAGAAATTGCAACTACTTACAATAAATCTCTTTTGAAAAATTTAAGAATTTTCACTTAAGATAAATTTTTTATGCATGTGAGCCAAAACATATGGTTATGGAACTACTTACAATAAAGCTGTTTTGGAAAATTTAAGAATTTTCACTTAAGATAAATTTCTCATGTATATGACAGGTGTTGAAGTGTTGAAATTTTACAAGAAAGTAAGTAAGTAGTTATGGATTTGTGGAATTTGCGCGCTTGAGAAGTTGAAAGATGCAAATATTAAGGACTGAAGGTGCTGAAGTGTTGAAATTTTACAAGAAAGTAAGTAAGCATGCGTGGAATTTTTGCGATAAAATCTGTTGTAGGGTTGAAATTTTGTCAGTAAGTAGTTATGGATTTGTGGAATTTGTGCGGTTGAGAAGTTGAAAGATGTAAGTATTAAGGACTGAAGGTGTTGAAGTGATGAAATTTTACAAGAAAGTAAGTAACCAGTCTATATGCAATTGGATTCGTCAGTGTAAAACACATTGTTAAGCAACTACTTACAATAAAGATGTTTTGGAAAATTTAAGAATTTTCACTTATGATAACTTTTTCATGCATGTGATCCAATCCATGCGTTTATACAACTACTTAAATTAAAGGACTTTTAAAAAATTGATTGCATGTGCAAGATTTTTTCATGTATGTGAACCAAAACATATGGTTATGCAACTACTTACAATAAAGCTCTTTTGAAAAATTTAAGAATTTTCACTTAAGATAAATTTTTTATGCATGTGAGCCAAAACATGTGGTTATGCAACTACTTACAATAAAGCTCTTTTGAAAAATTTAAGAATTTTCACTTAAGATAAATTTTTTATGCATGTGAGCCAAAACATATGGTTATGTACCTACTTACAATAAAGTTGTTTTGGAAAATTTAAGAATTTTCACTTAAGATAAATAATCAACAGTATACGGCACAGACTGCTAATATTAAAACCACATGTGACAACACCGGTTTCCGATGCCAGCGCATAAGGCTTCCGATGACACGGACAATAATTGGATTGACATGTCGATGCCTGCGGCAGTAGAATTGCTATACCGCACAGACTGCTAATATTAAAACCACATGTGACACGGACAATAATTGGATTGACATGTCGATGCCTGCGGCGGTAGAATTGCTTGTGAAGATTTTTATTGAATAGGAGTTAGGCGTGGGGCTGCCCGGCGCACATGGATTAGTCCATGTTATACATGACCGCACACAACCTTGGATTCTGATTGGTTGGGGGGCTAGCCCGTCGCTGCCAGCCACCCCAGCCTTTGGAGTTTACCATTTTGTATATTGGGGGTCGCTGCTCAGAGTTGATTGACATAAATCAATGACGTCATTGAGGAGAGGTGTTGCTGCGCCAGAAACTTTGGCCTACTTGCGCCAGTATCCGCACTCGTTAGGCCTATTGGGATGCGCTGCGCATCAAACCGCTACCTAACCACTACTCCTCTAGAACGGATCCCCATTCCCCAATATGTGAAATGAAAACATCCGCACAAAATTATCCAGCGTTGCGACCCTTCTGAACCCGTGAAGGATAAATGAAGCGATAAAAACTTGTAATCTCGAGGTTTATAATGCAGTGCCAAAACAAGCTTAAGCCGCGGGAACCAGCTTATTTGCAATCGTTTTGCAGACAAAACAGATCGTTATAGACAAGTAAGAACTAACAAGGAACTAAGAGGATTTATCACTGGACAAAACTTCCAGCGATCTAATGGTCTGAAACGTCTGAATAATTAGACCTTGGTAACTGGATTCAAGGAAAAAACGGAAACGGAAAATAATTTGCTTTTGTTACATCTGAAAATTTAATTTTAGCTTAAAAATCTTGCTCATGCAATTTTATCTTAATCTGCAAATAACACAACTTTATTAGTAGGCCAAAATTAATTTTTATAAGTGACATTATTCTACAACAGTAATTTTTTCTTATGCTTTTGGTTTAATAAGAAATGGAGAAAAATTGGAGGTAGGACTATTGAAATCTTTTCCGATTTAAATTGTAAGCATAAATCCGCATAAGTTTATGCTGATCGACATTACGCAAATAAAGTCTAATCAGAAGTAAAGACCATTGATGTGTGCTAAATTATATATTGTAAGCTTATATTTGTAGTTAAAATATTATTTATATAGGCCCAAGAATTTTAGATCAAAATTGCTCGTACAAATTCCCTTTCTCTGTATTTCTCAAATGATGACTTAAACAATTACATACTGACCCTTTAGTTAGCCGAATCCTAATTGAAAGTACGGTGAAAACGTTTGGAATATCAGACAAAAATGAAATTAATTAAAATAATAGTAGACAGTAAATAAATAAAGTTACATAAACAATAAATACGGAAAGAAATGATGCGAAAAACAAAAAACCGATTGTTTTATAGAATAAAAAAACTAACTTTTTTGCAACTGTGACTTGAAGTCTGAACCTTTTAACTTCGTTATAAGTTGCGTTCAAAAATCAAGGCATGCATAGTCATTTTATAGTGTATACCCAACACGTTGCATTTCCATTGTCTCGAAACTTCTTTCAATATGGTGTTTCAACGTTTCTTGCTAATAGCTTGCGAAACACGAATGGTGATGCTAACCAATGCGACACACAAGTATATAGGCCTAGTTATTCTTTAAAGGAATCAGACGAGTATAGGCTATATATATATATATATATATATATATAATTGTATATATGTGTATATATATATAGTCCAAATCTGTAGATCTAGCTGAGGCGTATACGAACAGCATTTGGTTGTGAGACACAATCCTTCTCAGATGAATCAATTGTCTATCGGCCGGTGATCCGAGATAAAAAAAAGAGAACGATTGACGGTCATTATAGGATGATAAATGTAGATACAGATTTGATACACACGTTGGCTATATATTATAGGTTTGTAGCCTACATTTACATAAATGCATAGCTTATACCGGTAGGCCTATATTATGCTTAAGCACGTTTCTCATTATATTTGCTACTAGCTGTACCCGGCCACGCGTTGCTGTGGCTGAAAAGACTGTCCAACCCTCCCTTCTTAGGTCCCCTCCCATTCCCCTCCCCTCCCGTTCCCCTCCCCTTCCTCCCCTCCCCTTCCTTCCCTAGCCCCTCCCTCCCCTTCCTTCCTCCGTCCATACCTCTCTCCCTCCGTCTCTTCCTCCCTCCGTCTCTCCCTCCCTCTCTCCCTCCCTGCATCCCTCTCTCCCGTTTCATCTCCTCCCTCCCCTCCGTCCCTAGAAATATGCGCTTTAGAAAGACGCGCGGAAAACGGCCGTAAATGGACGATTTTGTAAAAACCGACAGCTACATATAAATATGCGCTAGAGAAAGACACACCTTTTAAAACGCGCCCGAAAAATGGGCGGACGCCGCCGGACGGATGCGTCAAAATTCAAACGGATATGGCTGGACTCCATCGATGGCATCGATGTATATCGAATGGAATTAAAAGTTTTTTTGTTTTTTTTGGTCCTAAAGATTGCGCTTTCCCCAAAAGGCATTATACAAACCCGCTTATGTTCGAATGGAACGTTTTGCGAAAATTTTGAAAACAATCGATCAAGAACTTTTCGAGATCCTTCATGTCGAACGGTAACGTTTTACATTTTTATTTATATAGATATGTTTTGTATTTTAACAACAAGCTTATTGAAAAGAACTAAACCGGCCTAAAGAAACATATTCGTAGATAACTGCATACAATACAGTTCTCGTATTATAGTCTAATAAGAGTTATACGCAAATCAAGCAATCGCTAATTACGATTGTTAACCAGCTTTTGTCAAACATTTGGACAATACTGTCTGCATTTCTCGTGTGCGTTATATTGATATCAGTGATGAATGATGTGGGAAATCTCATGCGTGGTGTTCTTCCACAAAACACTTAAGCCAATTGCTTATTTTTCTTTTCTACGAAATGCTATGGACTCTATTGCAGGCTACAGCTTGTCTGTCTGTCTGTCTGTCTGTCCGTTTTTCAACTTGACCATGTCTTTGCCTGCAATATCAAATAACGCAAATGAGTTGGCATAAAAGTTTGGTGTTCATCTGCACTTTTCACGGGCGATGGGTAAGAATAAAGACGGATAGCGATCGATGGTTGGCAATCGTCTCTATAAATCAGTTTTGCACGTTCGACCGTAAACTTCTGTTAACAACGACGAATACTCGATCTTGGTCTCACAGGTTCATTCTCTTCCAGATGCGATAAAAGCAATCTTCCTTTGACCACAAAGGTCCCACTACCGTCTACAATGCAGAATGCCCTTGATCCATCCTCTTAGGCGCAATGAATTAAAGCGTTTTCCTGTTGAATACATGCATGAACAGCTGAATATCACCGAAAACTTTCAAACTCAACAACAGTTATATCTATATTACTCTTAGTGAGTCCTTCTACTGTTTTTGACGAACCAAAAACAAAATGCAATAAAACGCTTAAAAACGATCTAACTGAGTCACATCTCAAATAGGTCTAATGGTTATAAAATAAACTTGATAATATTGCCAGATGATCGGCACGATTCGGCTATTATTTAGAAAATAAACATGTACCAAAGTAGCTGCACGTCACTGTGATATCATTTAGCAAGATGACTATCAAGTTGGTAAATAACAGAATTTAAGAATTCTTCAGATCAATAATTGCATATTAAAACAATAAAATTTCCCCCCAAAAATTAAAGGCACCAATAACACACAAAGATTGTATTCATATAGGCCTACACTTCACGAACAAGATATGAATACAAACTTTGTCTGTTATTGACACCATGCTCATTTTAAGGTCCAAGGTCTTCGAGTTAAAGCTAGTGTCACCGCGTAATCAGATAAACAGTGCGTGCAGAAAAAAAGAGCTAAATTATTGAGAGCTATGAAAAAGCCGTTGATGAATGGAGATCGTCTCAATGGCAATTGTTCTGGTTCATTGAAAAGAACCAAATGCCCCCCAAATCCGGACTTTAACCCGATGGATTAGCAAGTGTGGAGAGATATGCTGCCATGGAGAAACGCCACAATCTTCGGCCAAAACCAAGAGCGTTAAGAGAAATGATTGTCGCATTGGAATTGACATGGGAAGCTTTACTTCTGGAGCACATTAACAGGGCCATCAAGAACTTTACAAAAGAGACTCAGAAAAAGTGTGGGCACTAGTGGTGGAAATATTGAACAGTGTTTACTCTGGGTCCCCTGCTTTGGGGAATCCAGGTTTCTAGAGGGGTGGGAACGAGGATAAACCACAATTTGGCGGACGGTCAACCGCTGAAGCACGTGGCGATGACCGGCGGAAGGTTCTCTACTCTTGTCATCTATTTTTTTGTGATGGCCTTCTTTATTTAAAAAAACCAGTTGTTCAATTTGTCGTTTCTGGGGTGGGAACTCCCCCCCCCCCCAAGAGACGTCTAGATTAAGCACTGCACATTGAACACAAGTTGTGAAACACTGTCATGTTTATTAGATAACAATTATTCACGATGTGACTGAATAAAAAAAATTGTGTTCCTTTTTGCGTTATGTCTGTATATAGATCGCCACAAGCAGTCACAAACTCACTAAAAAGGATATAACTTTTATTCAGTTTCAATATATTTGGTTTGGTATGGTTGTTGTACGTAGATAGGAATAATTGTCTTTAAGCGTGCACGTGTAAGACCTGATTTTTAAAATCCTTAGTCTACTCCTTGCAAAGATATCGACAAAAACTTTCAACGGTTATTTTTTGGTGGCCGACGCTACATCTACATTCCTCTGTTCCTTTAATCAGATCGTTACTTGACCTCGAGCGTTTCTTTTATTCTCTCCACTTTTTCTTTGTCCAAGATCTTTGTCTCCTAAGTAGCCATTAATCAAAAGATGAGTTGTTTGCAACATGGAGCTTGTATATTGAGTCCCCTCGTGATAGCTCTGCAGCTGTATAATTGTAGCCACAGTCCGTTGTTGACTTCCATCCGCAAAGTACGCGTCCTCGACTTCCGTAGGCCTACATACAAATGACACGGAGGGCGATCCCTAGAATCATTAATTATACATTATGTCCATTACGTAATGCGTATAGCATATACGACATATCTTCTGCACACGCATTTCAGACATAGGTTACAAACGTATCAGCCACACGAATTTCTCCAGTTGCATATATATTTAGTCACCTATACGCATATATAATATACATAGATCTATGTACAGGGGTGGATCCAGGGTGCCAATCCGGCCATGGCTCCTTCATTTAAAAATGTCTTTATTTTTGATCAGCTGTTTTGGCTTGGAAAGTTGACATGGCCCCCAAAATGATATCTTTTCTTGGGAATCCGAGACAAATGACTAAAAAGTCATCAGATTTTTCGGCGACCAAGACGAAAATTTTGCCCCTCACCCTTGGAAAATTTATGCATCCGCACTTGCATAGGAAATATATGTGAGAACATTAGGCTGACTGGATATACATGTATCTTTGTTATGCATGCTCTGTATACACATATACATGAAAAACCAGGCAAAGGTACATTATAGGCATATAGGAAGATGCGAGAACAATAACACTTGACTCATGTCCATCACTTCTTGCTCTTCTGGGTGTTGCAGGGCTTCGTAGATTTATTAACAATGACCTTTGCACCGATCGTGTGTTTTTCATTCGTTATGATCATGTCAAACGTATGACAGATAAATTAACCTGAGCTCTGGATTTGTATGGCAGGCGATCAGATAGCGAGGAAACGTCCTGTGCGTCACGTTAAGCTTGTATCACAATATTGCAGAAGATGCGAATGTCCTCATTTCTGATAAATTTTTAGATTTCTTATTTGCAAGAAGCAATCACAATGATTATAGAAGAGTCCATTTCCTTCTTTTTTTAGAGATAACAAATAATTATCAGTGACTAATAGATAAAAGTAGAATAAATCTTTTCGAATGCCACTGCGAACTGTTTCCGGTCTATAATTCAGACAATAGAATAATATTACGATGGTGCTGATCATATATACATCGTTTAATTTTGTGATTGCTCGTTTGGGAGAGTGCTTTGCCCGGAAAGAATATCGTTATAATCACTGTTAAAATATGGATCAGACACATTTCAACGCTATCACGCATTCGTCATTGCCACAGCGAAAGTATAGCCTACCCGAGAAAGTTCATCTATCTAACTGCATGTTATTTGCTTGTAATAGGCTAATTATTATGATTGTGTCTTGAGTTAAAACTTTTAAATTACGTGTTTTCTGGATAATTGGAAATTTTCTCAGCTGCGTTAATTACAATTTGTAACCTTCACTGCTAGTATTAAAACCCATACTTGCGCCCATAGTAGGCCTAAGTAAGACTTCAAAAGTTATGTACTCAGCAATTTTCATACAGTTGAGTGATTTTAGAACGGGAGTTATGTAATGTATACATGCGGTGATGTCTTGATCTCCTGGTGATAGGTCTGGACAGGGGCGGATCCAGGGGGACCAATCCGGCAATGCCCCCCATTTAAAAATTTCTTTATTTTTGACCAGCTCGGAAAGTTGACGTGGCTCCCCCATGTGTAATTCCGTAGGCCCTCTCCACACCCACGGAAGTCCGCACACGAAGTCCATACGCCTAAAAAAGGTAAAAATTAAAAAGTCATCAACTTTTTGGCGGATAAAATATGGTATCTTTTTCTTGTGAATTGGAGAGACAAATGACTAAAAAAGAAGACAAATGACTTTTAAAAAGGTCATAAGATTTTTCGGCGACCAAGACCAAGACGAAAATTTATCCCTGTCCCGAGACCGAAAATTTGTGACCCCCTTTTGGAAAATTTCTGCATCCGCCCTTGGGTCTGGATGAGTTAATTTGGCCGGATACAATGCTGAGGATAAAGAAATTACTAGTGATCAATCCTGGTGCGGACATTTGAGATATAGCCTAGATCGTGGGTGCAGCTTTAAAGTCAGTGGGGTCAAATACCGCTGATGTCACGAATATGCACGAATGAAGTGCACATCGAGAGGTTGGTGGTGAGATTATAGAAGAAGAAAAATGTGGGTTAAAATTAATGACAAAACTGTTGCACTTTGAGGTGAAAGTAAGAGTTGGAGTTGGTGAGTAGGTTCATGGAAGGCAGGGGCGGCGCCAGGATTTCAGTTTTTTGGGGGGGCGGAAGCCTCCCGGATGAAATTTTCCATTTTCACCCGCCAAATATAAAAAATCCGGATGGCCTTTTTTAGGGGGCTTAGCCTTTTATAGAGGGGCTTAGTCCCCTAGCCCCCTAGCGCCGCCACTGATGGACGGAACAAGGCATGAGCCAAATCAGTTGCTCTTTGTTTTGCTATCCTGCTAAATCACATTTGCATCAGATGGCTATTTTCGGCGGCATTCTCTTTTAACTCTCGATTACGAGGCATCGGCCAGTTTCTACATGTAAGATGCTCTTGCGTGTTGAATACTGGTGGCACAAGCACGCAACAGGGCAACAACAAACAGGAGGTTGTCTGCCAAAGACACATCTCAAGTCTAATTAATTTGGAAGTGAGAGCTGTTTACTTACAGCTGGACCCGTCTTTTCTTATGCGAGTTTCGACTGAGCTGTGACCGGTATAGCGTGCCGTGAGCTTATCAACACTGACCGTTTAGGTAATACTGCCTTTGACTGAATGCATCTGCAAGTCAACAGAACCGTCACCTAAAATCAAGGCTCCGACGATGGGAGCGAGGAAACTACATAAGAATAGGCATAGTATTCGGAACATTTAATTCGCTAGAGACCTCTCCAGACTCGGTCCAGTTTTAAAGGCACGCGAGATGCGTGTCTGGTGTAAAATTGAATAAAAGTCTGCCTTAGCTATATTGTACTCTGAAAATGGGATATACTGAATGCACTTTTGAGATCTACATGTAGGCCTATACTTCATGTAGGCCTATTTTGAAGCACACTGTCTATTATTACTGTCTAGTAAATAGTAATCGTGGGTCAGTAAACGCATTTACGCGTATTTTGAGATGTCCCCTACCTAGCGGGACTTGTCCCTTTTGGTGTGCCTATTGCTCCCACGTTGTTATTCTGCCTACTCTTTATTTGAATTTTGCTTAATTCTGATTATGTTTACTTAGTTACATGTTTGTTTTATGATTGAAATGGGATCAATAAAAAATGTCTAATGTCTAATGTACATGTGCATGATGTTTGAAGCGCATTTTTTTTTATTGTATTCGCGTAAACGAAGCCTCGCGTAATATAGATTCCATGCATGCCACAGGAATGTTTACAGAAGAGATCAACAGAACTCTTTAGCACAAACAAGATTTTATTTAAATATTCCAACTGACTATTAGGCTAAGTGTGCGAAGCCTTAAACACATATTGGGACCTATACACGCGTTGGCCCCAATATGTGTTTAAGGCATCACAATTTTTGGCATATCAGAAATACAAAATTTTCTTTTGGGAATGAACTTCTCCACTTTATATACATTGAGAAAGCCAATTGCCCCAAATCTCCGGATTTGAACCCGATGGATTGATAATCAATTGCGGAGAGCTATAATGATGAAGAAATGTCACAATCTGCAACCAAAACCAGGAGCGGTAAGAGAATTGATGGGCGCATTGGAGTTGATATGGGAAGATTTGCCTTTGGAACGCATCAACAGGGCCATAAAGAACTTTGCAAAGAGACTCAAAAAAGAAGTTTTGGCACTGGTGGTGGGCACATTGTTGTGAAGCACCAACAAGTTCATTTCACAACAGTTATTTGAAATATGACTTGATAAAATCGGGTTTTTGTCACTTTTTGCGCTACGTTTTTGAATTCTAGTCAAAAAACGGTGGGCGGCCTCACTAAAAGTGGTGTAACTTTTATTCTGTTCGAAATATATTGATGAATTATGGCCATCATGTGTAAGTATGAATTGCCTATAAGCCTGTAAAATTTCATTTTGAAATTCTTACTTTTGGTCAAGATATTGGCTAAAAACCTATAGGTGGGTCTTTTTTGCGCACCCTGCATGTATATTTACTTCGGTCACATCATGAGAAAGAAGGGAACATGCATAGAGAAAGAGATCATGCATGCAGGGAACAATTCCGGGAGGTAGAGGAAGAGGAAGGCCAAGAACGAATTGTCTGGACAACATAAAGACATGGACGGGCTTGCAAATGGAAGAAATGCTAAGAATGACGAAGGACAGGAATCGTTGGAGGAACATCGTGCATGATGCGGCCGAACCTCGTACCGAGGATGGCTAGGAACAGAACAGTACAGCATGTATATAATATATATATTTAATTATAATTATTATATAGGCAATAGTCATTCATTTATATAATTATCCAGTCATCACCTAACATTAATGTCATTGCATCTTTCATGCATTGAAAATATTAGAAGACGCTACACTGCTTCTCTTTCCTATATATTCCTGTTTAGCATTAATGCGTTGTCATATGATCAGACCTAAGCCTATGCCGTCTAGGCCTAAGCTTAATGTTCACAGCCCACGCGAGATGACAATCCTTACCGCAGAACTTAAAAAAAAAATAATCTCCGGTTGCAAGAACGGCGAACATAATCTGCTGCGAAACGACCATTATCGAAAAGCTGCATGCACGTGGAAGACAAGTAAGTGGTGAAGATGCGAAAAAGAATAATCTACCTCATACTCTGCTAAAAAAAAGGCGCATAATAAACTGAGAATTCAGGGAAGAACAGACTGCAGACCATTAAACATCGTGCAGGCGAGCGATAATGAACTCGTGTTATTGCATATAGCAGCAACCATTGTGACCACAAGTCGTAGGAATTGAAATGCGAATGTATGGCAGCTAGGGCAATCAATTGTAGCCTATATTGGACGCCTCTATACATCCACGTAGGCTACATTCGACTGGCTGGACGTTAGGTTTATTGGACAAATCTAGGTGCAATAGCATCAGTTCAACAACAGCCAGTCTCTCCTGTCTGAAAAACACGGTTCGATGGAAGCGAACTGCTTGTTGATTCTCGTCTGAAATCGGGAATCCGATGGTAACGTATAGTCTACATGCTAATCCTGCACGGGAAAAAACTCGGAAGCTGGAGCTAACGGAATGCAGCATGGCTACAATTTCCAATTCCAATCTCGGACAATTCCAGAAGTCACGTAAATAAACTTCTTCTGCAGTCCACGGTGTCCGCGTCTGACGCTGTATATATGTACGCCGCGTCTATTTCCCGTAGGCCTACGTGAAATTAGCCTCATTTGCATTGGTGATCATTGTATACCCGAGTTCGACGACGACGACGAAGAAGAAGAAGCCAATGCACAAATGGACGCGGCTACTTGTCTGAATGCTGCTGCTGCTGCTGCGACAGCGTGTTCAGCGGATGGATCATTAGCCTTAGCCGCATCCTTTCGAATCTGTTGTTTACGCGGCCTTTGGGTGCCGCAATGGACATCCTTCCTGGACCCTAAATCACTGACGGGGCCAAACGACCGACCACTGTATATTATGCCATTCAACAGATTAGATACTTTGCTGCATGAAGGGGAAATAGATTTCTAAAATTGAGAGTAATTCCTCCCCGATCGCCGAGATAATGACAAGGGAGAAGATTCTGAGAATTGCGCACGTACCTTGGTATATAAGTGGGAAAAAAGCATCGCTTCTGTCTGCAGTCTCTCTATTTTGACCAAAATAAGCTATCGTATAAAGAAGAGAGAACGACAAGCATAATGATGTAAATTTGGCGACGAAGACTGCAATTCTTATCCGCAATATAAAAAACGACGACGACGACGATGATGATGAAGTTGATGACTATATATATATATTATATATACATATATATATATTGTGAGCCTATCTCAACTTACACTTAACTTCCGTAGCTAATGGCTAGTTATAAGTAGGCCTATCTACAGTTCTTTAACTTGTTACGGAAGACAAACACAATTCTCTCTCTATTTCTGTGTCTTATTAAAATCCATCAACCGCAAGGAAACATAAACGACACGACAATGACTGTATCAAAACAAACACAAACTCAACGTTAAGACAACTCCGCCATCTTATTAAAACTCTCTCTCACTACCTTCATTATACACGCCTTCTACACACGACTGGCACACCTACACAAGCCTATCTCATTCTTAGCGTACACATCTCCTTCAGCCGCTCTGTCCGTCTCTCTGTCCCTGTCGCTCTTGCTCTCAGGCGTACGCGGCGCCGCTACAACTTTCCCGCCATTCAACCGCCTAGCTGGCCTGCCTGTACGCTCAACAATTAGCTGACCATTCAAGGTTATACAAATTAGCTCACATTACCTCTTTCCTTTCTTTTAAAGAGAGCTAATTATCTTTAAAAATTAGCGAACGTAGCTTAATTAAAACAATGCAAACAATTCTTAATATAACATCATAAAATATCATACGCTACAGTCTAGATAAACAATCAGCTACTACATTCAGTTTACCTTTCTTGTAGTTCAACAGAATGTCAAAATTTTGTAATGATAATGACCATCTGACTAACTTAGCAGATTTTGACATTGATTCAGTCAAATAAACTAAAGGATTATGGTCTGTGAACACATTGATTTTAGAACCAATAATAATTTCTTTCAACTTGTTTAAAGCCCAAATGATTGCATAGGCTTCCTTCTCAATCGTCGCCCATCTCCTCTGGGTATCTGTCAGCTTCTGACTGATAAATGAAACGGGACGTTCTATCCCTTCATTGTCCACCTGAGATAGAACAGCTCCCACAGCAAAATCACTGCTATCACAGTACAAATTAAATGGTTTACCAACCTCAAACATATATAGAACCACATTTGACAATACAATCTGTTTCAGTGAATCAAAGGATTTCTGATGTGTCTCAGTCCAAACAATGTTTTCAGGTACTTTCTTGCTGGTTAAGTCTGTCAATGGTTTAGCAATTTCGGCAAAATTACAAATAAATTGTCTGTAAAACCCAAAAAATCCTAAGACCTGTTTCACTTGCTTCTTCGTTTCAGGTTTCTTCAAATTAATCAAACTGTCAATCCTATCCGGATTCATCATCTTCTTCCCTGATCCTATAAGGTGACCGATGAATTTCACCTCACTCTTACCAAACACACATTTCTTCAAGTTCAACGTTACATTATGCAGTCTTATTCGTTTCAGAAATAATTCCAAATGTCTTAAATGAATGTCCCAATCATCAGAATGTACAGCAATGTCATCAACATACGGTTCAGTGAATTCATGAATCGGTTGCAAAATCATATTTATCGCTTTTACAAAAGTCCGTCCAGAGTTAATCATTCCAAAAGGAACGCGTGTAAATTCGTACAGTCCATTATGTGTAACAAAAGCAGTCTTCCATTGATCGCTCTTCTTCACAGGACAAGTCCAATAGGCACTGCGACAGTCCATAACGGAAATAAACTTGGATTTCCCGACTTTGCTCAAGACATCATTGACGATTGGCATAGGATATCTACAATTCTCAGTAAAAGAGTTAATGTATCTGTAGTCGCATGCCAGTCTCAAGGATCCATCCTTCTTTTTGACAATGACAAGTGGACTTGCCATTCTGCTTGACGATGGTTGAATGATGTTTTCTTTCAGCATCTCTTGTATTTGTTTTTCCACTTCTGCACGGTATATTAATGGTATTCGATATGCCATGAACTCCTTTTCGCAAAAGTCTGGCTTCAACACCACTTCATGTTCTACTAATGTACATAATCCCGGTTTGTCTGAAAATCTGTCGGCATAACGATTTAGTACATCAAGTAACTGTTTCTGCTGTTCGTTCGTAAGGTGTCCAATTTGTTCATAGTCCAATTGAAGTGATTTCTGTTTTGTCTCTGGATGGTCTTCCTTCAGCGGTATTTCTACCACTGATCCAAATTCGTCATCCTCTTCCACGATCAGACCACACGACAATGATCTCGTGATGAACTTTCTCATCTTGTTGGCATGAACTATTCGTCGTCCACTTTCATTCATGTCCACGAGATACGAATATTTGGATCTTCTTTGCAAGACAGTGCATGGACCATGCCATCGTGAGATCAATTTATTGGTTGATGTTGGATACAATACAATGACGTTTTCTCCTGGTTCGAATTCTTTATCTTTTGCTCTTTTGTTATATTGGCTGGCGTATTGTTTTTGCTTGTCTTCGGCACAACTCTCAGCGAATGTCAATGCCTTTTCCATGTCTGCTCTTAAATTCTTCAAGTACTTTGCCGGTTGCACTCCAATGTTCGGTGGTAAATTTATTTCTTCGGTCCAGCTTTCTTTAAGAATGGTTAGCGGCCCTCTTGGCAACTTTCCATAGACCAGCAGATATGGTGCCACTCCTGTAGTTGCATTAGGCACTTCTCGCAATGCCCAGACGGTAAATGGAATGATTTTATGCCACTGTCTCGGATTTTCCACAATGACATGATGAACCATCTTCTTGAACGTTTGATTCCATCTCTCCACTATTCCGGCCGCCTCTGGATGACCTGGCGAATCGAATCGAGGACAACATCCCATCAATTTCAGAAATTCTCTCGTTAAGCTGGCTGTAAAATTCGTTCCTCTATCACTCGTTATCACTGACGGAACTCCGACATCCATGAAGAGCTTCATCAGAGCTTCGCATACAGCCTTAGCAGTCAATGACTTCATCAAGAAGATTGTCGGCCATCTTGTACATGAATCTACGATGCACAAGCAATACTTATGCCCTGCTGCTGACGTCGGTTCGATTGGTCCTACCACGTCCATTGTCATTCTTCGGAATGGAACATCTTCTCTTGGTATTGGTGTAATCGGTACTCGATCCATCACCAAACTTCGTGCTTTCAACTGACACTTCTCACAGGACTTGCAGAACTTCATCACATCTTTACGCATCTTTGGCCACACAAAGGACAACTTGATAAGTTCTCTTGTCTTCTCTTCTCCCAAGTGTCCGCCGAATACTGACTCGTGTGCCAATTCCATTACCTGAATTCTTCTTTCTTTCGGCAACACCAACTGGTACACCAATTGATCCAGCATTTGATGCCTCTTATACATCAAACCATTCACCACATTAAACTCTGATCCTTTGTCTTCAGCTATCTTCCACCACGACTTCAGTGACTCGTCATTTCTCTGCTGCTCTTCAAATTTCTTTGCATCTGCCAACTGTCTTTCATCATTCGTATTCTCAGAAAACAAATCTCTCATACTCGTATCCATTTCACTATCGCTTCCGGAATCATCCTAATCATCACGCTCACATGCAGCCATCTCTTCTTCAATTTCATTGCTTTCGGATGTAATACCTTCTTCTTCTTGAACACTTTGTTCATCCTCGCTTTCTGTGTCATCATCTGACGAACTTTCATTTAGCGTTTCCTGTTCTCCTTCTTCCACTTCTCTTCTCCGACTCTGTGCTCTCGTAGTCACATTCGCTTGTAATTCTCCTTGCAGTACATTCACTGGTGGAGTCTCTTTCAGTTCTGCGATTATCTCTGGATGTAGCAAGAACTTTTCTTTGTTATCTTTACACAAGACTGCCGGAATGCTGGCACATACCAAAGTTAAATATGGCGCAATATTTACTTCCTTGTCCTTTAAATTGTCTCCTACGTTATGACAACTCATCCGCACTTCTATTTTCACTAATTTAGCTGGAATGGGCTCTCCAGCGACACATTGCAAATATACTCTGCCAATTTCTTCTACGATTGCTCCTTTCAACAATTCTTCATTAATTACTGGAATCTCAGTACCAGAGTCAATCAACGCTTGGACTTGCACGGGATGACAACTGTCATCATTTCCACGTATCTCTACATTTACATGCTGTAATAGAGTCTTCTTCAAACGTTGACACTCATCTTTACTTTCAGTTTCTCGATCAATTTCTGTAATGGGAGCAGATTTTACCACTTCTCTCTGTATAGTAAACTGAGGCGTGCACTTCATGACTGACTTCACTTCCGTTTCGCGGTTGTCTTGTTCTCCCAGCTGATTAGGTGCATTCATTACTTGAATTTGATTTACTCTGAGATTTTCTGCACTTCGACTAAATCTATTTCTCAGATTTGTCATTCTTGGTGGTACTTGGCAATCCTTCACCAAATGTCGGTCTGATTGACAATTATGGCATCGTTTCCTAACAATACTTGTCTGTTCGGTGTTCTCCCGCCTGTAATTGTACGGAGTGTAGGCTGCATTGCCTTCTCTTTGGCGTCCCATCACTGGAGTTCGACTGTAGATTTGTCTGTCCCCCGTTGCTTCTTTTCTTTCTTGTCCAAACTGTCTTCCAGGATAACTATCTTTCCTTACATCATTACTTCTGACTTGGCTTTCCGTTGCTTTGCTATTACTGTTCCACCTGGTTTGCTTTGAACTATTACCCCATGCTTCATATTTCGGTTTATCTTGAAACATTACACCAATTCGATTGTTTACATGTATGTCTGCGAGATCTGCAACGTTACTAGCTTCCAAGCATTCAGTACCCTCCTTTGCAAGTACAAACTGTAGTGGACCCGGTGGTAGACATTCTTTCAACTTATCCGCCACCAACAGATCAAAAACAACTTCTCATAGTTTTTGCCCACTCGTCTACTTCTGACATAATAGTTCAGCAAATTCTTCAATCTGGCTGTAAACATAGTGTATGTCTCTTCTGCCGTTTTCTTCGCATCTACAAATCGTGATCGATATTCTCTCGCTGTCAATTTAAATTCTTTCAGTAAATGCTCTTTCACTACGTCGTAATTGTCTAGATCATCAAAAGACAATCGGTTTAGCACTGTTCTCGCTCTTGGTGTCATTAGTGGTAACAGCAATTTGACCCAAAACTGCTTTTCCACCGTAAAACTGTTGAATGCATTCTCAACTGTCTCAAAATATAATGGCACCTCCATCATATCATATGGCATCTTAGGTAACACGTGTTTCATTGCATCACCTATCTTCTTAATCTTAGACACCATTGTCTCACTTTCTCGGATCCTATTTTGTTCTGACTCCTCACGGCTCCTTCTATCGTCTTCGTCTCTTTTCTTCAGTCTATTTTGATCTTCCCTGCGCAGTTCTTGTTCTATCTTCTGCTGCAACAATTCTAGCTGCTTTCTGCGTTCCTCCTTTTCAATAGCCATTTCTCGTAGCTGTGCTTCCTTAAGAGCGAGTTTCTTTTGTTCTATTTGTACTTGTTCTTCCCTTTCTCTTTCCGCTCTTTCCAAACTTTCTTTCTCTATTTTCAATTCTTCCTGTCGAATTTCTTCGGCTTTTTCTAATTCTGCCAAACGCATAGTTTCCTTGTCTTCCTCGCGAGCCTTTTGCTCTTCGATCTGTTGTTTCCGTATTTCTTCATCACTTTTCCTTGCTCTCTCGTACTCTATCATTAATTCCATCCTTCTTCGTTCTGCTTCGTCGCGATCTTTTTTCATTTGTTCTAACTGAAGCTGGAACTGCTGCTTCTGCATTTCTATCTCTTGTCTACGTTGCTCCTCTTTCTCTTTCTCTTCTTGTTTCCGTTCTTTCTCCTCTTGTCTCCGTTGCTCCTCCCTCATCATCATAAATTGCATCAACGCCTCCATAGACATCGGTGCCTGTGGCTTTTCAACTGGCTTCTCCTCAGCGCCACCCACCGCGCCTTTCTCCTCAGCTTCCTTTTTAAGCCAAACCTCTGCTAAAGCTTCCATCAAATTCTCTCTAGACATCTCTTCCACTTCTTCCACGTCTAGACCGGCTTCAATTAATAATTTTATTAATCGATCAGAAGACATCTTTTTAATACTAGCTTGTTTTTGTTCTGTAAGTTTCTCCATCTTACTTGCTTACTTCAGTGATTTCCGTGAAGAAATCGAGGGAGTGGCTATGATTTTTGTGATTGGTTGACTTCAATTCTTATTGCTCCTCGAATAAACAAGCGAGTTTTGTATACCTCTCTCTCTGGCGTTGCGTTGTCGTAATGTCGTTCGTATGCTCGTTGTATAATCTTCTCACCAGCTGTTCTGATCCTCGGAATGCTTCTCCGGTCGATCAGATGCTCAGACTGCTTCTCCCGTGTGCTCGGCTCCTCGTATTGTTTTGAAATCCACAGTCCGTAACTTGGCTTCGATATTTCTCCGACGGTAAACTTGGCTACGTTATCCACTGTCCGTAACTTGAATTCAAATAGCCCTCCGACCGTAAGCTTGGATAAGTTAATCCTGCGTCCGTTTCTTGAGTTCAATATCCACCGTAGACTTGAGTTCGATATCCCACCGCTGTGTCACGAAAATGTGAGCCTATCTCAACTTACACTTAACTTCGGTAGCTAATGGCTAGTTATAAGTAGGCCTATCTACAGTTCTTTAACTTGTTACGGAAGACAAACACAATTCTCTCTCTATTTCTGTGTCTTATTAAAATCCATCAACCGCAAGGAAACATAAACGACACGACAATGACTGTATCAAAACAAACACAAACTCAACGTTAAGACAACTCCGCCATCTTATTAAAACTCTCTCTCACTACCTTCATTATACACGCCTTCTACACACGACTGGCACACCTACACAAGCCTATCTCATTCTTAGCGTACACATCTCCTTCAGCCGCTCTGTCCGTCTCTCTGTCCCTGTCGCTCTTGCTCTCAGGCGTACGCGGCGCCGCTACAACTTTCCCGCCATTCAACCGCCTAGCTGGCCTGCCTGTACGCTCAACAATTAGCTGACCATTCAAGGTTATACAAATTAGCTCACATATATAATATATATATATAATATATATATAATTATATGATGCCGAGGTATAATACTTGCAATGAAGATGAAGGCAATTTGTTAGAAATGGATGGCGGTGATGAGTGCCTGAAACTTTCACGCACATAATAGTCTGTACAATATTATTGTAAATTATACATGTACGTCGATTTGTGTATTTTTTGTGCTTTCCTTTATTACTATCCGTACGTACTTCTTGTATGCAACGTAGCCTACTCGTATGCTATGCAGAGCAATTGTGTGTGAAGGAGGGCATGCTCAAGGTCCCTAATCTCCCTATACAGTATACACAGTATACCCACCTCGGACGAGGATCGAACCCGTACTCTACGTGTTACAGGTTGACCCCTCTATCCAGTCGACCACCGTGCTTCACTATATATATGAAGTGGTGTAGCGCGGTCGTGGTGGTAGTGGCAGCGGTGGTATATCGGTGGCTGGTAGCACGGCTCCATATAATTTTCAATTACATGGAGCTGCAGTTTGCAAGAGGCTTTGATCTCATGGGATTCAATGGGTTTCAATCCATTGAATCCCATCTTATGCGTATGGGAAGAGCAGCAAAAGATCCCTAATTAATGTTGAACAGCTTACAACTGTCTAGACAGTCGACGCGTGCAAATATAGAACCAAATATGCATCATATCGTATGGTTTTATGGTCAGCAAAGATGTGGCTTCTTAATTCAGAGAGAGAGATTCTACACAGTATTTATATAGAGCGAGGAATTAAGAGTACGGTGCGGGTTAGATGTACGTGTTGCAGACAGACTTCGTGGCCTGTATGCAGGCAGGCAAATGTGTACGTTGGACATTAGTCATCAGGTTTAGAATGAAATGCTAAAGAATCACTGATGAGATATTGATATATCCGTTTGATGTCGGTTTTAAGCGTGTACTATAGAAGCTTTATTGTAATTATGTTGACATCTTGATGGTCCGTCGTGTTATTCTTACGAATTCATCAGCTATGCTAGCTGATATTGCCGCGTTCCCGAAGTGCGTTTCGCGCCAAATGTTCAGATCAAAAGGGTTTCGTGGTAAACAAAGGAACTGGGAAGTACTGCATTATTAAATGGTACGGGTGAGATGGTGAGGGAGAGTGCTTGCCATGGCACCCACCCCGTCCATCATTGAGTGCATGCGTCTGAGAAGGAGGGAGGGAGAGAGAGGGTAGCGTAGGGTTTTTTAACGTGCAGTTGTACACAAAATGTGCAGTTCTAAATGGCACTTAAATACAGTTAAAACTAGCAAAAAACGTCATTGACCTCCGATTGGAAGTAATTTACCATGGAGGATGGGAAAGGAAAGAAGGGGTTGTGCAGTTCTAAAAATTCCTTAAAAACAGCCCTGATCTGAAAGGGGATGGCAAAGGTTTGTCCATGCATGTGACTCGTATACCGTATCCGAAATAATGACTCAGATTCGCTGTATCACATTCAACACAGGAAAGCATTCCTCTATTCCATGTATGCATTTTTTATGTGCAATTCGGTATCGTTGGAGCGCGACATATTGTCGCATGTCGCGATGACTGACAGCCCTATAGGCGTTAGAATAAAGCACATTGCGGGATGAAAGGCTAATTTCGCATGCAGCAAAAAAATCCCACCATGTATTGTTCGTGTTGCTGCCATTTGACCGTTATAATGTCAGTTATTGCGATCCTATAGATGTAGGCACGAGGCAGCAGATTATTGCACCGTCGACGACGACCTTGTGGCAATCTAGACTATATGCATTTTTCGCAAATAACAGGTCTTTGTTTCGAAGCCTTTGCACGTACATATATATATATATATTATATATATATATAATATTATATATCCTATACGTTGATCATCGTTCAGCAACCGACGACTGTCGATGTACGACGCCATTTACTTGATATATTCAATTGCCGTCTTCCCTCACCGCACCCCCGACCCACTCCGACACTCAGATCTATATATATATGTATATATATATATATATATATTCACGACATCAAATCAAACTCACTTTACATCGGATATATTCGTAGACTTACTCCTCCGACCCGTATATAATATATATGCTCGCAATATGCATCAAGTATCTAGTAACATATTGATGCTGGCACCTGCGTGAGGACAATCAACGCACCTAAGATCACGAAACGCGACCGGATCTATAGATGCTTCTCAACTCAATTCAACGTAGGAAATTGCAACACTTGCCAGTTACAATTACGTCCGACAGTAATGCTTTAGGGTAACAGGACAATAACACCTGCATGGAAAACGGATTGAAACCTAATTCGGACTAATCGGACTCGATGCAGCGCTCGTGAATAAGCTGGTGCCCTACGCTTGGATTTTCAGTGGCGCTTTAGAAGTTGGAGATTACTGTTACGAGCATAATATAGCATAGGATGGTAAAGACGTGTAAAGAGCAACTTCAAGAAAGAATCAAAAGCAACGGACAAACTAAACAGATTTCAGACGTTTCCGCTTTCTTGACCGACGGAATTACATACTTACTTACATGATGACGTATGTCCTTGTATACATAGACATATTGTAGAGATCTCAGTATACCAGCACAGTAATGATAATGAGGCGCGGTGGTGTAGTTTGTTTTTTGTATGTGCACTTGTTATAGCGCCTCTTCAAGCACACTACTCAGAGGCGCTCCCGACTGCAGAGCGGACACTGCATCGGAGTTTCACGCCGAAGCGCTGAGCAATTGCGAGTGAAGAACTTGCCCAAGGTCTCTACGCCGAAAGGTTGCAGGTTCGAATCCACCTCAAGTCGCCGCATAGAGAGCTTGCATAGGATTTGCGAAAAGCAATGTTTTCGAGTGGAGAGACAGCGAGTGGTGGAGTTTTTGTGAGTTCGCGCGCATGCGTGGGTGCGTGTGCACGCGCGTGCGTGTGTATGTGTGTGTGTGCGCGCGCGCGTGTGTGATGCCCGTCCGAAGTTTGTTGTGACAAAAAGCGATTTGCAAATTTTTTAGTGATGGAAAATCAAAAAACGACGTCGGCTTTAATCATGCTGTTCACAGACTGATTACGATGAAGATTTTGATTTTGATGAAGATTATGATTACGATGAAGATTATGGCGACTTTTTAGTCACAGACCGACACGGATCGTTTGAACTATTCGCTCATCTATTATTTAACTATATGACGAGATGTTGATGGTCACGTGGGAGGTAGTTACCTTTTCTTCTCGATGAAATCTTCTTTTCTTGCCGTTGCTTCGTTTCTCAGTCAGCCAGACGGAAGTGGCGATTCACCCGTCTTCCTCACGACGAATTACGACTCGGAGTCATAACCTTCAATGTTCGAAGTTCGCCGTAGAATCCATTATACCGTCGGATCGCGTCTGCTGCTGCTGCTGCTGCGCTGCCAACGACCGACCGCCAGCGATGCTGAAATGCTGCTTTTATGTACTGAGTCAGTGTAAGCGAGTGAGATACGGACACAGAGACAGAGAGGGATGGAGGGAGGGAGAGACAGAGAGGGACAGAGGGAGAGACAGAGGGAGCGTACGGATGATGAGGCCGGAGCCAGCTAAGCGGGTGATCGGTCGGACGACAAGAACCCATGCACAACCAGCAAAGACTGAAGACGACGGGACCGATGGAAAAGGAAGAGGAAAAGGAAGAGAAGGAGGAGGCGGAGGCGGAGGCGGAGGCGGAGGCGGAGGAGGAAGTGGAGGAAATGGAAGAGGAGGAGGGGAGAAGAACGAGGGGAGGACGAGGAGGAGGATGAGGAAGACGAAGAGGAGGAGAAAGAGAAGGAAGGGGAGGACGAGGAGGAGGACGAGGAGGAGGACGAGGAAGAGGGCGAGGAGGAGGAGGACGAGGAGGAGGACGAGGAGGACGCGGAGAAAAAAAGAGGAGGAGGACGAGGAGGAGGACGAGGAGGACGCGGAGAAAAAAAGAGGAGGAGGACGAGGAGGAGGACGAAAAGGAGGACGACGAGGAGGACGAGGAGAAAGAGAAGGAAGGGGAGGACGAGGAGGAGGAAAAGGAGGAGGAACGGGACGAGGAGGAGGACGATGACGAGGAGACGAGGAGACGAAGAGGAGGAGGAAGAGAAGAAAGGGAGAGGAGGAGGAGGAGGAGGAAGAGGAGGAGGAAAAAGAAGAGGCGGTGGAGGAAGAGGAGGAGTGGATATTTGCAACAGTAATAAACGAGGCGGTCGAGCGAAAGGACGCCGGGAGACAGACACCAACCATCAATACGCTGATGTTTGTTCCCTGATCTAGTGTCTTCATTAACAGACGGTATAGAGGGAGACAACTTCTCCTCCTCATCTTCCTCCTCCTCCTCTTCTTCCTCCTCCTCCTCCTCCTATTTCTACTAGCACATCTACTACCACTTGCACTACTACTTCTACTACTACTGCTACTACTACTACTACTACTACTACTACTACTACTACTACTACTACTACTACTACTACTACTATACTACTACTACAACAACAACTAATATTACTACTACTACTATTACTACTACTACACTGCCATATTAAACTGACCACCGACGACGACAATCACTGGACCAGTGTAGCGATTACTCTCTCTTCTTATAAAAGTCCGATCACACATCGAGAACACCAGTATAGCTTAGAATCAAATGGCTTTCTAGTCATATTATTATCTTCATGCAAATAGTCTTTGATCATTACCGCGGTGCCGCGCGCGGTGCGCATGCGCGATTTTCGGACAAGTCGAAGCCGGACAATTCAGAGTCGGACAATTCGGAGCTGGCAATGCAAGACCGGACAATTCGGAGCGGTAATGCAAGACCTGACAATTCGGAACCACAGCTCGGAGCGGACAATTCACAGACGGGCAATTCGAAGCAGACAATGCAACACGTTACCATTCTGAGACGGGCAATTCGTAGCGGACAACGGAATTCCGGACAATTCGGAGCGAGCAACACAAGACCGGACAATTCTGATACGGCAATTCGGAGTGGACAAGAATTGTTCTCATCAATGCAACTTCTATTGAAGGAAGAAATATTTTCATCAATCCAACTTCTATTTAAGTAAACAATTTCGTCGATCCACCCTGAATTGTCCGCTACGAATTGCCCCCCCCCCTCAATTGCCCGGCTCCTAATTGTCCGGACACCGCATACGCCCCTAAAACTGTGACATACAGATCCTTGTTGTTTGCGGCTCATTCGGCTCATTAGAACATGTTTCATCGTGTAAAAGCAACACATACATGCATTAGGATATCCATGTGATACATGAAACTTTCATGTATCACATGGATATCCTGATATGTTGCTTCTACAGTGAGCACACCGTCCTATCATCTGTCAATAGAGATAAAGTGAGGATTCGTATGTTTACCCTGACAAGATTTCTTGTATCACATTGATATCCTGATACATGTATATTAGCAATAAATTTATGTGATGGCCGTGGTTCAACATTTGACTTCAGGTAATATCAAATTTTTAAATATTGGTTTCTTGCAATTTGGCATCGGATCATTATTTATGGTGTGACGCTTGGATGTTGAACACCTATAGCTTTCAGCGAACAGTCTCTACAATATTATTATAGTCTACTTATAGCAATGGTTGGCAAGAAGACATTAGAGTTCCACTAACGATTGCCATTCCTATTGCGTTTTATTGTGCCTACATTAATCTAGAATGATCACGAAGTTGTAAAACTAAAAAGCTCTATGTTGCTAAACACATCTAATAGCCTATGCGTCCTGTGGTAATCTGGCCGCAATTCGCAATGGTTCACGTAACATCTTTTGTCAAAAAGTAGGCGCATCCGGTTATAATGAGCTTGCTGAATGACATGTAGTGAACAATGAAAGTGACTATTTTGTCATCTAATAGCAAGCATTCAGGTTGTATTGCAAGACATAATATAATTTTATCTGATACAGTGCAAAAGATTCGATAATGCAAGTCTCTTCAATTACATAAGTGTTGTTTAGTTATATCTGAAAAATCGTTTATTTCTGGCAATACGATCTACGATGCCAATAGATCCATCGCAAACGCAATCTAATTTGAAACTTAGGCCCGCAAAAAGATTATAAACTTTGCGGAAGGATATTCCATATATCATGGCTATAGAAAATAGAAGAAAATTAATTAAATTTTTTACGTCAGATTTTAGTCCAACGCTTTTAGGAAATTTGACTCGATAATTCGTTGCATTGCAAAGCATAATGAATAGATATTGAAGTCTTAAGGCTTTTCAAAGGGACCGAAAGCTTCTTGCAGGTTATACACCAGTGATAAAATTCATCAAATCAGATATCGGGCATATGCATCTAAAGACACACGACACAACGCAACACGTTTCCAAATAAACCAAAACACGAGAATAAGTTTCCTAAATACAATCTCTTCTAGAATAACAAAATGACAACCCTTGACAAAAGCCACACAAATTCCTTTGAAGCACGTGACACGCGGAAGATTAATAATTCACTTAGCTGATTCGTTAGAACAAATTGCTTGTACCATAGTATAGATCTACATGTATAGACTCTACATAGATATGCCGTATAACTATAGCTGGCGCTTCTTTTAAAGGGGCGGCGTCCACCAACCAACAGACGACTTGATCGATGTGCGGACCTATTCTGAAAACACGTCTGCTCAGCAAACTATCTTTGTTCACAGATTTCTAAAGATCGGTCTGATTTAGTGTGCAGCGGTTAGGTATAATGAGGCAGAGGAATGCGGATATAATAGCTTTCCGAAGGCTCGAAGCCTTTTGTCTCGTTGGAAGCGTTCGTTGCTTTATTTTTCGACGATGCATGCATTGCGCTATCGCCAATTACAAAGAAATTCGAGAAAAAAATCGGTTTATTACGGAAGAAATCCCTCGTGAATAGCATCAGAAAGTGTTTTTGGAATCTCACTGCGCAATCGCAGGACGCGGTCGACGCTCGCGGACGTATTCACAAGACTGGAGATCGTCTGCAGTTTACAATCGGGCGATGACCCAGGGCAAGAGGGCATGGAGCAAGAGGGCAAGAGGGCAGTCGGTAGAGGCCAACCGGATCGACACGAATTCATCGCATCACGTAAGACCTCAACAAATGCAATCAAACAGAGACGCCCGGTCATAACCCGGTCTTAATTTAGGTGTTGTGACAGCACCATCACCTATTTGGCTTCTACTGCATGGCGTCGCATTGGCAGAGTCATCATGCACGCACACACGACCGCGTGGATAGACAGACACGCAGCAAAAGAGCAGTCAACCATGGCCAGTCAGTCTCAGTCAGTCAAAAATATAGAAATTGAACTGGATATTATAGTCTATGCCGTAGAAGCCTGGAAGAGATAACCTCCTTTCAAACCTTTCAGACCTCCTTTTAGGCGATTTAACAGGAACCCTAAACGTCACGTTCAGCTGAAAATCCCCGCCATAGACAACTTTCATGCATGGGCATGCTTGTTCTGTTTTGTTGTTCTTATTGTTACTGCTCGTTTAGTTATAATATGGTTCTTGCTTTTGTTCGTGATATTCTTGCCTTCACTGATCTTATTCTTGCGTAATTCTCATCTGCTCTTCTAGACTTCTCGTATGTGTGTAGGCCTACGTGTGCATGCATATATAGTAGAGTTGTAGACTATAGTATGTATATATATATATATATATATATATATATATGCATACGTATAGGGCTAGAGACCTACCTGTTACTAATGTACCAGGTATCTCTGAATCGTTGTGTCTATAGATATGTATCAGTGTCTCACTGTATGATCCATGCATCAATGTATCTACATGTATATCCAGTTACCTTAGCAATTGGTAATTAATGTAGCGCCTTTTCAATCGTTTGGATATATATATATATATGTGTGTGTGTGTGTGTGTGTGTGTGTGTGTGTGTGTGTGTGTGTGTGTGTGTGTGTGTGTGTGTGTGTGTGTGTGTGTGTGTGTGTGCAGTCAAAATTGTTTCTTGAGCAACTTACTTTAATAAAGTCAGGAATTGAAGTCTATAGGATTGTTCCAGGAAGATGACGGTTCAATGACCACAGAGCTAACACGGGTCCTGAAGGTCTCCATCGGCAGAAAGCGCACCTACAGGCCAGGGGCGGATCCAGGGGGCCAATCCGGCCATGCCCCCATTGAGAATTTGCATAGGACGTGCCCCCCCCCCCCCCATCAGGTTCCAACAGGCTTTCAAAGAATGTATACTATAGCGAGAAAAGGTGAGAGTGTCAAAAGTAGCGCATGACTAAAAAATTCATAAGCTATTTTGGCGGAGGAAATGATATATTTTCACGGCATTTCGACCAAATGACTAAAAGAAGGTCATCAGATTTTTCGGCCAAAGAACCAGAGAATGTTTTACCAGCCAAGACCAAAAAGTTTGTCCCCCCCTTCGAAAATTTCTGTGTCCGTCCCTGCTACAGCATACAGGCAACCTCAATGGTCGCACATTTACCTGAGTTCCTGGCACTTGCAAGTTGCACTTGTTTACAACTGTCAGGTAAATAAATATAACTATAGGCTACGATAAGCGCCTTCCTGAGGTTATTGTAAGCGAGCGCTATATAAACGTCCATACATTACATACACACAAACATACATACATACATACACATGGAGGCAGATTTTCCCTAAACCGGAAACCAGTACAGTATACCATACATATAGGCCTATAGAACACAGCAACACGTCCGATCAGAAAAACTAAGCACCGCTCAAATGACACTAGGCGCAGCACCTGTCATTGGCCATTATGTCTAATTATTTCGAGCATAAACTAGTTCCGCAAGGCATACTAGATCAAGTCGTGCGTTAATGTGCAATGACCTCGCATGCGGTCGTGCATGCCTGGAAGCTATTTCGCCTGGAAGCTATGCGCGGTTAGCACAGATGGGACTCGCAGCATTCGATCGTTTATCTGCCACAGTATAAACGAGAATGTATAGGAAATCTATGACTGTAGTCAGCGAGAATGGAATCCGCCTTTTTGCAGGCAACGAGAATGTAAGTCTGTTGGACTTCTGACCGCATGCTGCTATAGAAATGATCACCAGTATTATCCAATGCATGGAGAAAAATTCGGATGGCCCTCTCTCTTCCCGTGCTGTATAGGCATAAAACAGATTCACATCCACAGACCACCTATACATGCACACTGCAGTGGCGGTGCTATGGGGGCTGAGGGGTGCTAATTCCCCCCCCCCCCGTACAAGAGGCTCAGCCTCCCCTAAAAAAGGGCCATCCGAATTTTTTTACATTGAAATATCCACGATTTTTGGTCGACGACTTAAAAAAAGGTCGTCAGAAATGTTGGCGCCGAAAATGGAAAATTTTCGCCGCGGGGCTTCAGCTCCCCTGAAACTGAATCGAATGACAAAACCGGTGAATTCTTCGCTTCCATCAAAACAGCGGCACATTATGCCTTTGAACAGGTTACGTCTCCTAAAAGGGGCAATATAAATTCTCGGAATAAATGAAGCCTACAAAGAGGTGACTAGTAAAATAGTTAGTTGCAGCTTAAACAATTATTCGTAATAAACTCAATATTTCGCTGATTAACGGTGACACGAAACGGAGTATCCCCCCCTGAAAGGTACCCCCCGGATGGAATTAACCGGCCTATACTATCCGGGGGGATAAACCATTCCATCCCCTTTTTTCAAAATGTGCATAATAAACAAATTTATGCTGTAATCAACATTTTAAAGTGACTCTAATTGTTTTAAGTGTCCTAAGCATTGCTCAGATAAAGGTAACTCGAATTTATTTAGTGACTCTGAGTGTTCTTAAGTGTTTTAAATGTTTTAAGTGCTCTAAAAACAGGGCAAAACAAATTAATTATCTAGTAGGAATAAACATACCTGTTAGTGTCATTGTTTAAAACAAAACAGATGAAAATTACTTGGCAAAACATTACACGCGGAAGCGGTTTTTTTACTTTTTTAATTTGGGGGATACGATTAATACGGGGGATACTCTATTTCGTGACAACGGCACTCTCCTCTTCTCTCCGGTTTGAGTCTTACCCTGGCAGGGTACGAACAGACGACTAGCGATTATCTCGTTATTAACTGAGCAGCAGCAGTACGTTGAGTTAATATCGCATTCGCCAGGTGGAGCCACATCCAGGATTGTTCGTTCTCTTGATATTATTAAACAGACGTTCGCGTGATGAACAAACTCTATCCCTCGAGAAACATAATGTAACAAAACTGCTTACGCTATCAGATCTAATATAAGCAAAGTTTGTTTGAACGTGTGCAAATTTCTTTATTCGTTTGGGCGCATACTTAGTCTAAATGACATTCGCGCTTTCAAATTATTAGACAAAGAGCTAGGCCTATATTATGTGAATTGAAAGAGTTTCTGAACAGAATTTTGGTAGGCCTAAGGTTTTTACCAATGGAAATCTCCGCTAATAATGCTTGACTAATAATTAGACCTATTGGTTAATATTATAAGGATGACGCCGGTGTCGTATATTAAATTTTTATGTAGGCCTAAGCTCTAGGCCTTCTACTCGATCTATCCAGACCCATAGATAATCTGATTATTGCTCCGATGCTACCTGCTTGTTCAAATCTATAGCCTTTTAACGACACTGCCTGTGTCATACCAATGATGTTTAGTTTGTATGTGCACGTTTTATAGCGCCCCTTCAAACCCTCTACTCAGAGGCGCTCCAGACTGCAGCGCGGACACTGCATCGGAGTTTCACGCCGAAGCCTGTGTAATTGCGTGTGAAGGACTTGCCCAAGGTTCCTACGCCGCGAATTGAGGTGGATTTGAACCTTCAACCAGAGCCTAAAGTGTGCCTGAACGGTCTTGGACGGCGTCCATGCACTTGTTTTAAAATCTGAATGCCGCCCAACCACTTATTGGCGAGTACAGACTAGAAAGGTAAGGAGCGTCAAGGCACTTCTTTTGGAGAGGTATATAAAGGGCATCCATGCAGGCACTTATTTTCCCACTCTTTTGGCACTGCCTGCAAATCTTCGGCTGCAAGGCGACGAACGTATACCCACTACACCACCGCGCCCCCCATTTCCAACTTAACCCATGGCATGCAGATGTTAGTGTCGCCCTCCTCATTTCTCCAGGCTTGGGGCTGGCTCTGCGGAAGCACGAGCAGTGGCGGAGTTTTCTGGTTTTCCAGTCGGTGCGGTATTTATTTATGACTTTTGTGAATAGGTAACATTGTATGATGCACTTCGTATGCTATCCGAAGACAATCAAAGCAGCTATCGTAGCCTATCTACTATAGCTATGGTATGTTCTTTTCATTTGAGTTTTCACTCTGATGATACAGACGTTTACGCACGTGCACTGCATTGCACAACTGTCTTTAAACAGGGTTCTATCGACATACTATAAATTATATAGTCATGGTGACGAATAAGTTTAGCTGCAACCAGAGAATTGCTGTGTCTAAAAATTATATAGACGTGGCATGGACAATGGACATGGTAAACTATGTCTGTCTGTCCGTCTTTAGCCATCTTCGTTCCGAAGTTGGGCCGCACCATGAACTGTGGTAAACTACGCTAACAGCAATAACTTTATAAGAGAACACAGATTGAACCAGGCACGGGCTCTCCCAGTATCCGAGAGAAAGTCTTCTCCAAAGTTCATTTACGCTTTTAGGCTAACGACGACGCGACGACTTGATTATGTCGATTATTTTTCGTCTCTATCTGAAAGAAGAGTTCGCTAGATGTCACCAGGTATTTCAAGTTGCTCACTTTGAAACAAAGACTATAGAGTATAGAAGCTTGTGCAAGAGTGCAGCTGAACGAGTATTAGGCCAAATAGCAGTATAATAAACAAGGTTGTTAGTATAAGCATATCTCTCAACCTATTCTTTGTCAATTTGTTCACTTGCTTATACTTGTTTTTAGATGTTGCTCCAACTAATAAGAATATAGGCCTATCTAGACAATAGACATACCATACCATTTTAAAAAACACCTTCGCCATTTAACTAATTCGCTTCTTACAAGCGTCTGAAGCCATGGAGTTTTGAAAGAACGAGAGTAGTGTAGTAGTAATTGTGTTTTCAGTATAACGCATTATTCTGTTATAACAAGATCATTAGCGTCGACCTTTTCCTTAATACAGACTTGAAACTATATCTACCAGACTGCATGTATATAGTGACGCAGCTAAGCAACGATAGGCTCTTCTCTCCAGAAGGCTGTTTTAGCTGGAAAGTCTTCCCTGGAGACTAAAACCCTGTATATAAGCTGAAAATCTCATTCCATGTTGACAAGTTGATTCATTGGATGTGAGAAGACATTCAATTATTAACATCCAGATTGAGATGTTGACGTGACTTAAAACAAAGATTTCTTCAACCGGAGTTAATTAGATCTGCTCAATCTATATAGTCTTCACCTCTTTGAAAAAGAAAAGTCGCTTAGGCTATATATATATATATCTATATATATATGTATATGTATATATAATATGTATATATATATATATACGCTCATTGTTTGGCTTGTTTTCTCCGCGTCATCAGTCATTACATCAACGCCTCGCCTCTCCTCCAGGGAGTCCTCCTCCTCCGCTTCCACGTCCTCTTCTTCTTCCTCTTCTTCTTCTTCTTCTTCTTCTTCTTCCTCTTCTTCTTCTTCTTCCTCTTGTCTCAAAGTCACTCTCTTCTCCATAATACATCTCTCTACTCGTCCAATGTATATATGCTAACAGAAATAAGATGGCCGACTGGACTGGATTATGCGATGCTAGCTAACGACGGCCGAGGGAGCATATCAATCCGCCGGAAATTAATTCATCCGCCCTCTAAGATAGTTCGAGTCGTGTGATTGATGCAATGGCTCAGCAGCGTGTGGCATTTGCTGCCGCTGCTGCTGCTGCGGCAGAACGACCGACGCCCTGGATGGCAAGATGGAAAGATGGTAAGATGGAAAGATGGAAGGAACGACGGTGACGGCGATGGGGGGAGGGGTGGGGGAAGAAATGACAGAAGGGCCGTCGACCGACAAAGCGTCCAGCGCCAGACTTTTGACGTTCACCCGGGGTGTCGTTAAACACCGACCGCAGGGCCACTTACCCGTGTCTCGAACTCGTTAATTAAGTATCAGTCGGAGGAGGAGGAGACGCGGATGAGGAGGAGGAAAGCGAGGTGTAGTGCTCGTCAGAACGTGACTAATGCCATTGTGAAGCGTCGCGCTTCCATCGAAACGTGTTCTGCCTTCGCTATCCATAGAATCATAGATGCTGCAGGATTTCTGTCTATGTAGGAAACACAAACAATTGCAGACTTTCTATTATAGGCTACGATCAGACAGTGGCGTAGCCGGGAATTTATGATGGGGGGTTTGGGTTTTTTGACTGGTCGGATGCCCTTTCTGACACCAACCCAACAGTATCGCAGTAAATAAAAAGGGATTAAAGTAACAAAAGAAACTATTGCAGACTTTCTATTATAGGCTACGATCAGACAGTGGCGTAGACAGGATTTTATGATGGGGGGTTGTTTTTTTGCCTGGCCGGATGCCATTTCTGACACCAACCCAACAGTATTACAGCAAATAAAAGGGGAGTAAAGTAACAAGAGGAATAGAGTAAGAAAAACAATTGTTACTACAAGTAATTTTTTTTTCTTTCTTATTTAAGTGGATAAATAACCTTAAAAAACTTTTTCCTAGGCCAATGGGGGGGGGTTTAACCCCCGAAATTCCCCCTTGTCTACGCCACTGCGATCAGAAGTCTTAAGTGTTTGTGCGTTAATTACTTGTTTTGATGCGCCGAAGTATTATAGCCCGATTAACCTAAAAGTGGAAGAATTATCCTTGTAAACAGTATTTCTCGATCTTACCTGCTGTGCATGATAATGCCTCTGATCCAATTTTGATGCATTTCTACTTTCCGTCTTTTATAGTCAGTGTACGACACCCTATATCGGTATCTGTATATATAATATATATATATATATATAGTGTATACCTCGACCAAGGCCAAAAAGCCTCTATAGCATGTTTATCAGTCCGTCCGTCCGTCCGTCCGTCCGTCCGTCCGTCCGTCACTCTGTCTGTCTGTCCGTCCATCAATTTGTCCATCTCTTCGCCCATTCGCTGGTCCGTCCGTGTCTGAAACCCGAACAGTCACTATTACGGTTCGATACAACAAATAAACTTGTCACGCCACTTTGAGAAAAGCAGCTTGCTGCAATAAGATAAAAAAATAAATGTTAAAAAATCGATTTAAGAATTCTGCCAACGTATACGTATACGCCATGCTCACAGCTTGATAGCTAGTCAATATACAACAAGAAATACACAACTATTGTAAAGAACTCAATTTGAACCATAGTTTACGTCTACTTGTTTGCTGCAGAGCGCCTTCTCGCATTGGTCTTATTTACTTTTCCGACTTGGTGTGGATTTTTCAGATAGACTCACAAATTTTATGGACAAATATAGTTTCGTATATTACGGTAATTACTTGCAAAAAGTTCCACTTAAGAAATACCACTGCCTGAAATCAACATATTAGTTAAAATCTAGTCATAACATTATGTTTAATCGCATCTCAGAACGTTGAACGTTCGCCTTTTCTATTATTTTAAGGTCGGAAAGAGTTAGAAATTATTGTGCGCAATTGGTACCTCCGCATTAACTTTATCTCCGCACGAATGGTCTGACATGCGCTCTTCAGACTGCGCGTCGTCTGACATTGAGTACTCATTAGAACTGATGCACAGCGCCGACACCAATTTTCTAAATACCGCCAGCAGAGCTTGCCTGTTATCTGTCGCGTGGTCTCCTCGGCAACCTCTCTTCAGCATAATATATATGCATGAGTTCCATCAGAAAACGATTAGAGGAAATACGCCGCTTATCGTGTGGCTATCAGCCGGGGATGCCGTCGTCGGCTGGGGTGGTGGCGGTGGCGTCGCTCGTCGAAGCCTGACGATCGGAGGCGGCGGCGGCGGCGTCGGTGGCGTCCTGATCCCGGGAAATCGCGCCTGGTATCAATCAGCCTCGTTGAGCCTCTGCCTTATCCCCGGGATCTATAGGCCTACAAATGACCGCTCGTCTCGCCGCCACCGCCGACGACGACGCCGTCATTCTATTGCCGGTCAAACGTTAACCGTGAAATATCATCGCCAGGAAGGGGTGAGGCAGGGGGGCTGCTGGTCCACGGCTCATCGCCAGGCCTCCCGTTCGAGACCACCCGTCTAATGCGAGGACGGGGCGGTGAGGCCGACCGGACTACGCGCGGGTGGAGGCTGCTGCAGGGGATTGGGGGTTGGTTACCCCTCGCGGGAGGCTGATCATTCAGCGGCTGTATATGTGGGTGGCATCCACGATGACCCTGTAGGCCCCTCTACCCCCCCTAGACCGACGCGGAATCGATTGCATTGTCTGGCGACAGGGGTTTAGCCGGTGCATTTGGTAGAAATTGAATAATGGAGATCTATTAAATTATCCCACATATGCCGCCGCGGCGTCCGGAGCAGGATGAGACGGATCGATGCATGCTTAATGCCGACGGTCAGGCGTCGCGTCTGAGGACGGTTAAGCCCCGACATCCATTTAGAAACCTAGGCAGCAGAATGCAGTCGTCACCACAGCTCTATAGATACTGCTGCATTTGCTTCACTATGCGTCAACTTTGCATGTACAGGAATCGACACACCAGAGAGAGAGAGAGAGAGAGAGAGAGAGAGAGAGAGAGAGAGAGAGAGAGAGAGAGAGAGACAGACAGACAGACAGACAGACAGACAGACAGACAGACAGACAGACAGACGCACGAATGAAGCGAAAAGGTAACAAAAGCGTACATATTGTGATAAATCAATGCATATTAAATGGAAGTAATAATATTACATATGAAAACTGCAACATGACGTACTCGCGTAATATAATAAGACAGATAAATCGAATTAAAAGGAGACAACAATGCCAGTGTAAATTTTAAAATGGCAATAGGAGCAATTCTTCAAACCAAAAAGGCAACGTTAAGGGCCTGTGATATAGGCTTTTTTTATATTAAGATGACAGTTTAAATTCCTACAATTATGATATGGAAATTATTTTAAACAATGTGGAGTGGTCATTTATTGTGTCAATCCAACTTCTATTTAGCGAGAATTCTTTCATCAATTTAACTTGGTGGTGGCGGCGGTGGTGGTGGTGGCAGTGGTGGTGGAAATGTTGGTGGTGGTGGTGGTGGTGGTGGTGGTGGTGGTGGTGGTGGTGGTGGTGGTGGTGGGACAGGTGTGGTTCTCTTGGCGCCGTAAGTGGCTGCCTCTATAGCTATATGGAGTTCGTCGCTCGTTTCTCAATATGTACACTTGTCTTTGTCGAGGCGCCCTTGCAGCAGCGTGGCTGTGTTATGGCGCCATAGAAATTCTCGTCATCATACATTACATTTCAATTCCTCTATTATCACTTGATATACTGCGTGCAACGTCTGAATGCATTGCCCTCTATAGCACTGTTAATTGCACAACTAAAGATTGCACCAATGAAACTTGCCATTCCAGAATATATGCCATCACTGAATGACTACAATTGCAAAAAAACACAATACTGAACACTGTGGAAAACAATTACATTAACGGTATATACAGTATAATGTGTGACCGGAACATACAATTTGCATAAATCAGCATATTAGTGCAATTTGATATTTACTAATTACCACCAAGCATTGCATTGCATTGCATTGTATTACAATTGTACTTGACCCTTTATAATAAAGCGCTTCTCTCGGCAATAATTATCTTTAGAACTTTGGAGGCGGTATACATGTATACCAATGCAACGAGCCAACGACTCCGACTAGACGCTTTACTGTAATATGTAAAACGAACCAACTTCTAATATTTTATGAATAATATTCGTCATTTGGTTTGAACAATATCCTGCTCGTCATTGATCTCTGTTAGTTCTTTCAATTACAATTTAACTGAATCTCGACGTCTCAACCTCTCGTCTTAATCTACCTTCGTCAATTAGGACGCAGTGTTTAATCTAGACGTCTCTGGGGGGGAAGTTCCCCCCAGGATTGACATTTCCCCCCCCCAGAAAATTTGACGAAATGATATTGATTTTTAGTTACTGTTTTCATCATTGTTATACATGAAGTGTTATAATATACCGTGATATTATTTATTATTATATGATTATAATGACATTATTTACTACTATAATATATGATACTATCATGTTAAGAAGGCACCTTAAAATGCAGCCATTGCAATGTAAAAATTCAAAAAGTTTCTAATGGGTTACTGAAGAAGTACAGCTATTTTGTTAAGATGACACCTTAAAATGCAGCCATTGCAATGTGGAAATTCAAAAAGTTTCTAATTGGTCACTGAAAGAGTACAGCTATTTTGTTAAGATGACCCCTTAAAATGCTGCCATTGCAATTTGGAAATTCAACAAGTTTCTAATGGGTCACTGAAAAAGTACAGCTATTTTGTTAAGATGACACCTTAAAATGCAACCATTGCAATGTATAAATTCAGAAAGTTTCTAATGGGTCACTGAAAAAATACAGCTCTTTTGCTAAGATGACACCTTAAAATGCTGCCATTGCAATGTGGAAATTCAAAAAGTTTCTAATGGGTCACTGAAAAAATACAGCTCTTTTGCTAAGATGACACCTTAAAATGCTGCCATTGCAATGTGGAAATTCAAAAAGTTTCTGATTGGGAGGGGCGCATCCCCTCCCCATACCCCTCCCCTCCCAGTCTCGGTGCTATGCGCATCACGAGCGTCCTTCGGACGCTCGATTGTCTCCCCCCCCCAGAAACCTCAATTCCCCCCCCAGAAAACACTGATTAGGACGTATAATAATGTATACCAGAACTTACTTGACAAAGAAACAGAGGCAGCCATCTTTATGGGTCTCGTATTGAATGCCGTTGCTCATACAAGAGCATGTGATTGAATACGAGAGAGAGACAGGCAGAGGAGATGGCGTGACAAATAGACATACATACAGACAGACAGACAGTCAGAGATAGACAGGGGAGGAGACAGAGTGCGAGTGAGAGTGAATGAGAGAGAGAGAGAGAAAGTAAGAAGATACACAGGCGATATCGGTCATGTCATCGTCGTCGTCGTCGTCGTCGTCGTCGTCGTCGTCGTCGAGCGGCGTCCACACACGTTAGATGTCGCTAGGCTACTTAGCATTCAAACAACAGTTGGCCGAAGTAGACCCGCGAGTATTCGCCGGGCGTCTGCCGCCGTCGGCGACGCTGCTCCACTATTCTATTATTTAAAAGTTCGTCTGCGGCGGCGGCGACTGCGACGACGCATGCGCCGTGGTGACGTCGTCGTCGCCGTCTTCGTCGTCGTCTTCTTCTTCGTGCGCTAAAAGGGGGATGAACATTAACAGCTTATTTGAATTCATTAGACAGTCGACAGTCAGACGGCGACGGATTTGCCATGGAGCCTCCTCCTTCTTCTTCTTCCCTTCTCCCTCTCCGCATCCCCTCCTCATGCATCCTCCTCCCACTCCTCCTTGGCTCAACGACGGTCCACCCGTCTCTCCTTGTTGTGGCTGGGCAGAGCTTCTTGCATCGGATGCATCGTCGGTCTATGAGCGTCGGCGTCGGCGTCGGCGGCCGTGCGTGGGACATCGCACCCCGGAGACTTGAATGATTTAGGAATAGAAATGCCAGCTCGAAATTCGCTCTTTGTTATTGAATCTGATGACAGGCTCGACCATAACCGCGGCCACCAAATCCCCCCTCCCCAACCACCACCAAACTCACCCCCCCCCCACCCCACCAACCACCAATCCCCGTTGTGGAAGAGAGGGAGAGACGTTGTGCTGATTATTTACGCGGGTTTCATTCATGTTTTATGTCGGCACCGCCAGGAAAACAACGAAGCACTGCCGAATAGCACTCGAAGACAGACTTGTAAGCCCCGTGCGCAATTGAAACATTAATAATCCAGTCCAACTCTAATTTGATGGATTCGTTTCTTACAATAACTCTAAATTGAAAGCAGTAGAAGTCTGTATACTCAACTTTTCATCAGCGTCCATATAGGCCTAGATATTGTCACAAATTCGAAGTCATCATCGTTAATGTCGTTGCTGTTGTCCAGTTGTTGTCTGTAGATGCTGTTGTTGTTGCCGTTGTTGCCGTTGTTGCCGTTGTGGCCGTTGTGGCCGTTGTTGCCATTTTACGATGAGTTTCTATTGTTCTGTCCAATATAGATGTTATCATTCATTCAATCAATCAATTACTCACTCCTCACTCTTTTTTCATAATGATGCAACATTGTCTATCTACCCTAGGCTCCTAGCTCTATGCTTTTGTTCCAATTTGTCTTAGTATTTGCGTAAGTCTTTCTGGTGTCATCACTATTGAGATTATTGAGACTATTGTTTTGCTGCATATCTCTGACCTCTGATATCTGAATCACTACACCCACACGCTGACGTGTTTATGTCTCAAAATATCAATAACTAGCTATATAGTTTATACAATAACAGACTGCGTTATGGAGTCAGATATCACCCTATACATTGTTAGGAGTCAGATAATAATTATAATATCCACCTTCGCTGCTCCTTCAACACAGACAATATGCTTGCAAGTATTCTGAGTCGTTCACGTGTGCTTCTTGGTGTCAGATTAAATTACAGCACAATACGCCCATTGTAATCTTATACGGCAACAAATCAAGCAGAACGACAGCGCACTGCTGAAGTAGATCCATGGGAGAAAATAATAATAAAGGCGACCCAACCACATCCACCTTCATCAGTTTACAGATTGGTTGAATCGCGTGGCATCTGAGAAACTCCCTTTCAATAAATCTATTCCGATTAATCGAATTGTCAAGCGTTTGAACGTCCCGTAGACTTTGAATTTTCAACATCGTGGCTCCACATAAAGCGTGGTGGGAGTGACTTTTGAGGACTGCGTCGTCGAACCCCGGTGTGTCTTCTTTATCACACACACACACATCAGAAGTTGGGCTTGTTTCTGGCGGCGCACGCCTACACAATAAATTACCGCCCACTGTGCAGCTGTTCGCCGCCTACCGTTCGATGAGTCGTGCGAAGATGAGCGATAATAGAATCACTATATCAAATTAACTGCGCGGCCTGTCAGGCTGCGGTGGGACGCTGAGACGCCTACGATAACAGCTCAATTTCACGCATTGTTCCTAACTATGTGTGGCAACGGAACAAAGCCGAAACGCAGGTCCGTTATTCGGCTATTGCGCTTGTAGCTTTTCATTCACCGTTGACCAGCGAACATCGCTAACCTTTGTTTAGTTCAAGAGATACGCATTTAATGAACGGCTGTAGCGAAATTAAACAGCGCTTGATTCACGGTATAGCTGGTGGAGTTCACGCGAGGTCAACGCCGATTTCCGCTTAGGTCATGTGGTGTCAAGCACTGCTGCAGTCAGTATTAGATTATTAATTAGCTTATTGGAGACAGGTCATAGCAATCAAGACATCTTTAAGCGTATTTGCTATGGAAGGCCTAGCCTTCCTAAAGATATATATTTGTATTTGTGCCATGGGGCGCGGTGGTGTAGTGGGTATGTTCGTCGCCTTGCAGCCAAGGGTTGCAGGTTCGAATCCACCTCAAGTCGCCGCGTAGGAACCTTGGACAAGTCCTTCACTCGCAGCTGTTCAGCGCTTCGGCGTGAAACTCCGATGCAGTGTCTGCTCTGTAGCCAGGAGCCCCTCTGAGTAGCGAGCTTGAAGAGGCGCTATAGGCCTAACAAGTGCACATACAAACAAACAAACACTTACTAATCATACGCATGCAATAGACCAAGTTAATATGGTATTTCAGGTTAATTTAGGCCTATGGGTCCATGAGTTACTGAATAAGATTCTACATAAAATGAGCCCACTGTCCATATTTGTCAGAAATAATTGTCATATATATTGCTTCAGAAAAAGGCCAACAAATTTCAAACTGTCCGGCTGGGCAGTACTTTTCCTTTCCTTAGAATCTACGAGTAAAACTCCTATAAGATAGATTTCCGAGTAGAAGAAAGACCTGCATGGGTCACAGTTCTTGCACACAAACCTGTTGAGGAACATTGTTTTGTTGAGACCAAGTGGCGTTTTAGCAAACGAGTTGTTGATCTGCATGGCAAACACAAAGAACATGAGGTGAGGTGTCCTGGATGGATGGTGGGTGGCCTGGACGATTCAGTAATGTGTCATCGCCATTATTACTATTTTCTTTGACCCGAGGTATCAATTATTCATCAGGATTTATAAAAAATTAGTTTAAGAGTAAAAAATGAATCGCCGAGAAATCAGGACTCGTTCCAGGTTTCACAACCATCATCGTACGTATATCATCACCTTGTCACCTTGTGCTGTCAGCTCGTAGATCTCTAGCGAATGTCATGACACACATTCTCCATTGTTCTCTGTTCGCAGACAAGTCCCTCAGTTCTTCCAATAATTCATTGCAGTTATATCATAATCCAAATAAATACGGATGCCTCTCACTGCATGCAAGCGTCTAATCCTATTATGCTGTCACAATCAAATTAGACGTTTGACAGTTGCTTATTGTTTTACAGCGATGACGATTAATTAATTAATTTAAAATTCTATTATGATATTCTATACTTTTACGATATTCTACCCTGCCTTTTAAACTTAGCATGATATGTAAGCCAACAGCTTCTCACGTCATTACAACCTCTAAACCATTGAGAAGACAATCAACGGGAGATGGCAATATACACTGTGTCCGGATGAAAAGTAGTACACAACTAAAAGTGTCATAACCCGGTCAAAACTTTTAGGATTTGTCTGAAATTTTTAATACAGCAACAGTGACCATATGTACACGAGATCCTAAAGCCGCTTAGAAATATTCGCGAGTTTGCCAAATTTATGAGCGTTTGCGATGGAGCACTGAAAAATTAAAGTTTCCAACATGGGCCCTCACATAAGAGAGTGAAGTTCGGCTACAGTTGGTGTTCAAAATGTCCTCCTCGTTGACGGACACACGACCGCAGACGTAGACGCTACTGTTTGATGGTCCGGTCGATGAGCACTTGGTCAAACATCCGCCACTCTTCAATCAGACGCGCCCTACGGTTATCGATGTCATAAATACGCGTGAACGAAAAACGCGCCCCTCCAGTAAATGCACCTGGTACTCCGGATCGGGGTCTGGACTGCTGGGCGGCCACAGCTACGGGTTATGAAGCCGACTGTATCCCTGGACAACTACTACGTCTACGGTCGTGTGTTCGTGAACAAGAAGGACATTTTGAACACCGGATATAGCTGAATTTCACTTCTTTTCAGGTTTTCCATGTTGGAAAGTTCAATTTGTTGGTGCTGCATTTTAAACGCTCATAAATTTGACAAACTCACGAATATTTCTAATCGGCTTTAGGATCTCGTGTACATATGGTCACTGTTGCTGTATTAAAAATTTCAGACAAATCCTAAAAGTTTTCACCGGGTTATGACACTTTAAGTTGTGTACTACTTTTCATCCGGACACAGTGTATATATATATTATATATACAATATACACATAATTATATATATCCGATGAATATATAATCAATTTGTCCGCGTCAAATGCCAAAGCAAAGCACGCATAATCCAGAAAGCAAACCACGAAATTAATTAGCATACGCGGAGCAGCGATTATTTTCGGAGAAGTCAGCGCGGTTGCTTTCGCATGGAAATAAAATGTCAGAGCGCGTCACACGGAGTGTCGCGCAAATTCTCGTTCTATTCGCGCCTACGTCAGCTACAATTTCTCGTCTTCGAGAGCTGTGCGCCGCTGGACCGGAAACGAGTGCTGGTCATTAACGATATTGTGATTAATAAGGGAGCATCTATTTCATTTGGACGAGCCGATAGTGTCATCGGACACGGCGGCGGAGGAGCGGGCGGTGGCGGCAGAGACTCCGCCAGGGATCGGCCGTTGACGAATCGAAGTGATGGCCGTGAAGGTCCGAGATGCAGAGGACAGCATCTGGCCTCGGGGGAAGGCAGCGCGCTGATCGGAATCGGGCAGGACGAAATGGTTGTACCAGCTGTCGCCAAGTTAATAGAGGAGATGAAAATTTGGCAGTCTGTTCGTTCTCGTCGCCGTATACATATATAGTTTTCTTGGCGAAAATGAAATGAAATGATGACGATGATGCATGTGTATATGCATGGGTGCCAAGCAAGAGTCTAGTAATGGAAATGGAATTGAAAATGCGTGTCCCAAAGCAATACACCTTCATATATGAAATCCTATAGATGATAAGTGGATGGGTGCGATGATGACTTGCGTGTTTTGAATTATGCAGAAAGGATTATAATTATGAGCTTACATGAAAAATGTTACTTATGAAAGGGAATCCATTTCTTTTTTCTAGTTATGAGGAAATAACAATGATAACAATAATACTTAATCGTATCTGAGAGCAATGTAATGTAACTTTAACAAAATGCAAAAGTGTTGAGCGTAATGCATTCTCTCTCTCTCTCTCTCTCTCTCTCTCTCTCTCTCTCTCTCTCTCTCTCTCTCTCTCTCTCTCTCTCTCTCTCTCTCATCTACCTATCTCTCGAAACCTTCAAGGTATTTGATGAATGAGCTACAAGTCAAAATGACTGCATTTGTCTCCTCAAAGCTACAACAAATGCTGCACTTTCACTAATAATTCAAAATGCAAATTAGAAGAAACTATGACAGACAATTGCAATAATCATCTTCAATTTGAAAAAGAAGACAGTTTAAAATGCCATGTATTTGCTAACTAATAATTTTGAAGGATTCATTGATGCAAAATCTATAGAATATCTACAGTGTCCACCGTTAGATCCATTTGTGTTAGATCTATTTGTTTACTTCGAATGAAACCAGTTTTAAAATCTCGGGCTAGAAGAATTATTGTAACAACTATATGCAGGTGAGCAACACCTGCCCAGTGCGAACACAAACGATTAATTTCGTCTGTTTTGACACGTGAGTATCGGGCAAAAACAGAATTCCATTGTGAGCATGCAATGTGAACGATCGGATGATACGCCATGTCACTTTCTGAGTGTGAAGCGTGAATTAGGCTAATAAGAATAGTGAACGACGAAAGATGAGCTTAACGCAAGTCAGTTATAGGCTATCGGCCTATATAAGCCTCGGAGGCGTGAAGAAGGGGAGAGGTGACCCCTCCCTCCTCAACCCATGACAGGCGCACACCTGAAGCGTCCAGACAACCATCAATTACCACCACAAAAGGTCAACGAAATTTCCGCAAAGTTCAATCGTCTAATTTAATTTCTTCTGCAATTCCATTGCCATCGAAAGCTAACAAGACCTGTGTCGTCGGTTGTCAGAGCGGCGGCGGTTCAGCCTCGCCCGCTTTGATGGGCGTTGTCGAAAACTATGTGATTAAAGTTCTCTATATGCGAATTCATCATCACCGACAACGACGACGACAACGTTGACTGAATCGACCAGGCATATAATACCTAGACGCAGAATGGACGAGCGAACTCATGACAGCTGAATCAGAGTAATGACTGGTTTCAAACAGACGTAGAGGGTCGTCTTAATGAAGTGATCTGCTTGCGAAAAGGTACAGCCAAAAGACGAGCTGCATGTTCCATGGGCAGAGAGCAAAGAGTCGTCGGCGCTCACAGGCCGGTGTGTCGGTCGGCCTGTCGTCGGCGGCGGCATGCAAAAGAGAGGCGGCACGTTTTTGTCGCTAACTTGAAAGGGCATTGTGTCGGTGAAAAACTTTGATAATTTAATCATAGGTTCGATGACAGCAGTCCCTTAGGAGCTGTAATTGAGGAGTCTAGGATTACTATCCGCATAAACAAACTTCGCACACATGCATGCGGCATTTTGGATGTGCAAGCTTAGATATCTATAATAGAATCAAACACTTTGAACCTTGGGGCTTGTATTGGTTCAACAGGACATTATATCCAATCTACTGGGATGTATTGACTCTTTTGTAGACCGAATGGAATTTAATTAATTTTTAACAGAATGAAGAAATTGCTCAAAGTTATTTGCCATATTTTCACTCATAGCATAATATACAGCTGACAAGAGTGGAGAATGTGGATTTTTAATGTTTTTGAGTGATTGTTATATACTGCAACTATTCTGCCATATATTGCTAGACGTCATTTTGTGTGAAACTGCTAGAAATGCAGAATTCTCTCATCTGTTGGGTCACTAATGTTTACCAATGCTTTGCTAAACAATTTTGAGCATTCATTCCAACGCAAATGTCTGTCTGGTTCATCATCTCTTAATCTGCAATTTGCCGCCAGCTGTCGACCTATATAAGAAAGTTTCTGCCGCACGCTCATTCTGAACAGAGCGAAATTTCTATTCGGTGGCATGCGAAGAAATTACTGCAGCCTTATCTTAACAGTCCAATTAATCTGCTATAGAGGGGCAGCGCGTCGCAGTTCCTGAAAATGACCGACCAATATTGCATCCTGTACTATAACGTCAGGGAACTCGTTTGCCACTCTCGTTAGTCTTATCCGACAATCTTTCGCTCATTTACAATGATAGATCACCGGGCGTTTCAATGAAATCAGGCGCAGCAATGTTATTATATAGGCCGACGCATATATGTTTTGAAGAACTTAGCGGCAATTGCGAGTTGCCAAAAAAAGATTTTCGTTTCGATAGTGATCGTACAGGACGTGATTGAGCAAGCGTCTAAAGGTGAGGAGTTGTATATTGCAGGTCTGCGGACAATCTGTTAAAGGCTGGTCGATCGGGCAGCGCAATGGTTTCGCTTATCGGCAAACGGAATCAAAATGAGAATAATTATTATCCGAATTATCGGAACGAGAATTAGTGGCCCATCTACGCTTCCGTAATTCGTCTTTCCCAATAATTGCGGCCATTTATAACGTGCGTTGGTCTTGGCGTCGTCGATGAAAAAGGCGCTGGGTGAAACGAAATGTCAGTCGAACTAATATTGATGCGTGTGGGGTTGTGAAGCCATACGATGCATAACAGAGCAGTTCAAAGCAGTAGCGCTATATATCAATGTGTGTTGTATTCATGCTTCAGACAACATACTATTATTTTGTGCTACATGCACTGTGTATTGTATTGTATTGTATTGTATGGCATTGCTAAATCTATATGAAGTGTCCCTATAGAAAATAGCATTGAAAGGCTTGCAAGCGCTATATGAACTGTGGCACTCTACAGATTTAACTTACAAGCCACCGAGGAAAATATATTCTACAATGTGACATTGAAAATGCACGGAAATTCATAAGTAGGGTATAAGCTTAGGCTCTAGGAAATATAGAGTGCTTCAGGCCTATATGTCCTAATCAGTATATTTTCACTCGTATCAGATAAACATTGAAGATCAAAAACTCGAAATAAAACATCAAATAAATATCTTATATTAAAATTCCGAAATTCCATATGTTCTTTGTTTGTTTGTTTGTTTGTTTGTATACTTGACAAAATAGGCTCGGAAATGAAACAGCGTCGGTTTAGGTCTATACCAAAAATTTTGCAATTGATTCCTACCCAAATTATAAGGTCAGCGCAACTATTTTCAGCTTTTATTTCACTTTAAAACAAGAGTTATTAGCGTTTTAAGACAGATTTCATCAATATTCGCACACGCTAACTTTTTAGTAAAAAGTCTACAGTACGCATGACGTCATACTGGCCCAGTAATAATTTTCGTAGCGCCCCGCAGGGGCGGGTCACGTTTGACTTTTTGCTCGAGTTATTAGCGTTTTAAGACAGATTTCATCAATAATCGCTCACGCTAACGCTTTAGTAAAGAGTCTAAAGTTCGCATGACGTCATACTCGCCCAGTAATAATTTCCGTAGCTCCCCGCAGGAGCGGGTCACGTTTGACTTTTGGGGAAGCGGGGGTGGGGTGGAGGGTTGGCGTTTTGGGGGAAGCGGGGGTGAGGTGGAGGTTGGCGAAAACCCGAAATTTAGCGGTCAACGATGGGTACCACAGTGGGGTAGTGTTTAAAACCCTAAATTTCCCGGGCAACGCCGGGTAACACATCTAGTCAATTATAAAATGAATGATTCTACAGTGACATTTGCAGACCAAAATGTGGGTGAAATTGTAAAATCTCAAATTTAAGTATAGGCCAACAAGTGACTGGTCAAAGAGGCCACCGCTCGCAACCGAACGACGGAAACCATGCATCATCGAACAAATGGTTTGCAAGCGTCTATACGGAATATAATTTTATGTAAAGAAAGACTAAGGGCTCATGCCATTGCAAATAGGAGGATGCCGTAGGGCAACTTATATACTCCAGAGTGTTGAACGGCCCACAACGAAGCTTCTCCATGTTCTGGCTGGTCGCATAAGCTTCGCCTTTATCTACTTAAAACACTTCCTGATATGTAATGCATGGTTATGGTTTCTGCTCAGTGGTTTCGCCAAGCCCTTAGTTAAGTCTTTAGTTAAGTCATTAGTTAAGAGTTGTTTTTCTCGTTGTAGAAATGTCGATTGTAGAATGTCGATTGCTTTTAATAATTTTTTCTCTCTCCCTCATAATCTTGATATTCCTACAATTGAATGTTCTGTCATGTTTTTCTTTTATATTTTACATGAATTATGGGTGGCCCTAAAATCCCGCTAATATATTAGCGGGATTTTCCATCCCTTCTGGGTCTCCTCTTCTTCACCAAATTATGTTAATGTATTATTCAATACCATGATTGTATCATGTCTGTTTGTTGTTTTGGTTGAGGAAAAAAATAAAAATAAAAAATAATTAAAAAATTCCCTAAGGCAGCGATTTTCAGCCTGTGGGTCACGAGACTTGCGACCCCACGGTGGTCGCCTGACCATTTGCCAGGGGTCGTCTGAACCCTTCAAAAATGTGCAAACGATGTACCCATGTATTAGCAATTTCAGCGTTATCACCATGGCAACTTCAAATAAATTTTCACTTATACTTTCGCTATAAATATGAACCATTATCTATAGACTGCGGCAACCAATTTTTGCCATTTTAGTTTTAAAATGTAAGTTCCACTTTACCGTTCTTCAGCTTCATATACCTGACTCGCAAGAGCATATTTTTGTCTGGAATGGACCGACCCTATATTCATGGTTCAGGTTGGCAAAATTACCACTGAAGGCCATTATTGTCATCGTGTCATTATTATTACGCGATGGTAAAAATGGCAGTGACAGAGTCAGTAACTCGATCATTTTTGTTGTTAGGAGATCAGCTCAATATATATCATTGTACTGGTTTCACTGAGAACAGCCAATAATTGACCACATCTCCGGAGATGAACCCGATGAATAATTGTCAAGTGTGGAGAGCTTCTTAAGGGGATTTTTTCGCCCATCCTGTGTACTGTAAATCTGACGTGTATTTATTTATTTATTTATTTATTTATTTATTTATTCCAGGGCGACATGTTTCCTGCATTATAATTTCCTGTTTACGGCAACAGATTCCTTCCGGCAGCAGATCACTTCCGAGTTCCGACGACGATCGATTACTTCATCTTCGGAAAATCGTCGGCCTGTCTTCGCGCCTGGCAGGCCTGATTAGCGGTGAAATTGAATTTCGCCCGAGTTCGATAAGCTTCGATCGCAGCGAGAAAGGACAGCCTGCAGGGAAAGGGGTGTTAGATGACACTGGAGGGAGAGTTGGGACGGTCGATGAAGGGGAGCCTGGAGGGGAAGGGGAAATGGGTGTTAGATGACACGGAAGGGAGAGTTGGGACGGTCGATGCTATCCGGAATATCCATTGCACGTCGACAGCCATTTGAAATGTCAGTCGTTTGAGTGACGCATTCAACGCCTCTATTCGTCACCGGCAGGACATATAATTCAACAGTCGCACCGTGAGTTGAATAACGCGTCTAGAGAGGAAGAGGAGAGGCAGGATTAAAAGCAGGAGTAGGAGTAGGAGGAGCAGGAGGAGGAGGAGCAGGAGAAGCAGGAGGAGCACGAGTAGGAGCAGGAGTAGGAGCAGGAGGAACAGGAGGAACAGGAGGAGCAGGAGGAGAAGAAGCAGGAGGAGAAGGAACAGGAGCAGGAGGAGCAGAAGTAGGAGCAGAGGAGCAGGAGGAGCACGAGTAGGAGTAGGAGTAGGAGGAACCGGAGGACGAGGAGCAGGTCTGTTGCATGGACGACAGAAGAGTAGCGTTATATGAAAGCGATCTGAAACCTCAAATAATTTGCAATTTATGCAATTATGCAGCTCATTTTCCGCCTTTAGAATTCCTGAAAAAGCGTTTGATTACCTACATGCATAAAGCATTATCCAGATGGAGCATGCGGAATGTGATAGAGGCCTATATAATTATTTCTGTTAACAGTTAAGTGATAGTCTATTAATTTAACGTCAATCCGTCTAAAAATAAACCAATATTCAGCTGATTTGAAAACGTTGACTATAATCACGATATGTCATTGGTTAATTGTTTCATTACAGCCTTAATTTACAGGCCTATACAACACATGTGTTCTTATGAAAGAAAGGCCATATTTTTATAGGAACGGTTTAGCAATGATGGTAAAAGGCCAGAGGCACCATTATTCTCTGACACATAGGCTGTTACTTGGCATGGGATGTAGCGGGCCGGGTACCTTTGCAACATCGTGCAGGCATTAATTTTAGTTCCAGAAAGCAGCTCGTAATAAGAAGAGCAAGTATTCTGACGGCAGGAACCTGGAATACCGATTCTCTTATGTTTGTACGAGAACCAGGAGGAAAGTCTTCCGCAGCAATGGTGACCCGCGTGAGACGAGTTGTCAGCTGCCCTCCAATTTGGTAGCCTTTAGTATAATTCTGCAGATGTATTGGGCACCTCGGCTTGAAACTACCAGGAATCCGAGTGGTCCGTGCATATTCAAGTGCTGCCCCTTACGACATGTCGAAGAAATGAACATCAACTGAGCCAGTCATGACGAGCAGACAGACGGCTTATTAGTGACTTTTATAATAATAATAATAATAATAGTGATGATGATGATAATAATAATGATGATAATAATAATAATAATAATAATAATAATAAAAGGGATCCTAGGTACCTAGGGTAAAAAAAAAATAATAATAACAATAATAATAATAATAACAATAATAATAATAATAATAATAATAATAATAATAATAATAATAATAATTTTTGAATATTAATAATAATAATTTTTTTAATTTTTGTTTGCGCTTAGGAGCTAACATTTGCGAACCACACACTTGCATTTGTGGCTCACTTGTCACAGCAAGGGGTGAGCACGGGTTGTCTTGCTCGCTAGGTTTTGGCCGTATGGCCCGCCATGGTACACTGAACGATTTGATATACCGTGCTCTTATTAAAGCTGGATACCCGGCGGCCAAGGAACCTCAGGGACTGGTAAGATCGGACGGCAAACGACCGGATGGAATCACGCTCATCCCATGGAAAGCCGGCAAAGGTTTGGTGTGGGATGCCACAGTGGTGGACACATTGGCACCGTCTTACCTTACCGCTTCAGCCATCCGAGCCGGTTCAGCTAGCCTGGCGGAGGACAGAAAGAATCAGAAATACAGTGCCCTCCTGGATGCTCATGTTTTCGTCCCGGTGGCTTTGGAAACCCTAGGCCCAATCAACGACAAAGGCCAAGACTTCATCTCAGATTTGGGCCGGCGTCTAACACAAGCAACCGGGGATCCCCGAGAATCAAGTTTCTTGTTTCAACGTATTTCTATGACTATTCAACGCTATAATGCTGTGGCTTTCACAGGTTCATTAATTAAGCCCTTAAATGACATGGATGAGGGTGGTTGGACTCGCCCAAATGCACATAGCTGTTGCACTGTTTGACTGTTTGATTGTTTGCAATATTTGTTGAAACAATAATAATAATAATAATAATAATAATAATAATAATAATAATAATAATAATAATAATAATAATAATGATAATGATAATGATAATAATAATAATTAATAAATAAATAATAAATAACTTTAAAAATGAAATTAATAATAATAAAAATAATAATAATAATAATAATAATAATAATAATAAGAGTAATAATAATGGCCACCTATTCCAACGGCTTTCAATTAATTATTATTCAGCGATTCAACGCCACTGTTTGTTTTTTGTTTTTTGTTTTTGTTTTTTAAAATTTATTTATTTTTATTTTTTTCCTCAACCAAAACAACACACAACCATGATACAATTATGGCAGTGAATAATACATTAACATGAATTTGGTGAAGAGGGGGAGACCCAGAAGGGATGCAAAATCCCGCTAATAGGGCCACCCATAATTCATGTAAAATATAAAAGAAAAAACATGACAGAACATTCAATTGCAGGAATAAAAAAATGATGAGGAAGAGAGAAAAACAAATTAAGCAATCGACATTTCTGTATATAACGAGAAAAACAACTCTTAACTAATGACTTAACTAAAGACTTAACTAAGGGCTTGGCGAAACCACTGAGCAGAAACCTTAACCATTACATATCAGGAAGTGTTTTAAGTAGATAAAGGCGAAGTTTATGCTTAAATAATCTTGTGTTAGGTAGGGAATGAAGATGTGTAGGGAGAGAGTTCCAACATTGGGAGCCAGTATATTGTATAGAGAAACGACGAGTATTATTATGTGCGTAGGGAAGGTCATAAACAGTTAATTTTCTAGTTGAATAAGAGTGGCGATCAGAGGTAAGGTTAAAGAAATCATTAAATACAAGTGGTAATAGGCCATGGTTATAACGGTACATAAACTCTCCTATTT
>OX457039.1:49357254-49379754 GCA_949752735.1 Lumbricus terrestris
ACCTGAAGCGTCCAGACAACCATCAATTACCACCACAAAAGGTCAACGAAATTTCCGCAAAGTTCAATCGTCTAATTTAATTTCTTCTGCAATTCCATTGCCATCGAAAGCTAACAAGACCTGTGTCGTCGGTTGTCAGAGCGGCGGCGGTTCGGCCTCGCCCGCTTTGATGGGCGTTGTCGAAAACTATGTGATTAAAGTTCTCTCTATATGCGAATTCATCATCATCGCCGACGACGACGACGACAACAACGACGTTGACTGAATCGAGCAGGCATATAATACCTAGACGCAGAATGGACGAGCGAGCTCATGACAGCTGAATCAGAGTAATGACTGGTTTCAAACAGACGTCGAGGGTCGTCTTAATGAAGTGATCTGCTTGCGAAAAGGTACAGCCAAAAGACGAGCTGCATGTTCCATGGGCAGAGAGCAAAGAGTCGTCGGCGCTCACAGGCCGGGGTGTCGGTCTGTTGGCGGCGGCATGCAAAAGAGAGGCGGCACGTTTTTGTCGCTAACTTGAAAGGGCATTGTGTCGGTGAAAAACTTTGATAATTTAATCATAGGTTCGATGACAGCAGTCCCTTAGGAGCTGTAATTGAGGAGTCTAGGATTACTATCCGCATAAACAAACTTCGCACACATGCATGCGGCATTTTGAATGTGCAAGCTTAGATATCTATAATAGAATCAAACACTTTGAACCTTGGGGCTTGTATTGGGTTCAACAGGACATTATATCCAATCTACTGGGATGTATTGACTCTTTTGTAGACCGAATGGAATTTAATTAATTTTTAACAGAATGAAGAAATTGCTCAAAGTTATTTGCCATATTTTCACTCATAGCATAATATACAGCTGACAAGAGTGGAGAATGTGGATTTTTAATGTTTTGAGTGATTGTTATATACTGCAACTATTCTGCCATATATTGCTAGACGTCATTTTGTGTGAAACTGCTAGAAATGCAGAATTCTCTCATCTGTTGTGTCACTAATGTTTACCAATGCTTTGCTAAACAATTTTGAGCATTCATTCCAACGCAAATGTCTGTCTGGTTCATCATCTCTTAATCTGCAATTTGCCGCCAGCTGTCGACCTATATAAGAAAGTTTCTGCCGCACGCTCATTCTGAACAGAGCGAAATTTCTATTCGGTGGCATGCGAAGAAATTACTGCAGCCTTATCTTAACAGTCCAATTAATCTGCTATAGAGGGGCAGCGCGTCGCAGTTCCTGAAAATGACCGACCAATATTGCATCCTGTACTATAACGTCAGGGAACTCGTTTGCCACTCTCGTTAGTCTTATCCGACAATCTTTCGCTCATTTACAATGATAGATCACCGGGCGTTTCAATGAAATCAGGCGCAGCAATGTTATTATATAGGCCGACGCATATATGTTTTGAAGAACTTAGCGGCAATTGCGAGTTGCCAAAAAAAGATTTTCGTTTCGATAGTGATCGTACAGGACGTGATTGAGCTAGCGTCTAAAGGTGAGGAGTTGTATATTGCAGGTCTGTGGACAATCTGTTAAGGGCTGGTCGATCGGGCAACGAAATGGTTTCGCTTATCGGCAAACGGAATCAAAATGAGAATAATTATTATCCGAATTATCGGAACGAGAATTAGTGGCCCATCTACGCTTCCGTAATTCGTCTTTCCCAATAATTGCGGCCATTTATAACGTGCGTTGGTCTTGGCGTCGTCGATGAAAAAGGCGCTGGGTGAAACGAAATGTCAGTCCAACTAATATTGATGCGTGCGAGGTTGTCGAGCCATACGACGCATAACAGAGCAGTTCAAAGCAGTAGCGCTATATATCAATGTGTGTTGTATTCATGCTTTAGACAACATACTATTATTTTGTGCTACATGCACTGTGTATTGTATTGTATTGTATGGCATTGCTAAATCTATATGAAGTGTCCCTATAGAAAATAGCATTGAAAGGCTTGCAAGCGCTATATGAACTGTGGCACTCTACAGATTTAACTTACAAGCCACCGAGGAAAATATATTCTACAATGTGACATTGAAAATGCACGGAAATTCATAAGTAGGGCCTAAGCTTAGGCTCTAGGAAATACGGTGCTTCAGGCCTATATGTCCTAATCAGTATATTTTCACTCGTATCAGATAAACATTGAAGATCAAAAACTCGAAATAAAACATCAAATAAATATCTTATATTAAAATTCCGAAATTCCATATGTTCTTTGTTTGTTTGTTTGTTTGTTTGTTTGTATACTTGACAAAATAGGCTCGGAAATGAAACAGCGTCGGTTTAGGTCTATACCAAAAATTTTGCAATTGATTCCTACCCAAATTATAAGGTCAGCGCAACTATTTTCAGCTTTTATTTCACTTTAAAACAAGAGTTATTAGCGTTTTAAGACAGATTTCATCAATATTCGCACACGCTAACTTTTTAGTAAAAAGTCTACAGTACGCATGACGTCATACTGGCCCAGTAATAATTTTCGTAGCGCCCCGCAGGGGCGGGTCACGTTTGACTTTTTGCTCGAGTTATTAGCGTTTTAAGACAGATTTCATCAATAATCGCTCACGCTAACGCTTTAGTAAAGAGTCTAAAGTTCGCATGACGTCATACTCGCCCAGTAATAATTTCCGTAGCTCCCCGCAGGAGCGGGTCACGTTTGACTTTTGGGGAAGCGGGGGTGGGGTGGAGGGTTGGCGTTTTGGGGGAAGCGGGGGTGAGGTGGAGGTTGGCGAAAACCCGAAATTTAGCGGTCAACGATGGGTACCACAGTGGGGTAGTGTTTAAAACCCTAAATTTCCCGGGCAACGCCGGGTAACACATCTAGTCAATTATAAAATGAATGATTCTACAGTGACATTTGCAGACCAAAATGTGGGTGAAATTGTAAAATCTCAAATTTAAGTAACAAGTGACTGGTCAAAGAGGCCACCGCTCGCAACCGAACGACGGAAACCATGCATCATCGAACAAATGGTTTGCAAGCGTCTATAGGCCTACGGAATATAATTTTATGTAAAGAAAGACTAAGGGCTCATGCCATTGCAAATAGGAGGATGCCGTAGGGCAACTTATATACTCCAGAGTGTTGAACGGCCCACAACGAAGCTTCTCCATGTTCTGGCTGGTCGCATAAGCTTCGCCTTTATCTACTTAAAACACTTCCTGATATGTAATGCATGGTTATGGTTTCTGCTCAGTGGTTTCGCCAAGCCCTTAGTTAAGTCTTTAGTTAAGTCATTAGTTAAGAGTTGTTTTTCTCGTTGTAGAAATGTCGATTGTAGAATGTCGATTGCTTTTAATAATTTTTTCTCTCTCCCTCATAATCTTGATATTCCTACAATTGAATGTTCTGTCATGTTTTTCTTTTATATTTTACATGAATTATGGGTGGCCCTAAAATCCCGCTAATATAAGCTTATTAGCGGGATTTTCCATCCCTTCTGGGTCTCCCCTTCTTCACCAAATTATGTTAATGTATTATTCAATACCATGATTGTATCATGTCTGTTTGTTGTTTTGGTTGAGGAAAAAAATAAAAATAAAAAATAATTAAAAAATTCCCTAAGGCAGCGATTTTCAGCCTGTGGGTCACGAGACTTGCGACCCCACGGTGGTCGCCTGACCATTTGCCAGGGGTCGTCTGAACCCTTCAAAAATGTGCAAACGATGTACCCATGTATTAGCAATTTCAGCGTTATCACCATGGCAACTTCAAATAAATTTTCACTTATACTTTCGCTATAAATATGAACCATTATCTATAGACTGCGGCAACCAATTTTTGCCATTTTAGTTTTAAAATGTAAGTTCCACTTTACCGTTCTTCAGCTTCATATACCTGACTCGCAAGAGCATATTTTTGTCTGGAATGGACCGACCCTATATTCATGGTTCAGGTTGGCAAAATTACCACTGAAGGCCATTATTGTCATCGTGTCATTATTATTACGCGATGGTAAAAATGGCAGTGACAGAGTCAGTAACTCGATCATTTTTGTTGTTAGGAGATCAGCTCAATATATATCATTGTACTGGTTTCACTGAGAACAGCCAATAATTGACCACATCTCCGGAGATGAACCCGATGAATAATTGTCAAGTGTGGAGAGCTTCTTAAGGGGATTTTTTCGCCCATCCTGTGTACTGTAAATCTGACGTGTATTTATTTATTTATTTATTTATTTATTTATTTATTTATTCCAGGGCGACATGTTTCCTGCTTTATAATTTCCTGTTTTTACGGCAACAGATTCCTTCCGGCAGCAGATCACTTCCGAGTTCCGACGACGATCGATTACTTCATCTTCGGAAAATCGTCGGCCTGTCTTCGCGCCTGGCAGGCCTGATTAGCGGTGAAATTGAATTTCGCCCGAGTTCGATAAGCTTCGATCGCAGCGAGAAAGGACAGCCTGCAGGGAAAGGGGTGTTAGATGACACTGGAGGGAGAGTTGGGACGGTCGATGAAGGGTAGTGTTGTTTTCGTTAACGAAAACGAAAACGAAAATGGTAATTAACGAAAATGAAACGTTTTCGTTAACGAAAACGAAAACAAAAACTAAAATACCCTGACAACGAAAACTAAAACTAAAACGAAATATGCAGCAATCAAAACTAAAAGTAAACGAAAATTGATCAAACGAAAACTAAAACGATATTTGGCCAAACGAAAACTAAATAATTTGCTCGTAATTTCACCTTACTTTCCTTATTTGTGCGCATTGTGCAAATGGCGTATTTTAGTATTGTTAGGAAGGAGATTACTCACAAGTGGGTTGTTTTACCTGTATACCCGGGGTCATAATTATGGCTCTAAACCTGTCCAAACCGGTTTGGGGATTAGGGGCTATTAATATGCAAATCAGAGTAATGCAGGACAGTGATTGTATGAGGAAGCCTTGCAGGGTCGACAGGCAGGGTACCAGTGGAGTTAGGTAAGATATGATTGGCCAGTGAATAGGGAGAAACAATGGTGAGGCACGTGAGAGTGAACAAAGGCTGTCCGCTGGCAAGGAAGACTCTGTCTTGCTGTGGCTGGTTATGAAAAGTAGCCTATAGTCGTCTTTGGTGTAGATAAGAGCCTACTCAGCCTATGATTGCCCTTCGAGAGAGAAACCAAGAGAAGTCCCTGACCAGGATCTGATATATCCAGGGTGAAATTTATTAGTCTAGGAGAATTTCTGTAGCAATATATTTTGAGGCCAAACAAGGAAACGGACCACTTTGCTTGACCCGAGGTAAGAGTAAGTCTTATAAGAGTTTACAGTCATAAAATATTCTCATTGATAATTATGCTTTGCCTTAATTGTGTAAAATCCTGCTAGAACTGCGTGAATAGTCGCACAATATCATATTATTCTCATTCATTCACTTCACATTACAATATTCCATTTTGGGATGTTTAGTTCTTTGCATTCATATATCCAGACTAGTGTTATCAAACGTTCTAGCGCATGATAGACTGAGTGGTCTTTGGGATGATAGTGGGCATCTACCCTGCATCCTACATTGTACCTGTTCTTCACGCCAGTGATGCTATCATTATTCTATGGACTCCACATGCATAGCATAAACAATAATTCCTTGGGCCGTTTCCTGGGATATCAAAGAGTGATAAAAACTGATAAGTGCACGGGTAGGTAAAACTATATAAAAACAGTAACTGGAAGAAGCAAGATTATTTGCGAACTAGAAGTAGAAGTAAAATTGCTTCAGGCAGAAGTGAATAAGAACCAGAAGTGAAATTATTTGAGAACTAGAAGTGGAAGTAAAATCACGTCAACAGAAGTGAATAAGAACCAGAAGTAGAATTAATATAAGAACGTGTTTGACATCACTGAGGGACACTATAATTATTTACATGTACGATCAGGGTTGATACGTAATTTTGACCTTACTGTGGTGAGCAACTGCATATATCGTTGTCATAAATTTTATATTAATTCCAAAAAAGCTATGAACTGGCATACGAAAACTAAAACTAAAACTAAAATTGGCATACGAAAACTAAAACTAAAACTAAAATTTATCCATAAAAACGAAAACCAAAACTAAAACTAATATTCAGCAACAATTAAAACGAAAACTAAAACTAAAATTAAGACTAACAATCAAAACTAAAACTAAAACTAAAATTGGGGCAATATTAAAACAACACTAATGAAGGGGAGCCTGGAGGGGAAGGGGAAATGGGTGTTAGATGACACGGAAGGGAGAGTTGGGACGGTCGATGCTATCCGGAATATCCATTGCACGTCGACAGCCATTTGAAATGTCAGTCGTTTGAGTGACGCATTCAACGCCTCTATTCGTCACCGGCAGGACATATAATTCAACAGTCGCATCGTGAGTTGAATAACGCGTCTAGAGAGGAAGAGGAGAGGCAGGATTAAAAGCAGGAGTAGGAGTAGGAGGAGCAGGAGAAGGAGCAGGAGAAGCAGGAGGAGCACGAGTAGGAGCAGGAGTAGGAGCAGGAGGAACAGGAGGAACAGGAGGAGCAGGAGGAGAAGAAGCAGGAGGAGAAGGAGCAGGGGCAGGAGGAGCAGAAGTAGGAGCAGAGGAGCAGGAGGAGCACGAGTAGGAGTAGGAGCAGGAGGAACCGGAGGACGAGGAGCAGGTCTGTTGCATGGACGACAGAAGAGTAGCGTTATATGAAAGCGATCTGAAACCTCAAATAATTTGCAATTTATGCAATTATGCAGCTCATTTTCCGCCTTTAGAATTCCTGAAAAAGCGTTTGATTACCTACATGCATAATGCATTATCCAGATGGAGCATGCGGAATGTGATAGAGGCCTATATAATTATTTCTGTTAACAGTTAAGTGATAGTCTATTAATTTAACGTCAATCCGTCTAAAAATAAACCAATATTCAGCTGATTTGAAAACGTTGACTATAATCACGATATGTCATTGGTTAATTGTTTCATTACAGCCGTAATTTACAGGCCTATACAACACATGTGTTCTTATGAAAGAAAGGCCATATTTTTATAGGAACGGTTTAGCAATGATGGTAAAAGGCCAGAGGCACCATTATTCTCTGACACATAGGCTGTTACTTGGCATGGGATGTAGCGGGCCGGGTACCTTTGCAACATCGTGCAGGCATTAATTTTAGTTCCAGAAAGCAGCTCGTAATAAGAAGAGCAAGTATTCTGACGGCAGGAACCTGGAATACCGATTCTCTTATGTTTGTACGAGAACCAGGAGGAAAGTCTTCCGCAGCAATGGTGACCCGCGTGAGACGAGTTGTCAGCTGCCCTCCAATTTGGTAGCCTTTAGTATAATTCTGCAGCTGTATTGGGCACCTCGGCTTGAAACTACCAGGAATCCGAGTGGTCCGTGCATATTCAAGTGCAGGGGCTTCTATCCCTATACATGCCGGGCGCAGCTTGCGCCCAGTGAAAAACAGGGGGGGAAACGGAATTTTTTTCACAATTTTAGTAATGTAAACCTACAGCGTTCTGTTTGTTGTATATTGGATTAAACGAATATACAATACAATTACAATTTTTGCGGGTTACAACGAGGGGCTTCTAGTCCTATACATGTCGGGCGCAGCGTGCACCCAGTGAAAAATCGGGGGGAATCAAAAAAGAGCCAAAACTCGTCTGTAGGGGGGGTGTGAACCGGCCATGGAGGACAGTGTTCAATCTATAGACATCTCTAGGGAAGTTCTCCAGAAATTACTTCCCCACAGAAAATGTTGGCAGAATGGTTATAGTTTTTAGCCTAACTATATATCCTACTATATAGGCCTACTTTTTGCATCACATGAACTGCTATAATATTTACGATTATGTGATTATGATGATATTATTTGCTATTTTAATAAATATTGACACAACCATAATTAAAATAATGAATATAATTTAATATTATATAGGTCCACTTGTACAGATAAATACAGGCTACTATTTTTTCACAAACTAAATGACTTCTCTCCAGTGTTATATTTAAAATTTCAGACTCAAATTTCAAAATATTGTGTTCCTTGAACTCTTAGTAAAGCAGCATCATTATTACGAAGGCCTACAGGGTGCGCCAAAAAAGTAATCCCCTACGGCTTTTTATCAATATCTTGGCCAAAAATATGAATTTTTAAAATCCAGTTTTACGGGCTTGAAGGTAATTCATATCTACGTACAATAGCCCAATTTTATAGCCATATGTGAAACAGAACAAAAGTTATATCACTTTTAGTGAGGCCACCCACCGGTTTTTGACGATTCAAAAACGCGACGCATCGAAAAGTAACAAAAAACCAATTTAATTATTCTGGCCAATATCTTGGCCAAAACTAAGAATATCGAAATGAAATTTTACAGGCTTAAAGACAATTCATATCTGCACATGGTGGTCAGATTCCATCAAAATATGTCAAACAGAACATAAGTTATAACACTTTTAGTGAGGCCACTCCCGTTTCTTGACGATTCAAAGACGTAACGCAGCAAAAAGTAACAAAAACACGATTTTATTAAGTCTCATCTTAAATAATTGTTTTCAAATAGCATTGATATTGCCAGATGATCATTATTGTTACTATTTAAAAAAGAAACAGGGCACCAGCGTAGCTGCGCGCCACTGAGAAGTCACTTAGCAAGATGACGATCAAATTGGTAAATAAGGAGTCTATCAGCTTAATCAACAGGTCCATCACGAACTTTGCAAAGAGACTCAAAAGAAATTTTGGCACGGGTGGTAGGCGCATTGAGCACAAGCTGTGAAGCACTACCAAGGTAATTTGACAACAGTTTTTTGAGATGAGACTTAATAAAATCGTGTTTCTGTTACTCTTTGTTGCGTTTCGTTTTTGAATCGTCAAAAAACGGTGGGTGGCCTCACTAAAAGTGGTATAACATTTGTCCTGTTTGAAATATTTTGATGAAATCTGAGCACCATGTACAGATATGAATTGTCTATAAGCCTGTAAAATTTCATTTCGATATTCTTAATTTTGGCCAAGATATTGGCAAAAAAACTAATTTTTGCTGCGCTTCGTTTTTGAATCGTCAAAAAACGGTGGGTGGCCTCCCTAAAAGTGGTGTAACTTTTGTTCCTTTTGAAATAATTTTTTGCAATTTGACCATTGTACGTAGATATAAATTGCCTTTAAGACAGTAAAGTTTCATTTAAAAATTCTTATGTTTGGCCAAGATATGGGCTAAAAACCGTAGGGGATTACTTTTTTTGGCGCACCCTGTATATTAGGGCATAGTGACCAGAAAGGATTATGTTTGGGATATAATAATTTGTTGCTCCTATCTATTGGATAGTGTCTGGTGTAGAAATTTTGTTTCTGACATGCTGCCTAACTTTGCCGCCATGGCCTTGAAGTTATTCAAGTATACCGCACTATTGAGCATTGCATTAACACTGCTGAAATTTGACTTTTTTCTTATTTGCAGTAGCAGTTAGGCCTAAAAATAGGAATATTGTGAGCCACATTTTATGGCACGGCAGGCACAATTGTTTGGCAATTTCGACATCTATGAGCTACAAACAAGGGGTCGTCCATAAACGACGTCACGCACCATAGAGCGATCCCCTTTGATCTCTCGTCACACGTTAAAACAAAAGTCATATGATATCTAGTAAAGGGACCGTCACAAATCGTCATAGATGTGTGACCCTCTCCCCTCCAGTAACGTGACATCATTTATGGACTGTCCCCCAATGCATTAAAAAATGGAAAAAAATCATTAAGGTTGAAAAAACCTTGTGGTCCTTAATTACGCTTCACAATATGTTCAATTGCTGACAATGCGTTTCACTCATATTATCAATTGTTATCGGCACATATCTTGTAACGCATGAAGAAAATATCATCGCCCTTTTTAATATTGTTGACTTTCTAGCGCACTAGAAACCACCCCAATGAGGAAGGATTATTTTAGCGCCATTTTCAATGATGCATTTGCACAGTGCGCGTCTTTTATGCATGGCTTTTAACAGGCGAAAATAGACTAAACTTGAGGTGCTCGGCGGCAAAGTTAGATGGAATAAATTTGATACAATTTTACTTTAATACTTATGTTATGGGTCTAGAGCAACCTTTGAAATTATCCCAAAGTTCATTTTAAACCAAAACATTTTTCTTGCTATACCCTACTGTATATATTGTATTTTCATTCTATTGCATTGTACTCTATCCATAAATTTATGTAACGCGTCTCGCAGTGCACACTGATCAGAGTCGCTAAACACAATGCATGGCATTGGCTACCCAATTTTTATCAGTTTGGTAGTTCCTGCCATGGTTTGTGTACCATTTGTAACAATTTCTGCTAACTGTATCTTGGTCAGCAATAATTATTCACGACCGTCTTGGGCAAAAGAGACAGGCATTAATTAAGCTGATTGAATTGCAACAAATAGGCTACAAGCCGCTATAATTTTTTATGGGCCTAAGTTTACTCTCGTCAGCAATTATTCATTATCGTATAGTCCATCACCAGCAGAAGTGAGTTGCTGAACTTGATAAATAGAGAAATTATTGTATTTACTGTATATTTATCGAAATATCAAGCCACTCTTTTATCAGCACTGAAGTGTTATAATAATTTTTGTTAGAATGACATCGTAAACTGATAGTACCATATAGGTCTAGGCCTACAATGTGGAAACTCCCAAAAATATGATTGCTAAGTATAGGGCCATTTGTCAAGTCATAGACCACTCTTTTCAGCAATCCTCCACTGAAATAATAGGCTAGTAGGTTGTAAAAATGACAGCCTAAAATGCTGAAATTGCAATGCGGAAATTGAAAAAATTCTTACGGGGAGGAGACCATCCCTCTCACAAACCGCCCCACATCTCACAAACCTTCATTCACTAGAGGAATTGACTCGGTAACATATTGCCGAGAGGGAAGACCGATCCAGGAATAGGGGGGGAAGAAGATGGATTGCGCCCGGCTGCTTAGGGGGGATAGAAGCCCCTGTTCAAGTGCTGCCCCTTACGACATGTCGAAGAAATGAACATCAACTGAGCCAGTCATGACGAGCAGACAGACGGCTTATTAGTGACTTTTATAATAATAATAATAGTGATGATGATGATAATAATAATGATGATAATAATAATAATAATAATAATAATAATAATAATAATAATAATAATAAAAGGGATCCTAGGTACCTAGGGTAAAAAAATAATAATAACAATAATAATAATAATAATAACAATAATAATAATAATAATAATAATAATAATAATAATAATAATAATAATAATAATAATAATAATAATAATGATAATGATAATGATAATAATAATAATTAATAAATAAATAATAAATAACTTTAAAAATGAAATTAATAATAATAAAAATAATATTAATAATAATAATAATAATAATAATAATAATAATAATAATAATAATAATAATAATAAGAGTAATAATAATGGCCACCTATTCCAACGGCTTTCAATTAAATATTATTCAGCGATTCAACGCCACTGTTTACCACAGCACTTTTGATTTGCCAGAATTGGATGAAGCGTAGCCGTTCCATACTCCATCAACTAACTGTCTCCGGACAATTTTTTGCTTCCTGAGGGATTAGAACTACCTCGGGCAAAAAATAATAATATTAATAATAACAGTAGTAATAATAATAGTAATAATAATAGTAATAATTATAATGATAATATTAGTAATTATAATAATAATAGCAACAGCAACAACATAAACAATTAAAACAAATAAGATCAATTTAATGCAAAATAATATGTTCATATATACTGTAATCGAAGAATACAACGAAAACAGTTCAAAAACGTCTCGGCATATCTCGAACACTCAGTCAGACAAAATAATAATAATAATAATAATAATAATAATAATAATAATAATAATAATAATAATAATAATAATAATAATAATAATAATAATAATAACGACAATTTATATGGCGCCGTAACGCGGTCATACCTCTACAAGGGCGCCAAAAGCAGCCAAGAAACATACAAACAGACACAAAGACGTGGTCACACCAATGCATAGCGACACAGAAATCAGTATTCGCGGCTGCGTTGTAGCTGACCAACAATTATACCTCCTAATTTGAGGCCGAAACGTGAACAGCGGATGAAGGGAACGACCGCGACGAGCGTCAAGTGGCGTCGTCGCCGCCTGGCGGCCAGTGAGCAAACCCAATTTATTGAAAACTATTCAATAATTCACGCGTTTAATCGCGAACAGGAAACGTCGAAATCCGTCATAGAGACCGGAAACAAATCCGTCTTTATCCCGGCTGCCGCCGTTCGCGACTGGGATATTTATCGGCGCGTAATCGCCTCCCTATGCTAATATATTCGCTGTCGCGCGGCGGGTCTAATCCGCACAGATCGGACCACATCAAAAGTGAAATGGAATCGAAAGTCAACGGACCTTATTTCGCCCGTCGTCGTCATTGCCACAACTACCACCACCACCACCACTACCACCACCACCGCCACCACCACCACCACGACGACCACCACCACGACCACCCCCCCCACCCCCACCACCACCACCACCACCACTACGACCGACGCCAAAATGACCCAGATCTCCTCGCTCGTTCGCTTTACAGCATTCCCTTACATCCGCTCGCTCTTCCCCTCCCTCTCCCTTCCCGCTCGCCTGCAGATTCCCGGGTTTATTTTCTCGCTCTTGCGGTCGTCTGCATACGTTAATGTTCATTAGGACGTCGGTAGATGGCGTCACTATCGACGCCGAACCCGATTTCCAATTTGCATTCGAATCATTCGAACGCTTTTCGGCGAGAATTAAATTATCAGTAAAGTTGCGGTATATACGACCGACCCACACGTCGAAGGAAAAGTGGAAGTCATTCCAGGAGGAATGCCTGGAATGAGACGACAACGACGACGATGATTAGAACGACAAATCCGTCCTGATAAACGTTCTCGTCTTCCTATAGATCTATATATAGAGGCCATGGAAAATCCTTCAATAACTCGCTCCCAAACCTCTTCAAATGATAGAAAAGCTCTCACATATTATATGCTGCTGCATGCTGCATGCATGAAAGACTGCATGGTGATATAATTTGAAAGAAAGAAGCAGATTTTACTGGCTTTATGAGTCACAGTTCATGGTCATAAGTTAATGTTTATCATTTAACATGTTCAAATGACATGGCAACACGTCACATAAGGTCGGTTCCGACTATGAAAGTGTCGCAAACCATCCATAACCTGTTCTTAATTTTACCCATTCGTCATAACTATATGCCAATTCGGCTTGTGTGGCTCTCTCTCTCTCGTGAAATTGGTCAGTTTGATATTCAAGGCCCACGGCACCATCTTTATTATGCTCTTCATATCTTCGCTCACTACTAATTCCTTGCATCTTTTCTCTATGTCTGCATGATATCATCAGTTACAGGTCTATATTAGCTGAGAAACGTTGCATAAAAGTCATGAGCTCGCAGTCAATCCCTAGGCCTATACTTACAACTCAGACCCAACGAATAGAATCGATTGACACTGTCTCGAAAATGTCTCATACTCACTATTTCTACTTTTCTTTCAAGTAGCTTATCTGGACTGCTTCTTATCCTGACATGACTATCGAAATGTACGTCACAGATTCACATTTCACTATGATTTCAGTATGCGTTAAAATTCAATTAATTAATAGTCAATAATAATAATAATAATAATAATAATAATAATAATAATAATAATAATAATAATAATAATAATAATAATAACAATAATAACAATAACAATAACAGCAATAATAATCAAAAATAATAATAATAATAATGACACGATGATAATAATGGTCTTTACTTTTACCAACCTGAACCATGAATTCATTTATCACGCAAATGACTGGAGGCTGTTTTGCGCTTTAAAACGTGTCATTGAAACCGTGAACTACTGCATGCTCATGAAATTAATGCAGTATTTAGGAGTGACTGCCATTGAGAAGATGAGGCGGATGGAAGGCATTGAGCTCAATAAGTTGATTTGTAGACTTATTCAACCTGGAAGCATATATGCACGTTGCAGCAATATCCAGTTTCAAAAATTAATGTGGCTTTAAATCGATGCTGAAAAAAGCATAATTGTCTGATGATTCAATGAGCATAGTAGCTGTCATTGTATTCTACAGCGTGCAGAAAATTCTCTCAATTTATAACAGCAAGAAAGATTGCATTGGTTTGCTCTAAAGTTGTTAGAGACGTGCTTCCACCTCTTGTAGCTACATGTATAAGCTATGGCTATAGTAGTTTAAGTTGTGTTTGCATTGTTTAGTTATTGTCGGAGATGGCTGATTATTGCCTCGTCAGCCTTTGCTCGTTCATTCATTCAGACAATGATGGCAGACTGGCTCCTTTGTCCGTGTCTGTTCCTCTCCCCATGCATATACCCTCCGCCACTGCTCCCTTCTTTCGCCCCACTGGTCTTCCCCCGTCTGTCCATCCCGTCCACTGCAGCCAAGACCTCCGAGCTTCGGTCGGTGACCAACGCCGCCGTCGTCGTCCGTCGAATGGATGTGTATTCTATGACGCATTAAAATGCAAATCATGAGACACGTGTGTATCCCTTGCGATGCTCTTCCCACCATCTGGAAAGCCCTCCCACCGCCGCCTCCACACGGCCATGGATGGATATATACCCAATCTCTTTAATCGTATATTACCATCATAGGCCGCATCTGTTAACTATACTATATTAATTTGGTGGTTGCTTGTAACACTTCATGAATGAGAATTTAACATAGCTTGGCAAAAATAAAAATTATTTCCAAGTGATTATAACTAAATATAAATATACAGGGTTGGCCCCCACAAAAAACCTAGTTTTTTTGCCAATATCTTGGCCAGAAGTAAGAATTTTGAAATGAAATTTTACAGGCTTAAAGACAATTCATATTTACACATGATGGCCAGATTTCATAAAAATATTTCAAACAGAACAAAAGTTATACCACTTTTAGTGAGGCCACCCACCGCTTTTAATTCTTAATGCAAATCAATGGCTAATTCATCGATTTACGCCGGTAAGACATTCAGGTTTTGAACCTGCAACTCTTTGATGGTGGGTGGGTCCAAATGGCGACCATAGGTATCTATCACGTATCTATCACGTGTATAAACTGTATATCTTCTCCAAACTTTGGCCAACACTTTGTCTAACATACTGAAAGGGGCAGTACACTTAGACATGTTGCATGCATGCTTAATAGCTTTCGTATGCAATTAGCTGAAGCGTAAATTTTAACGTATTTATATATTCTAACTTAATAAATAATAAGATCCTTTGCCAATGAAAAAGCAGCAACGACCTCGGAAATCAAGAATACAGCAGAGAAAATTTAATCATCCATGACTCTGTCTTTCTGTGAAGCAAGTACCAATAATTAATTGGTCCCCACATTCTATTCAAACAATTAAGTCATAGGTTAAAGCACTCGACCTATTTAAATTTATTTCGGTGAAAAAAGAATGACTAATAATCATCATGATTTATGTTGAGCTGCTATTAAGAGGAACACAGCCTGCTGCCAGGGAATATTTTATGCATACTTGGAGGAGGTGTGGCGCTCTGGGCGTAAACACCGAGCGTGCGTGGCTACCTGCGTGCGAATTTGTCTTACGTTCTGTTTTGGACCGATTTTATTTAACCTAAATCTTAAGCGTGCTTTTTGGATGTACTTCTGCTCATATTTAAGGCGCTATATAAATGGTCATATACATACATACATACATACATACATGCATACATACATACATACATACATACATACATACATACATACATACATACATACATACATAGCCTACATACATACATACATACATACATACATACATACATACATACATACATACATACATACATACATACATACATACATACATACATACATACATACATACATACATACATACATACATACATACATACATACATACATACATACACACACATACATGCATACATACATACATACATACATACATACATACATACATACATACATACATACATACATACATACATACATACATACATACATACATACATACATACATACGCACACATACATACATACATACATACATACATGCACACACATACATACATATGTATACTTATATCCCTTATACCAATTTTTAAGGAATGGCTCGCATCGAATTGGACATTCTTTACCTGGCCTATATTTTCCAACTTGCACATTGCAAAATGAAGCGAAACCGTGCAGGTCGTATTCATCGGCATGACTCCAGTGTTAGGAATTCAATCACCTATATATAGGCCTTTTTAGATTTTAGCAGGACCATAATTATATTTAGGAAAGAATATGCAGAACACATTTAATACAGTTTAATAATTGTATATGTGTACTATGTTGAGTTAGGGTCAATGTCTGATCGATAGTTCGAAGGGTGAACGTTTGCACAAGGTGGTGGTGGTGGAGGTGGTGGTGGTGTTAGAATTCGCTCTACCTGAAACCCAACCGGCTGAGTAACGGGGTAAAGAGGCAACATACCCAAAGAGTACGAGTTCATTGATTTGCAGGCCTGCACCCTGGGGTATTTGGAATTAGGTCGGCGTCCACGCGGAACCTTCGGGGTCTCGAGAATACTCCAAATACTGAAGGAACTCTCGTGCCCCGTTTTCGGCTTCGTTTCGCTCTTGCTTTTCTCACTGCAGTCCACCGTTGCTTCATTCGCCAGTTTTTCAGACATCGGTTTAGAGTCAGGCGTCAAACTCGTGTTACACCCGTCCATGTCTGATTTTTCTCCACTATGCCTGTCGCCCGATCTGTCCCCTTCATCTCTACACAAACGTTCCTGATCTGCTCCGGCCGGTGGCACCAGATCATTGTCTGCCGGTCTATTGTTCCGGTTGACGTCATGACTGCAGACGCACTTCATTTCGATGTCGAACTTTGAGTCGATGGCGCTCTGACTCTCGCTCGCTGGAACATCCGGGGACTGGTCGCAGCTGCTACAGCTGACGTCATCATCCTCACCGACGACATCGACGAGGTCGCAACTCATGAGGTTCCGTGATGTGGAGTCGTTTTCCAGGTGGACACCGTCTTCCATGGTCTGATGCGGATCACCGGAAATGGAGAAGTAGCTGTCCGAACTGGAATCCTTGGTCGACAGTCCGCACTTGCGGGCTTCCAGCCTCTTCAGCCGTTCCTCCTGCTTCCTCCGCTTCTTTTCCAGGCGTTCCTGTTCTCGTCGTTCCAGCTCCTCCGGTGGGATTGGTTCTCCGCTGCACGTCTGCGGGTGAGCGTTGTGCGCGGGTCTTCCAGGTCCTTTCTTCGTGTTCTCGCGCTTTCTCCACTTCGCTCGACGATTTTGGAACCAAACCTGAGCGAAGAGAAAAGAAAGCATTGTTACATTTAGACGGTGCTTTTGACACCTATATATTGCAATGTATGAACGGTTGTAAGAAAGCGTGACATTGTTTACTATTATATGATTAAAAAGATGACAACATTCAGTAAAACAAGTCTTCCCGCTGTCAGCGCTATGCGCCTCAGCGGTTTCCGCCTGCTGAACGGTGTCGTTTGCTCAACCCCCCCCCCATCCCCCCCTACCCCCCACCCCCCCCCCCCCCCCACCCCACCCCAGACACCTGAATTCCCACCTTATTAATTAATCACTGAGCGTCACGGTCAACACTGCAGAGACCTCAACACTTTCTTCATTGCCTATACATAGTCTAAACCTTACTAAACAGTTGAACTATAGTGAAATGGGCAATGTATCGTCATCTCCTATAGCTGTGCATCTGAATGTCAAACGACTAACCCTGGTTTCACTGATTTGTCACAATATGTCAATAGATCTAATTTTCTTATCTGCCTGAACGTAGACAATTCATTCATTCATCCATTCATTCATTCAAGTATTTATATAGCGCCTCTTCAAGGAAACTACTCAGAGGCGCGTCCGACTCCAGCATGTATGTTGTAGCATTCGACATCTTTCAATTGAATGTGTTTCAGATTCAGTGCCAAGGAATTAACTTTCATTGTCAATTAATTACAAAGAATTTTTCGCACGACATTATGGTCATCACAAAACCAATTGCACACATGACCTAATTTGTTTGAAGGCATATACATGTACAACGCTTTGTACTCGATAGAACTACATGTTGTATGTATACATGCAGGTTTGATTTGGACAACAGCATTCAATAACAGCATATTGCGTAATCGGTTAATTACTGATTATTGCTAATTTAATTAGCCGAGCATTGACATTCATCGTCGCAGATCCAGAGCTGGATGCGGCGGTCGTCCATCTCGACTTAGTCCGGAGTCGTATTAGCGTCGCGACATTAGACCTCAGTTTTGATCGTCATGATATCTATGAGGTGATCAGTTCGATGATATCACAGTCGGATATCTTTGGCACCATATATCTCGCAGGCAGCCTCGCTTTCAAGTCAGTTATTCTTGTAGCGCCAGTCTTTCGTTGATGCTGCTAACTGGTCACTCTCTCGCTCGATATGCGGCGACTGTGGTATACATGCATTGTCCTTTCATCGCTCGTTCGTCCATCCATCCGTCCTTCAGTCCGTCCGTCCATCCATCCGTCAGGGGCTTCTATCCCCCCTAAGCAGCCGGGCGCAATCCATCTTCTTCCCCCCCTATTCCTGGGTCGGTCTTCCCTCTCGGCAATATGTTACCGAGTCAATTCCTCTAGTGAATGAAGGTTTGTGAGATGTGGGGCGGTTTGTGAGAGAGATGGTCTCCTCCCCGTAAGAATTTTTTCAATTTCCGCATTGCAATTTCAGCATTTTAGGCTGTCATTTTTACAACCTACTAGCCTATTATTTCAGTGGAGGATTGCTGAAAAGAGTGGTCTATGACTTGACAAATGGCCCTATACTTAGCAATCATATTTTTGGGAGTTTCCACATTGTAGGCCTAGACCTATATGGTACTATCAGTTTACGATGTCATTCTAACAAAAATTATTCTAACACTTCAGTGCTGATAAAAGAGTGGCTTGATATTTCGATAAATATACAGTAAATACAATTATTTCTCTATTTATCAAGTTCAGCAACTCACTTCTGCTGGTGATGGACTATACGATAATGAATAATTGCTGACGAGAGTAAACTTAGGCCCATAAAAAATTATAGCGGCTTGTAGCCTATTTGTTGCAATTCAATCAGCTTAATTAATGCCTGTCTCTTTTGCCCAAGACGGTCGTGAATAATTATTGCTGACCAAGATACAGTTAGCAGAAATTGTTACAAATGGTACACAAACCATGGCAGGAACTACCAAACTGATAAAAATTGGGTAGCCAATGCCATGCATTGTGTTTAGCGACTCTGATCAGTGTGCACTGCGAGACGCGTTACATAAATTTATGGATAGAGTACAATGCAATAGAATGAAAATACAATATATACATTATACAGGGTGCGCCAAAAAAAGTAATCCCCTACGGTTTTTAGCCCATATCTTGGCCAAAAATAAGAATTTTTAAATGAAACTTTACTGTCTTAAAGGCAATTTATATCTACGTACAATGGTCAAATTGCAAAAAATTATTTCAAAAGGAACAAAAGTTACACCACTTTTAGGGAGGCCACCCACCGTTTTTTGACGATTCAAAAACGAAGCGCAGCAAAAATTAGTTTTTTTGCCAATATCTTGGCCAAAATTAAGAATATCGAAATGAAATTTTACAGGCTTATAGACAATTCATATCTGTACATGGTGCTCAGATTTCATCAAAATATTTCAAACAGGACAAATGTTATACCACTTTTAGTGAGGCCACCCACCGTTTTTTGACGATTCAAAAACGAAACGCAACAAAGAGTAACAGAAACACGATTTTATTAAGTCTCATCTCAAAAGACTGTTGTCAAATTACCTTGGTAGTGCTTCACAGCTTGTGCTCAATGCGCCCACCACCCGTGCCAAAACTTCTTTTGAGCCTCTTTGCAAAGTTCGTGATGGACCTGTTGGTTAAGCTGATAGACTCCTTATTTACCAATTTGATCGTCATCTTGCTAAGTGACTTCTCAGTGGCGCGCAGCTACGCTGGTGCCCTGTTTCTTTTTTAAATAGTAACAATAATGATCATCTGGCAATATCAATGCTATTTGAAAACAATTATTTAAGATGAGACTTAATAAAATCGTGTTTTTGTTACTTTTTGCTGCGTTACGTCTTTGAATCGTCAAGAAACGGGAGTGGCCTCACTAAAAGTGTTATAACTTATGTTCTGTTTGACATATTTTGATGGAATCTGACCACCATGTGCAGATATGAATTGTCTTTAAGCCTGTAAAATTTCATTTCGATATTCTTAGTTTTGGCCAAGATATTGGCCAGAATAATTAAATTGGTTTTTTGTTACTTTTCGATGCGTCGCGTTTTTGAATCGTCAAAAACCGGTGGGTGGCCTCACTAAAAGTGATATAACTTTTGTTCTGTTTCACATATGGCTATAAAATTGGGCTATTGTACGTAGATATGAATTACCTTCAAGCCCGTAAAACTGGATTTTAAAAATTCATATTTTTGGCCAAGATATTGGTAAAAAGCCGTAGGGGATTACTTTTTTTGGCGCACCCTGTAGGCCTTCGTAATAATGATGCTGCTTTACTAAGAGTTCAAGGAACACAATATTTTGAAATTTGAGTCTGAAATTTTAAATATAACACTGGAGAGAAGTCATTTAGTTTGTAAAAAAAATAGTAGCCTGTATTTATCTGTACAAGTGGACCTATATAATATTAAATTATATTCATTATTTTAATTATGGTTGTGTCAATATTTATTAAAATAGCAAATAATATCATCATAATCACATAATCGTAAATATTATAGCAGTTCATGTGATGCAAAAAGTAGGCCTATATAGTAGGATATATAGTTAGGCTAAAAACTATAACCATTCTGCCAACATTTTCTGTGGGGAAGTAATTTCTGGAGAACTTCCCTAGAGATGTCTATAGATTGAACACTGTCCTCCATGGCCGGTTCACCCCCCCCTACAGACGAGTTTTGGCTCTTTTTTGATTCCCCCCGATTTTTCACTGGGTGCACGCTGCGCCCGACATGTATAGGACTAGAAGCCCCTCGTTGTAACCCGCAAAAATTGTAATTGTATTGTATATTCGTTTAATCCAATATACAACAAACAGAACGCTGTAGGTTTACATTACTAAAAATTGTGAAAAAAATTCCGTTTCCCCCCCTGTTTTTCACTGGGCGCAAGCTGCGCCCGGCATGTATAGGGATAGAAGCCCCTGCCATCCGTCCGTCCGTCCGTCCTTCCGTCCGGCTGACCGAAGGAGGTCTTCCGATCTGCAGGCGCAGAAATTGAGCTGAGGCCAGGATTTCCTCCCCGAAGGCGGAAACCCTATTAATTTTAATAAATTACTACGTCAACGGACGCGTAATAAATTTGTGACCCAAATTGAGTTTTCGGCGACCGGAATGGAAAATGGCGGCGCCGTCCTTAGGGACCGACCGGATATCCTCGACCGACCAATAAAGTCCAGTGCGTTGTCCGGGCGATGGACTGATAGCCAGCCGGACGTCCTCAAAGATACATAATAGAGTCGATGCTTCTCGGGAGATTTGTAAACAATATATTCTTTCTAAATTCAATTTGGAAATCTGGTCGCCTCGGGAAATGTGAAGATAGGAGTTTCGTCTATCTCGGACGAGACTCTCGCATGGACCTGCCCTTCGGGGGTATTCCATCCCACGGATAAGAATCGTCTTCGGTCGCCTACGATCCCCCGCCCCGGCCGCCCCCGTCCATCCGACCCCACCCCGACCGTCGTCGTCGTCGTCGTTGTCGTCCATGCATGTATGTATGTATGGTCGGCTGCATGGAATGTATGCACACGTGGATCGGTGGTCATAGCACGTGGCTGCAGCAGCAGCAGCAGCAGCAAAGGTTCGCGATTTCTGGTGACAGGCGACGACTGCAGTCGGTGCCAGTCATGGCACGGTGCCACCCGTGGCACCAACGATGGCTGCTGCTGCTGAGTCTGAATCATTAATGAGATTAAAACTAGAACAAGTCGAAGACGCGCATTGACTACAGCGCTGCCGACTGCATGGCCTATATATATACATATATATTATATATATATATATTATATAATATACTAGATGTGTTACCCGGCGTTGCCCGGGAAATTTAGGGTTTGAAACACTATTCCACTTTGGTACCCATCGTTGACCGCTAAATTTCGGGTTTTCGCCAACCCTCCACCCCACTCCGCTTCCCCAAAAAGCCAATCGTGACCCGCCCCTGCGTAGCGCTACGGAAATTATTACTGGGCGGGTATGACGTCATGCGGACTGTAGACTCTTTACTAAAGCTCAAGACTCTTTACTAAAGCGTGAGCGATTATTGATGAAATCTGTCTTAAAACGCTAATAACTCGAGTTCTAAAGTGAAACCGCTACTGGTAGTGCCGTGGGAGCAATAATGCGCGTTAAATATT
>OX457039.1:49382254-49472254 GCA_949752735.1 Lumbricus terrestris
TCTTAACACGTATACATGGCCTTCCGCTTGTGTCGGCACGTTTAGTCGCTATAGCACCTATATACACTCTAATCCTATATGCATACAGAATACATTGTTGTATAACACTGCCGCCTTAAGTACATAATTTGACATATAATTATAAATGCAAATAATTATGTGTTGTACATGAATTTATATAAACAGGAATTATAAAGGAGTTCGCGTATAGGTATACGATATCTATATCGTTGCAATTGATACGAGGGAAACGTTTACACAGATGAATAAGAATAATTGAAAAACGAGTAGGCCTATGCGCTGGCTTTTAGATTTGTCCACATAAAGATTTCATTTAAAACGCTGGACCGTGTTTAGCATTTTGAAGATTGCATGGCTGCATTGGTATCTCACCAGTGCACTCCCAGTATACATGCATGCATGCATGGGCATCTCTACATTATCTGTGTTATAATAAACACCAACTGTCTTGATAACTTCTTGTCTTGAAGTAATCTTTGAATGGAACTTTCTTGCGTGCACTATTTACAAATCGTAATAGGCTACAATGTATACTAGAATGATATTCTATACTTAAGTTCTTAATTGTTTTATAATTATTTAAAACCTTCTTGAGAATAACACCAAGAGTCAAAATAATTACCAAGAAATCAAAAAAAAATTAAATAATCGATTATCAATGAAATGACTCATTCCTTAACATCTCTCTCCTCTCTCTCTCTCTCTCTCTCTCTCTCTCTCTCTCTCTCTCTCTCTCTCTCTCTCTCTCTCTCTCTCTCTCTCTCTTCTCTCTCTCTCTCTTCTCTCTCCCTGTCTGTCTGTCTGTTCCCATCTGTCTCTCTTTGTGTCTCTCTATGTCTGTCTGTCTGTCTCTCTCTGCTCAAACCTTCCTCTCTTCCTCTATCTTAATCTCGTATACTTTTCTCGCTTTCCAGCCTTTTCTTTCAATTTCTTTTCTTTTTCTAAATTTCTTCCTCGCATGTCCATTGTTTACTCCTTCAATTGCTTCTCATTGACCGATGAATGCATTCTCCCCCCACCTCATTGCTATCCAGTCATTATCAGTCATCCCTACACCCATCTGTCCATCCATCAATCCATCCTCTCATCTCACCAAGATCCCACCCATCCCAACCCATGTAAGCCCCTCTAATTCATCCACCCATTCATAATTCATAACTTCTTATACAGCTTACGTTCATTCACCGATCAATCCCATCAATCAGACCTTCCTTTAATCCATCCATCCATTAATTAATAAACACATACACCAACATGCCTCCAATCAGCGGGACTCGTCCCTTTGCTGTGCCTGTTGATTCCCAATCACCCAATTTAACATCGTCTGCTGTGGCTGCTTCCTATACTATAGATGAGTAATTGGCTCACAAGCCTTATTATTTCTTATATTTTGTCTACTGCATTATAGCTGGGTGAATCATTTATCATACTCGCTAGTACTATACAGACAATGATGTCATATATTCTATACAGTACAGTGTTACACTATAGCCTACATGCAAAGTATCAATAATAATGTGTTAAGGTGTGGCTTAAATTTGCATGCTAAGCACTACGACTATATACGTCAAAACACCTAAAAATATATTCTTAATTTATTACACTATTATAGTCGTCCAAAGTTCCTGTCAGCTGTCGTTTATCGTAAATATAATTTTAGATGTTAACGGCATTTGGAAGTCTGTAACTCAAGTCGCAAACAACATTAAAAGGCTTTAATTGTTGACCTAGATGACACTAACAACTGCCTGCGTTAGAAATGAATAATTAAATGACACTAACAAGTCTCTAGTTTGCATCTGAATGGTAGTAGCAAGTATTGTCGGTGACGGTGTCATGAAACGGAGTATCCCCCCTGAAAGCTATCCGGTGGGATGAATTAATCTATCCCCCCGGATGGAATTAACCGGTCTATACTATCCGGGGGGATAAACCATTCTATCCCCTCTTTTGAAAAATGAGCATAATAAAAAAATTTATGCTGTAATCAAAATTTAAAGTGACTCTAATTGTTTTAAGTGTCCTAAGCAATGCTCAGATAAAGGCAACTCGAATTTATTTAGTGACTCTGAGTGTTTTTAAGTGTTTTAAAAGTTTTAAGTGCTCTAAAAACAGGGGAAAAGAAATTATATAGTAAGAATAAACATACTTGTTAGTGTCATTGTTCAACATAAAGCAGATGAAAATTAATTTGCCCCAAAAAATACACGCGGAAGCGGTTTTTTCGACTTTTTGTAATTTGGGGGGATACAATTAATACGGGGGATACTCTATTTCGTGACAACGGCATGCATTGACAAGTTGACACAGCGAACAGAAGCAGAATGATTGAGGCTTAATCAATTAAATGAAGATACAGACTAATTGTACAGAGGGTGGATTTTGTCCGGGGGATATTGTCCTACCCAAAATCTGGGAGGAGGGGCGTTTGTCCGGTGGGATAATGTGGGGAGGGGGAAATGTCTGCAGGGTGGATAATGTCGTACCATCCCACAACATATATAATATAGCCATCTACCCAACCATTCGTCGTTTGATTCCTCCATCCATTCATTCACCCATTCCTCCGTCCGTTTACTGCTCCATCCATCTATCCGTCCGCCTATACCCGCCCACCCTTTCAGCCCCTTCATACATCCCCATACATCCACTCGTCCACCAATCCAGTCATCCATTTACCCATCCACACATTTATCCATACATCTATCCACCATTCTAGGACGTTTCATCCCAGGACGGTTCATCCCCCGGAAGGTTCATCCCGGACGATTCATCCAGTGGACGTTTCATCCCAGGACGTTTATCCCAGGACGATTCATCCATTGGACGATTCATCCAGTGGACGTTTCATCCCCGGACGTTTCATCCCCGGACGATTCATCCAGTGGACGCAATGTTAATGCGCGACAAATGGGCAATTGCCCTAAGATATAGCAGGACATTCGCCCTTCCGCATCCTGCAACAGCTCGTCTCACTCTGCCGATCAATTAAAGTCGCCATCGGTTAATTAATTTAGAAATAGAATTCAAAGCGTTCTAACATGTAGCCTACTGTTCGAACTTAGAAGCGTATGCCATGTCGTTTTGTTAAACGCTGTTGTCTGAGCTGATTCCACTGTTCATTGGCATTCGTACTGTGGTGTACAGAATTTTACACAATGGCCAATTGAACGTACAACTCTATATATAAGCCGTCGACACTTTAATAGGTGATGATAGAACAATAGAACATGTTACTCTTCACCTGGACGTTGTATTACCCTGCCGACTAATGAACAAAATTTAATATGCTCTATGAATCGTCGTGGATGAACCGTCCGGGGATGAAACGTCCTGGGATGAAACGTCCACTGGATGAATCGTCCGGGATGAACCGTCCGGGGATGAATCGTCCTGGGATGAAACGTCCGGATACCCCCACCCTTCCATCCATAAATCCGTTAGTTCGTCCGTCTTTCCATGGCATCTATCCGCCCATCTATATCAATCTATTCCTCCTCTAATTATTTATTTTCAACTATATGCAAATAAGTCAGGTGATAACTGTTCATCCTTCAATTCATCTATTGCCACTCTTTCAATCAATTCAAACATCCATGCATACGTCAGTTCTTCTTCAGTTCATCAGTGTACAGCCATCTATCCATTCAACTATCCACCCATACATCCAGCCGTCCACCAATCCAACCATCCATTTACCCATCCACACATTTATCCATACATCTTTCCACCCACCCATCCATCAATCCATCCATGGCATGCATCCACCTATATAACCAATTAACCATCCATGTATCAATCCATGTCCAATTGTCCATTCGTCCGTCCCTCCATCCGTTCGTCCGCCCGTCCATGCATTCGTTCACCCACCCGCCCACCCTTTCAACCCCTCCATCCATCCATCGAACCATCCATGCATCGATACATCCACCCATAGCATCCACCCATATAACCATCCACATATCAATCCATTCATCCATCCGTCCGTCCCATCCATCCATCCATCCATCCATCCATCCACCCACCCATTCATCTACCCATCTATCAATCCGTTCTTCTGTCTGCAGTCCTTAAATTCCGTCTATCCCGGCATGCTTATGTGCACGAGAAGGTGATAATTCTTATGGATATATATACTTACACACGTTGCATTGTATTGTATATATTGTAGCGATAAATTTATAAAGGGCCTCTCACAGTGTACATCTGCACCAGTCATGCAGAGGCACTTCAAGCGCCAAAGACCCAAAGAAAAGAAAGCATATAGTTTTGAGAAATCGAAAAGATACATTGTACGCTTCGGTGCCTGCATGCAGTTAAAAAGGATGAACGCGTCAATGTAGACAGAGCTAATTCCAAAATATAAGACAAATGAAGACAAAAGTTCGAATACTATAATATACAGGGTGGCTCAAAAAAAAACGTACCACCGGGGAAAATGCGATATCTTCGCAGCCGATCGAACTTTTTCTGCGAAAATTTTCCAATTTGTAGGGGAATGAATTTCCAACAATACCTGAAAGTTTCATTTGAAACTTTTCATGTTTGCAAAAGTTACAGCTGTTCAAACTTAAAATTTCGTTTTTTCAATTATCCGCGGAAAATTGACGTCACTTGTAGAATTCCAAGTCAAATGACATCATTTTTCACTACGATCTCAGCATTCCGTTTTGCAGTTTATTGTAAGGTATAATGAGAGTGTCCACTCCCTGCCTTAACACAAGCTCAAATTCTTTTTGTGAAGCTCAGTATGGCCTTGTTGGTCGGGTCCTGCGGCAACTGACCCCACATTAGCAGCAAGACTTGCTTCAGCTGGCCAATGTTCTCCAACTTGGGATTAAATGTCTTGCAGCGTTCCAGCATAGCTCCCCAGATGTGATAAACAAGAGGGTTAAGGTCTGGCGAGTTTGTAAATCATCTTTGCCAATGCATTTACTTCAGTTGATGTCAATAAGGTAGCGCCATCATAATCAACCTTGCCGTGCGAGCAAGCAGGCGCACTGTCCTGCTGCATAATAAAACCAGATGTTAAAGCATACCTGGTCTTCAATGAGTCTGGGTAAGCGAGTTCAATGATGAGTTTGACATCTAACCTACTGAATGGGATTAATTGCAGTCTTTTCTTGCAGCCGCAACACACGCCGGCATATCTGATGCCGAAACCACGATTTGCTTTGCAAACTTGACCTTTCGATTACCAAGCGAATTTCGTGAAAATCGCGCTTTTTCCGTCAGATCAAGCGACCACTTCCTGCCTCTCTTCCGACATCTGATCTTCGTTAGGCCTACATAAACACGTTTGCAGATAGTCTTCAATGTGCTCAGGCTCCACTTTTCACTGGGTATTTTGCTATGATCACGCGATGTCTCATTCTCTGTTCATGCAAAGTCCGAGTTCCCATTTGATCTTTTGCAGAAACTTTGCCCATGACGTTCATTGTTTGGGTTCACCAATTGAGACCTTAATCTATAAAATATCACCAAATACCAGCAGATTGCTTCATAAACAGCTTCTTTACAGCTCATAGTGAGGTCGTATGACATCATCATCAATGTGTGTGTTGTAATTTGCCAAACATCCTAATGAAATCACTTGTATTGGAGCATGATTCTCCGGATAATTGAAAAAACGAAATTTTAAGTTTGAACAGCTGTAACTTTTGCAAACATGAAAAGTTTCAAATGAAACTTTCAGGGATTGTTGTATATTCATTCCCCTTCAAATTGTGAAATTTTCGCAGAAAAACCCCAATCGGCTGCGAAGATATCGCATTTTCCCCGGTGGTAGGTTTTTTTTTGAGCCACCCTGTACATTGTATCGTATACATATAGGCTATTTGACCATTTATAGAAGCGCTTCTTTCAGCAAAAGCCTTTCAGGATTTTTGGAGAGAGAAAGTGAGGAAAGACTACCATGTCCATTCCATATAGAGGGACATATATGCGCATGCAGGACATTAACCACCCCATGGACGAAAACCTCCCGGACAAATCCACCCGGAACAAAGCCCATGGGACAAACCCCAGGGTAGGACAAACCCCCCGGCTAGAACATACATTGCGTATAAGTGGTAATCCTCGGTTCGAAAGGCGGTCCCAAGTTCAAAATATATCTGCATGGTCGATTGGTCGTATAGGATTGATGAAAAGAATTCTCGCTAAATAGAAGTCGGATTGATACAAAATAATTTTTACTTAAATGAAAGCATGATTGATGAAAATAGTCTTGCTTAAATTGGAGCTGGATTGATGAGAAATAATTGTTATTTAAATGGGGGTTGGATTGGTAAAAACAATTGCTATTTAAATGGAAGCTGGATTGGCGGAATGTGTTTCATCAATTAAATACAGAAATAGGCTATTTGCACAGGGCAGAGGGCTGTGCTTTTTTGTCCCAGGCTAAATCGGGGCTGGTGGTGAGCCCGGGTGGTTTGTCCGGAGTTTGTCCGGGGGGGTTAATGTCCGTTCCCCGGTGGCGGGCCAAGCATCTGGATTGAGCCATGGCAGTCTTGACGCGGGGAACAAAAGTGGTCGATCAGAGAACATAAGAGGACGCAGTTAAGTGGCAGAGAGAAGACTAAGCAGGAGATCACATATACTGCGGAGCAAGACACAATTGAAAATTAAGAACCAGAACAAGAACTTTCCATTGTATTCGGGCAGAAAGAGTAAGCCAGTTATGTTGTTCAGTCATGCATAGAAATGTTGGTGAATCGGAGAAGGCCTGTGTCACGAAATATAGAGATCCTAGTAATAATCGCACCCCCAGATGAGGAGAGTTTAGTAAAAGCCACTTCCGCGTGCGTTCATTTTGCAAATTAACTTCCATTTGCTTTGTGCTGAGCATCGCCACTAACAGGTGTGTTTATTTCGTATACTCGCTAGGTGACTTTGTGCATGTGCATGCTACATGTGCTTTTAGAACTCATATAACATTTAGAACACTTAAGACCATGTAGAGTCCCTAAATAAACATATAATTAGCTGAGTCCCGTTTAATTTTGATTACAGCTTAAATTTATCCATTACAGCTTAAATTTATCGATTATGCACATTTTTCAATAATTGTACGCTGGGTATAGATTGGTTTATCCCCCCAGGATACTCTATGCCCGGTCATGGGCGCCCGCACATAGGGGCAAGGGGGGGCACTTGCCCCCCTGGAAAGTTGACATTTATTTTTACAACTACTACTTTTGGGTATTTAACCATTTTTTCGCATGAAAGCACTTGTGATACGAATGATACACAGTGAAAGCCATAAATCTACGTATAGAAATCTCTATAGAAATAAAAGTGCTCTTAATTTTCTACCTTGCATTTTTCAAACTCATGCTAAAAATGCAACAATGGCCATTGATTGGTTTTTAGCCCTCATGCGGGCGCCTTTGCATATAGTAGTCCTATCGATTATGACCTATTGGATTTGCATTACATTGCATTACATTACAAATCTCACTGAAGTGCAACCTTTCACAATTGCACACAAATTAATTATCAATAAATTACACTTATGCAAAAATTTGAAATTTCTCAGTAGCACACCAGTAGATATTATGCTTATTCGCCAGCATTATTATTGTCCATTTTGCATGCTGTCAGCACAGAATCCAGGGAGGTCAAGCTGTAGAAAAACTTGGATAACGGGCTCTGGTTATCACCCCTCGTTCAACAGTATTGATATTTCATCTGATCCTCGTATCTTCCACATTCCAAAACAACACCCGCATTAACATCTACTCTGGCCCTCTGGTCAGCGGAATCGGACCTTTTTCTGACTAGGCCTACTCTTTGAACAGCATTCTGACTCGATGCAGCGCTTGTGAATAAGCTGGTGCCCTGTTATTAGCTTTCGAGTGGCACTTTAGAAGCTTAGAAATTATGATTAACCTACCATATAGAAGTAGCTAGATAGCACCTATCCCTTGAAACTGACACCTTTTTTCCATTCAATTATAATGCATTCATTCATTCTCTGGACTTATATAGGCTAGTGCCCGTTCAGGAACCTACTTTTTACCATAAACTTTTTAACATATTTCTTCCCACTAAGGAAACAATTCATATTAAAAATGATACACAAGATGAAATTGAGAAATTTGTGTTAAAAAAACCTATCTGAAAATACCCTGTTCTTAATTTCTTAGGTTTGCTTTTTCAAGGTCTTAATTGCTACTAAAAAATTTAGCAGTGAACAGACCTGACGTAAAGATTTTTTGCCCCCCCTGCAAAAATTTCTGCGGGCGCCCATGTGCCCGGTATACATATTCCATTCGGGGAATGGATGAGTTCATCCCTCCCGGATAGCTTTGGACCCTTTGGTGATAGAAAATCCCGCGACATCGGCTCTCAGCCTATAGCAGTATAATAGGCTATAGCATTGAGCACATGCGGACTGTCCATAGGAGATATAAACGACCCCCTATAGGCCTATATGAAGACCAACGAGGTGGAAATTACAGTCTATCATACATCACGTATAGACCAAAGTCTATTCATTATCGTCCCTTAATGTATAAAGAGTATACAGGTTATTTTATGGAATCTATATAGAGCATATAGACTGTCATATAGAGGAAGAATAGGTCTATATCTATAGAAGCCGCTAACATATTTTGAAATTGATTAGTTTTGAGTCTGCGATCTATCACAGGTGAAAGCCACCGGCTATAGCGACGAGTGAGACTGCTCGCGTTAAGTACATTATTTTATTAAGACCGTCCGGCTAAACTGAGATATAAGGTCATCGCGAGTAAACGGAGACGAAAGAACGCTGCTGCTGTATGTACGTGTTATAAAAGATATCCGTCAAAAGAATCACTCGATTTTTGATCACGCCTATATTTTTTACACGTTTCAATTTATCTGGACCTTGTACATATGCTTGGTGTACTGTACACGCTGCAGTCAGAAAAACGGCAAAATGCTTTTCTTTATGCATATTCACACAATTCGAACGTGGAATTAACTTCATTGAGTATATGGTAGTGAGGTGAGACTCACTATAGATGAGCGGAGGTGTGTTGTGCATGAATACAAGACTGAGCTGACTCTAATAATTATAAGGAACATATAAATATATGAGCGGTCAAAGATCAATGGGTGTCGGACATTTCCCTGGACATGTTCCCCCGACAGTTACCCCACCCGGACATTACCACCCCTCCGAAATAGGACACATTCCCCTACATAGACCAAGACCATAAACATATAAATACATACATACGTGCATGCATACAAACATACATGCAAGCATGCATAAATACATACATACATACATACATACATACATGCATACATACGTGCGTGCGTGCGTGCGTGCATGCATGCATGCATACATACATACATACATACATACATACATTCCTATATACACACATACCTATATACATACATACAAGCATGCATACATGCATACATACATACATGCATACATACATACATACATACATACATACATACATACATACATACATACATACATACATACATACATACATACATACATACATACATACATACATACATACATACATACATACATACATACATACATACATACATACATACATACATACATAAATACATACATACATACATACATACATACATACATACATACATACATACATACATACATACAAACATACATACAAACATTCGTACATAAATACATACATTTATGTACATACGTCTGATTTGTAGATACATGTATATGTACGTTCGGACAGAGGGGAAATTGTCCTGGATTATTCCTAAATGTCCTAATCAAAATGGGGGAAGTGTCCGGGGTGTAATTGTCCGGGAAGGATATGTCCCGAGGGGAAATGTCTGTTCCCATTGCAAGGTCAATGAGGTTCATTGGTAATTGAACTCATGCGTTTGTGTACTTTGTTCATACATTATCGCAATTCAGACAACTGGGCTTCTGCATTGGCGCTGATGTTTGGGGCGAAGAGATGGTTGAATGAAAACACTGTGGCAAGAAGATTATTCCTATAGAAGGAGTCTGAAGGACTCGGGTTCAATACCAGCCGCATGCATGGTCTCATAATGTGTGAGTCAGCCGTCCTTCTATCTTATATTACAATTCCGAAAGTTTGTCCTTCCATATGTTTGTACGGATGTATTTTGACTCTTCGTAACAGAAAAGGCTCGGAAATGAGAGCGTCGGTTTTTAAAAAAATTTGCAATTGATTCTTACCCAAATTAGGCCTATATAAGGTCAACGCAACTATTTTCAGCTTTTAATTCAATTTAAAACCAGAGTTATTAGCGTTTTAATCCTTACAGCAGCCATCTTGCCGCATTTTGTAAAGAGGCAACAGCTCGCATGACGTCATTCACGCCCAATAATAATTTCCGTTATCAACAATCCGAAACCGGTTACAGTTACAATTATGCAGCTGAAACATTAATATTCACAAGAACGCAGATCCCAGAAATATTAACTATATTAACAGAATAATTGCAATAACTGCAATAATTGTATTAGGCCACAGTCAGCACACACACACACCAGCCCATCAGGGACGGGTCATATGTGGCTTTTTTGGGGAAGCGGGGTGGGGTGGAGGGTTACCGAAAACCCGAAATTTAGCGGTCAACCCTGGGTAACCCAGAGGAGTAGTGTTGAAAACCCTAAATTTCCCGGGCAACGCCGGGTAACACATCTAGTTATATATAAGAAGCGACTATAAAATGAGTAGAAGGACAGCTGGGCAACATGCAGGTTGCCATAAAGTTAAATTCGAATCACATTGTATCAGTTGTAGTCATCTGTGAGTATACTATAATAGTATGCAATCTCACTGCAATGCGCATGCCTGTCATTCTAAATTAAGCATCGATTATATATATTATTATTATTATTATTATTATTATTATTATTATTATTATTATTATTATTATCATTATCATTATCATTATCATTATCATTATCATTATCATTATCATTATCATTATCATTATCATTATCATTTTCATTATCATTATCATTATCATAATTATTATTATTATCATTATTATTTTTATTATCATTATTAGTATGTTCATTGAGATGTGCATGCATACGGAAAAGAATAGAGAAAGTCAGTCCCTTATACATGCGTGATGTTTTGTACTGACTCCCAGCCTCGCAACGTATCTCGTATACAGAATGGCAGCACTTGTCTGGCGGTATCTCACTGGTTGTGCTCCGTCCATCTTATCGGATATCGGTAATTTGTGACTTATAATTTCCCGACGAGTTTTGCGCTCTTCCGCTAATGGGGTGCTCCTGGTCCCTATATATAGAAAGGGCCTCCTCTTCGGTCAGACAGCGTCGAGCCTTCTCGATTGCTAGTCCCTCAACTCGGAATGGACTTCCGTTTGCACCTACTACCTCGAAATAATTTGCCTGCTTTCTACCATGCATGCAGTTGCTCAAGACCTTTCTTTTTAGCCGTGGCTATATGCTGACTGCTGAGAGCGTATAGACTTATTGAAGGGGCGCTAAATTTTCTGAGTAAAATTGCTTAAAGTGTGCCTGGACGGTCATGGACGGCGTCCATGCACTTGTTTTAAAATCTGAATGCTGTCCTGCCACTTATTGACAAGCACTGACTGGAAAGGTAAGGGGCGTCCAGGCACTTCTTTTGGAAAGGTGAGGGGGGTCCAGGCACTTATTTTCCCACACTTTATAGGCACTGGAGTAAATTAATGAATCGTTGGCATGCAGACCAATGAAAAAATACTACAAATGGTAGAAGAAAAAGATCCATCATAGATATAATCAGCATATATATAAAAGATGGTTGGGACACATCATGCATCATGCACATCATGAGAGAGACATCATAATTTCGGGAAGAATGGATGGCAACTGGACAAGGTTATAAAACCGAGAATGGTGATATATTATAGACATGCATGGGAGATGAAAGAGGTTTATAGCTGTTTGAAGGAGTTAGCCGGACCACGTGACGATTAGCGCCATTGGATGTATACTAACCTGCCTATGTATAGTTATAGAAGGTCTATGGGACCATGCAACAGAAGATGAATCACAATTTTCATGCTTATCATTTACAAATCCTATAAAAGACCTATATACATGCAGTATACTGTCTGCAGGATCTGGCAAAAGGTTATTTGAATGCTACAAAAGGTAATTTGAATGTATACAAAAGACAAATTGAGTGCCACAAAAGGTAATTTGATTTTTTTCCAAAAGAGAAATCGAATGCCACAAAAGGTAATTTAAATGTATACAAAATGTTATTTGAATGCTACAAAAGGTAATTTGAGCATTGCCGTGTATAGATCAATGAAAGGACAGGGTAATCGTTTGTTGACACCCCAACAAGTTGTCTGATAAATGATTTTAACACGCACTTACCTGACTTATCGAGACATGACCCGGAGTGTCTACGGAGCCTGAGAGTTCCGCCGGCTGAGGAGCCGCACCTCCCGTTAGCCATCGTCGTAATCGGACTGCATGATCTTTCGGACGCCGTTAGAAGACAATCGATGGAGAATGGGACAGACGATGAGGCGATTGGAGACAGGGTCGGATGGCAGCCAACGGGTCCCGCGCCACCACCGCCACCCCCAATGCCACCACCGCCCCCGGAGACCAGGTGAGGGGGCGCGCCCTGGTAGTCCTTGTGATTGTAGAAGCCGAATGTTGGCGATGCCAATGATCCGAACATTGACCCGGCGGCTGCTGCGTATGGATGGCCCCCCATTGACCGGAACATCATACCCTTAGCGACACCTGGCGGCGCAAGTGCTGCCACGCCGTACAGGAACCTTACATCCATTCTTCTGCAGAAAATCTCTTCTCTTTTAATCTCTCTTTCTCTGCCAGAAGTCAAAAGAGATTTCTATAAGAATCTGCCGACTGAATCTAGAATGCAGTCATGATACTGTTGATAGACGGAGTGACGTTGTCGTTGGTGCCACTCAATGTCTTGTATACAGCGACTTGACACGAGTGTCGCTGCCGTCCTTGGCAAGTCTTAGAGTTGACTGTAATCTCGGTTGCCACTTAGACGACGACGACGACGACGACGACGATGGCGAGTCTGATGGCAAGTGAAAACAACCGTTCTGCGTCACTTAGCGTTATGGAGACAACGTCGTTGTGCATGCATGCAGCCGACGCATTTCTATTGAAGGACGAACGAAGGAGGATGGAGAGAAAAAGGTGGTAGAGAGAGGGAGGGATGGAGAGGGACGGAAAGAGGGAGAGAGAAGGGAGAGGGAGTGCGCGTGAGGAGCTACCACGGAACATCCGTTCGATTGACAGTAATTAAGCGCCGAGGGCCGATGGGCCGAAGTATAGTCAGAGCCGAAGCGAGCCGAAGTCGCTCGGCGTCGGCAGCGTCGTCGTCGGCTAACCAATGCTCGGCGTCGCCTTCGGTGAGTTGATGTGTTGCGTTCATCCATCATTATATTAGCGAACGAAGCGCTTGAATGCTTGCCAGCGATTGGGCAGCGATAGAGAAGGCGAGGGCGGGTCTGAAGCAGCAATCCGCCGGCCGCCACCTGTCCCACCGACCGACCGACCGACCGATGCAATCGACGCAGGCGACGACGCAACGTTGCGCCCAACAGCCCGGCCGTCCTCGCCACCGCCGAAGCAGAGCGTCCTCGTCGCCGACGCCGCCACCGACGCCACCGCCACTGCAGGAAACGCAGGCAATGGCTCTGGTATATAGATGACGCGTGCTGCAGACGTCTTTGGTGGTGGTGGTGATGGTGGTGGTGGTGGTGTACTTCCGGTGGTAATGTTTGCGGTCGATCGGTTGGAATTAGAAGCGATAGATAGGAGCAGCAGAAAGGATCTGGTCGTGATCATCCGGGTCTCTTTTTGCTTACACTGTTTCCCTTTAACTTATCAATCACCATTGTCGTACGATCGACGGGTCGGTCGTCTGTTGCGCAGTGGCTGCTTCAATTAGTTGTACTACACATTAATTTTTTTATTTGGTGTATGTAGTCTATTAGTAGTTTCAGTGATGTGTGCTTGCATGGTAACAAAGGTGATTAGTGTCGTCTTCCTCATTTATCCATGGCAGGCGTCTGGCACGGCATGTCAGAGTGGAGAAAGTGTTGGAGTTCAACTATATATTACATTCTATTGCTATACGAACAAATTTCTTGTTCGCGCATCATTACAAGGCTCACTATTATAGCGTAATTAATGTAATGTAATGAAGCGTATATAATCTCACGTGAGTTTGGCATAATCAACGCTTTTGTAATTATACCTCGACTGCAGGTGCTTTCTTGGGAGTGTACTTCATGAGTATACGCTCGATCCTGAAGAGACATTCTACAAGGTGGGCCAAAAAAGACCCCAGATTTTTGACGGTTTTTCGCCAATATCTTGACCAAAAGTGCGTTTTTGAATCGTCAAAAAACGATGGTTGTACCCACTAAAAGTGATATAACCTTTGTTCAGTTCGAAATATTTTGATGCAATCTGGCCATGATGTGTAAATATAAATTGTCTATAAGCCTGTAAAAGTTCATTTCGAAATTCCCACCTTTGGTCAAGATATTGGCAAAAAACCGTTAGTTTTTTGCCCACCCTGTCTATATAGCAATAAAATTTTCATCACGATTAATTAAAAATCTTATTCCTAAAATTCATTTAAAAACTGTATTATCTATGCCCGCTTGAAGTATAATATTACAGTCATTGCCTAAAGTGTGGAAAAAGATGTGCCTGGACGCCCCTTATACCTCTCAACAGAAGTGCCTGGACACCCCTTACCTATCCAGTCTGTGCTTGCCAATAAGTGGCTGGACGGCGTTTAGATTTTAAAACAAGTGCATGGACGCCGTCCATGACCGTCAAGGCACACTTTAAGCCCTGATAACAGTATATTATGAGTGTGAAATAGCAGCAGAACGTGACACAATTTCCCAACTGATTTCGTTTTTTAGACTGCATCCTTGGCTCTGAATTATAAGGAGGTGAGAATCAACAATGATTTTGGTTGATGAAGTAGGCTATATAGCGACACTGTAAATGCATCCGATTGAATTCTCTTAGGCCTATATACGAAAGTCGGGATTAATAGATCTATCATTGCCATGCAGGAATACCACTCTAACTAATTTTTAATAGGATCGAACTTTCGGAGTCAAAAGCCTATAATTGTATCGAACATTTTGTATAAAGCGCCATTCAAGGTTTGAAAAGCACTTCCGACTCAGGTTATCAGTCCTATATAGCATCCGGTTAGCGAATAAGAACTAAGCGAATTTCGTATACGCATTTCCGGAGCACTGCATTGGGAAGAGAAAGAGTTCAAGACGCAATTCATGCATGCAGAAGCAGCAGAAGGGGTTCATCCACTCCTACATTTGTTCGATACACCGCATCAATCTTTGTTTCAGTTCTGATGTTTGCGCTGCAGGTTCACAGAAGAAGTAAAGCAGTGTATACCGTCCGCTTGGCAGTGGTGGAGCAGTCCTTGTATATACTTCTATGATCCGCTCCAATCCGCCCGTATACAGTACAAAGAGGAGAGGTCCGAGTATACTTGCGCACTTGTTTTAGCGCCCTTTCAATCGTAATCGTAATCGTAAACTCGAGATTTCTAAAGCGCCACTCGAAAGCCAAGCGCAGGGCACCAGCTTATTCACGAGCGCTGCGTTGCGTTAGAAGGGTTGTCCATGAGAATAGTCCGTGGTGGTCCGGGTCGAGTTACCATTGGATCAGGATCAAATGCGTTGTGTTAGAAGGGTTGTCCGTGAGAGTAGTCCGTGGTGGTCCGGGTCGAGTTACCATAGGGTCAGAGGGGCGGAACAGCTACTAAGGTGGGTGTCGTCTGGGCCGGGAATTGGAGGGTGGAGGATCAGTTGAGATAGGGTAAGAGATCGTGAAAAGGAGTGTCTTAAGTTTCGAATGAAAAGCCCGAGGTGTGATGGACAGAGGAGCCTGAGGAAGGTTATGGTGTGTGATTAGAAATGATGATGAAGGGACTGAAAAGGATCGGAATTCAGGAGGCAGATCATTCCAAAGGCGTGGTGCTGAGATGGATATGGCTCGGTTGGAGAACTTGAGATGACTTGTGACCGGGAGTCGAGAAAGTGTAAGGCAGGCGGATGATCGGGTAGAACGGGTAGGCTGGATGGTGAAGAGTTCGCGAAGATAACTGGGCTGGGAGCATTGTAAAGAGTTGTAAGTTAAGGAGAGAACTTTGAAGTGGATTCGCTCTGGGATTTTCAGCCAGTGAAGAGACTTGAGGACAGGGGTGATGTGATGATGTCTGGGTGTTCTGGTGACGGCTCTAGCTAGAGAATTTTGAATGAGTTGGAGGCGCTTAAGTTGTGTGGAATCAAGGTTTAAGAACAGGGAGTTGCAGTAGTCAAGCTTTGAGTGGACGATGGACATAGCAATGGTTGAAGCAGTTTTGAAATCAAGCATAGGTCGGATGCGTCGGAGGTCCCGGATGTGCATGAAACAGGAGCGTGATAGGCTAGAGATGTGGTTAGAGAAGGAGAGATGCGAGTCAAACATTACACCAAGATTGCGAACAGGAGCATCGGAAGTAAAGGCGAGAGTTGAAGAGTTAGTCGATAGGTGTATTGAAGGGTCAGGGATTTTCTTGATTTGGTCAGGAAGGCCAAGAATAATGAACTCTGTTTTTGATGGGTTGAGGCAGAGGAGGTTTGAGGACATCCATTGAGAGATCAGATTGACCACACTGAGAAGTTGAGCAATGGCGGTGGAGAAAGAGCCTGGGGAGAACGATATAAAGAGTTGGGTGTCGTCTGCGTAGAGATGGTGGTCAACAGACGAGGATTTTATTAGATGACTTAAAGGAGTGGTGTAGAGAATGAAGAGCAACGGACCCAGGACGGAGCCTTGAGGAACGCCACAAGATAGTGGAAGGGGTTGTGAACAGTGACCGGAGGCTTTGACGGAGAAGGACCTGGAAGACAAATAGGACTGGAACCAGAGTAGAGCGGTGCCAGAGACGCCAAAAGAAGAAGAAAGTCGATTTAGAAGGAGATTGTGATCGATGGTGTCGAATGTCAAGCTCACTACTCAGAGACGCTTCCGACTATACAGCGCGGACACTGAATCGGAGTTTCACGCCGAAGCGATGAGCAATTGCGAGTAAAGGAGCTGCCCATGGCAAGGTACTTACGCAGCAACTTGAGGTGGATTCGAACCTGCAACGAACATACCCACTACACCGCCGCTCCCCATTATTGGAAATGCGTTTTCAATCCCATCTAAGAGAGCAGACAACATGTATAATTCATTTTATATATAGACATTAAATAAACGACCTTTAGATCTGTAGATAACTTATAGAATACTTATTATATATATATATAGTTATATACGTATTCCCGTATATATATATTATATATATATATATATATATATATTCTCATGGCTGCGCATGGAACGATCAGATAAACTATTATTGGCCTATATATATAGATGAAGAAACAATCCGGAACACATGTGAAACAACAAAGGATTTATTAAATGTTTTATATCACACGCTAGCGGGATGTTCGTTGTTCGCACGAGTATAAAGCCACTTGAGACGGGCATCAACCGACAACATCGTACTTAACAGTCACTCAATATCAATGAGACTTCTAATACCTAAGCTAGTTTCCGTCCAAGCATGACTCCCGCTCCCACCCCCAGCCCCCCCCAATTTCCTCCCTGCTGCAGCAGAGTGGGACAACGAACATCCAACAATTGAACGTGTTGCTCAACCGCCTGCGGAAAGTATAAACAATTATGAAACACGGCGACTGAAGGTCGGACGATGGAAGGAAAGATCGCACGGGATTCGCGTAAACAGTTTTATCTGTGATTGTATAGGCCTATAAGAGCTGCGAAGCCACTCAAAGTCATATATATATATATATATATATATATATATATATATATATATATGTGTGTGTGTGTGTGTGTGTGTGTGTGTGTGTGTGTGCACACGACGTGTAGGCCTACTATAATATATTATATAGACGTAGATGTCGTATATTATAGACCTGCAACTATACGTACATATGTACATTGTACAAGGATGAATGTTGTATAATCATACACGTATATACATGTATATAATAACTATATATTTATCTATAATAATGCCTATATATGTATATATTAACCATATATATGAAAGTATGTTTATGAGTATGCATATATACAGTATATATAGGCTATATATATATATGTGTGTGTGTATACGTGTAGTTCTCTCGTCTGTATGTATATATATATATATATATATATATATATATATATATATATATATATATATATGCATATATATATATATATGCATACGCGATGTGGTCGTTGATGGGGCTTGCCCTCAGTGGCACGGCGACGTTATTAGGCAGATGGGGGTCGCGGGAATTGTTTTAGAGTCTCGATGACTCCGCTTCCTATAGATAAGGACGAGATGGAGATTAGGTTGCTAGCTCCATGCGATAAACAGCGATAAACAGTCTGCAGTCGATCAAGCACCGAACTGCGGGCGCGCTCTTCGTTTTGGGAAAGCCTTCTATTATAATAGTATAAGCACTCTATAGCGTGTGTACATCAGTGCATTCACGAAGGAGTAGAGCCAGAGGGCATGCATGCGTGAATGACGCCAATATGTCTGTGAGTTTCAATCGACGATTGTGGCTCCGAGGAATCAATTAATTAAGCATATTATTAGATGGAACCTCTAATTTTATGCTATAGATGTTAATAGCCAAACAAATTCACGAGCACAGGCAGATGTTGGTTTATGCATTCGAGCAGATGGTGTGCAGTCTTGTTGTCTTATTTTTGCTCCAGTGGAATACCATGAGAAAGTCAATAGATCTATTTAGAAAGAGGGACAGAAAGACACACGGGTGTAGGACATTAGCCCATGTTGACATCACCCCCCGGACATTATCCCCCTGACATTATCCTCCGGACAAAAGCTCCCCCGGACATTATCCCCCGGACATTTACCCCCCCGGACATTATCCCCCGGGACAAAAGCCCCAGGACATAATCCCACAACGCTCTTTATGGAAATCGATTACTCCCTGTCGTGGGTGGGGGGGGGGGTGGTGGTCGGAGGGTTAATGTCCGTTCTACCTATCTGTGCTTGGGCGAAAAACTGTCTCACCAACAGACTTATATCAATGGCTGTGAGAGAAGACGCGCAGAGGTTGAAATGGGTCTTGGTTAGATTTGGTCACTTGGGTCCGTATGTAATAAATGGTGGGAATCAATAAGAAACGGCCACGTATCGTCCACTTACGCTTGTAATCAATTTACACAGCGTAAATCTTCTTCTTAATTTACCGGTTTCAGACAAATAGGCCTATACATGCACAAGACGAGACGGAAGCCAATTACACGCCCTGTATTATGCTGGTCGACTCGACGTTTGACATATACACCATAGCTGCGGAGCAAGCAGTCTACAACACGTAATTACAAAAGCAATTTCTTCTCCAATCAAGGCAATCAAATTGTTAAACGCATATCCGCCTCTTTCTCTATCGATCCGCATACAGGAAGACGCGCTGCTAACTAACACTTTGCACACGGTCTCTAGCCTCTCTATGTTCTATTCATGCCGTCGGATTGTCGTATTTGCACTGGGCCAGTTATCGCGCCTCTCAGTCCCGTGACAGATGGGCAATCGTGTATACACGTAGACTACACGAGCACACGACGAGATAGATGGCCGGGTATTTTCTTCCGACTCTTGATTAGACGCCTCGCCTCCACACCTTGCCGTTGTTTCGTCGCTCTTCTCTGCTAAATTATATATGGCTGAGTTGTTGGATCCGGTGCTGTTTGGTATAGAGGAGGGAGGAGGGAGGAGGATGAGGAGGAGCGGGTGTGGATAGGCATCTAGCATGGCCGACGCTCGTGGTCGGTCGGACTGGCGGGTGGGGGGGGGTCGGTGGAAGGGCCAGCGACGACAGGCATAACAAACGACGGATAAATCCGCTGCAAGCGTCAATTCATTGTCGTCCGGGCGACAATCTAATTCCTTTTCGAAAAGACGATACGTCAGGGACGGAGGAGGGGGAGGAGGAGGAGGAGGAGGAGGAGGAGGGAGCTGGATCGACAGAGGGATGGAGGGAAGGAGGATGGGGAAGGGATGTAGGAGGAGGGAGCCGGATCGACAGGAACGGAGGGAAGGAGGGACGGAAGAATGGACGGAAGGATGGAGGATGGAGGGACAGAGAGACAGAGGGATGGAGGGAAGGAAGGAAGGACGGAGGGATGGTCGGAGGGAAAGATGGACGGAGGGACGGAGGGACGGACGGACGGAGGGAGGGAGGGACGGACGGACGGAGGGATGGAAGGACGCGGTCAGGGCAGATTGACTACATCGGTTAAGTTTAGTCAAGACAAGAGTGTGGATACCGAGTCACACAGACTGATAGACGTACACCCGGGTACAGATAGAGACAAGGAGACAGACGGATAGACAGGAAGACACATGCAAGAGAGATAAACGGACAGACCGACAGACATACAAGGGACAAAGACAGCGAGTTAGATAGAGAACGAGCGTCAGCATTAATGTTTGTTGGCCTGTGCTCATTTTGGCAACAGCAGCAGCAGCAGCAGCAGCAGCAGCAGCAGCAGCAACAGCAGCAGCAACAGCAGCAGCAGCAGCAGCAGCAACAGCAGCAGCAGCAGCAGCAGCAGTAGCATACAATACCTGTGCATCGGGAGAACGGTCTTTTGACACCGTGCGAATTGGTCGCCAGATCGGAGAGCCAAAGCAATAATTCTGGCGACGAAATGTAATCGTCGCTAGTTGAAGATACGGCCGCTAGAGACCGCAACGGAGGCCGAACGCCGAGGACTGCAGCTGGCCCTCGAAGACCCCCATTTCCTGCCGCCGCTGCCCTCCCTTCAGGGCCGCTAGACGATGATACAGGCGACCGATACAAGGAGAAGAATCGGTGTCTGTACAGATATCGGGGTTTATAGATTGTGAGCGGGGCCCTGCGGAGTTAGACATCGGATCGGCGAAATTGGGTTTCTTTTCAACAGGAGACATAATTGAACTGAGAGTTATGAACAATGCCTTACATTCTATCTCGCCGATGCCATCTTAATAATATCACTCGGAATCGAACCTCCGCGCATGCAGCCTATGCTGGTCAATTGACTTGCGGAGGTGGCGTAATTCCATTTTCGCTTGGCGCCCCATTCGGAGTCGGCCTGGCGACGCGGGAAGGAAAGGGGAATCCCCGGGGGTCTCATAGACAAGTCGTTATAATTTCCATTCAATTGACACGATGCGAAAGTGCATGGAAGCCTCAGATTACGAAATATGAACATGATCGAATAACTATAATAGGTCTATTATATATCGTACACTGAAGTGACTGACTCTATACTTCGTCTTCTTGTTTCCTTTGAGGTTGATCGTTGTGATCAAGTAAGTAGTTATAATTATGATGTCATCTTAATTGACTCCCGACGTCTCTGCATAATATTCTTCTCGTGACACGCGGATTCAACGGTAATAATTCGATCAGTAAGTTATGCAACGAACATGTCAGTCGCTATTACGGACAACGGTGAATGCATGTATAGCATTGTATAGCATTGTATAGCATTGTATAGCATTGTATAGCATTGTATAGCATTGTATAGCAACACCGGTGAATATAACTATTAATAACTTCATTCTGTACAGAAATAAACGTGACAGGCCCTTTGCTTGTTGCTATTAAAGATAATGTGTCTTATCAAATTCGATTAGTGTCGCCCTCCTCTTTTCTGCAGACATGGGACTGGCACTGCAAAAGTAAGAGCGATGGTCGAGTTAGGAAACTGTTTGGCAAGTTAGGATTTTTATGTATACCCAGTGATCTATGTACGTGCAGCGGGGAAACGGACATAAACGCCCTCGGGACAAAACCCAAACAAACCTCTGACAAATTGTAATTTGTAATTGTAATTGTAATTGAACAAAGTCTCCAGACAAACAGACTCTAGCCTAGGAAAAACCGGACAAACCCCTACCCTGTGCAAATACCTTATTTCTGTAGTTAATTGGTGAAACAGCGTCGCCCTGGATATATTCCTCCGGACATATTTCACCCCGGACAGCTACCCTCCGGAAATATAGGACATATTTCCCTATTCCGAAATATGCTGAAATGTTCAGTGTCTCTCTGATTGAGAACAAGCTGTGGAATATTTGTTCCAATTATTAGTGTACCGAGACAACTGTGGAAAAAAGTAGCCTATGATGCCTATCTATAGGCCCTATACACGAAGGGGACACGGACATTAGCCCTCCGGACAAAGCCCTACGAAGCTGATATGTAGCATTACTGACGCTAACGTATACCTTTGCTGCCATGCACTGCCTCGGAGCCATAATGATTTGTGGGGAGAATCGCTTCACGTTTCCTCACCAAGTTTAGTGGTAGGGAGTCCCTTCCCTTCCCTCCTCGTGATTTAAACCATGAACGAGGACAATGAACACGCTGTGAAGTGTGGGCAGTGGAGGCCTCTAAGCAATCAGCATTGGCGCCATTGCAATGTTAATCATGAATAGCCTTTATTATGTTAGACAGCCAAATGCTTTCATGTTTCTAAAAAATATTTCCTAGTCGAACCAAAAAATGGTGGTGACTGGACACCACCGTCACAATAGAACGTTACGCCTATGGGTGGCATAGAGTTGGCTGTACTCATATAGTTTTATCTACTGAATGGTGTGTTGCAGACATGTTTTTTAACGTTCCAGATCGTTTATAGGCGCGCGCTGGTAACAGATCTGCAATGTGATATCTAAACAGATCAGTCGGGAGGCGACGATGGGCGGAAGATGGGAAATTCTGATCGGTCGTCACACCCCCACCTACTGGGCTCTTCTAAGTGGCGCCTTCCGGGCGTCATCGCTGCTCTTCGAAGCGCAAAATTCATCAGTCCATGATTCTCCCCTAATTGCCCGATTTATGGCTGTTCCTTTTTTGTGGGGCGATGGGACGAGAGGCAATTACGGATATTCTATGAACCAGCGACGAACTCCGACCCCGGGGTCAGAGCTGAGAAGAGGAAGATGGGACGACGGAATAATCTGCATGCGATTATCTCTTGTTCGGAGAACGACGAACCATGAATATGATTATAAGAGGGCGTTGGTTTAATCTCTAATCCATACAGGAAGGTCTGAAAGAAGAGGGCAATTGCGAGGCGTGGTTACAACGTCAGATCCACAGAACGACTATGGGATATAGGTATACAAGCGCAAGGAAGGCACACACCCAGAGACGTACGTGTAGCCAGAGAAAGGCAGAGACACACGAATACATAGGCATGACGGTTTTAGATAGCCAGGCGACCATATTGTGTGGGAGGGTCCTTGATTGACAGGTCTGACGTCAGGCAAATTAATGGATTTCCTCAACAGATTCATATCTCTATCGAATTTAATTATAGATTGCATCGAAACTTGATTTTCTTCTACGAAAATGGAAGTATAATTATTTTTTAATTCCACCTAATAAATTAACGATAATGTCGTTGTGCTTAAATAACAAAATTCCTTGAAATATATTAGCATGTATTTTTACTTAAAAGTTAAAACAAGTCAGTCTACAAACAAATCGTGCTTATCACAGACTGGAAAATCTAGAGAGCGCCACGTACAGCTATAAACGCTGCAGGGCACCAGGTCATTCACGAGCGCTGCGACGGGTCAGAGCGTCGTCCACAGTCTACACCATGCAGAGAAACCATTAGGAGTCCAAACGTGGTTGCAAAGAGACCTAGATGAGCTATGTTTAATATGATAATAACCGTGCAATTATGTGAACTTCTCCATGTCCCTGTTCAGTCTATCAACAATTCTTTAGAAAAGGTTTTTCTTGTTTCTTTTTGATAGTTCTAATATTCACTGTATAGGTGACAAATATTTCGGGTCAGACCCATTCAGTCTTCCATAGTTCAATTATTTTCTTGCTCTTGCATTGAATAGTAACGTCGTTCACTTTGCTCCCGATAAAAATAAATGACCTTCGAAACGACTTAGCATTTTACGGTTTTCCCCATCAGACATCAAAGGATAGGTGACACAGGTGCGACATAGACGATGATGACCGTGACTATCAGTTATTTCATTTGGTCATCGTTATGGTCAGCTTTATGACGGGTCATTGAGAGGTCGCAGCCTTTGAGCGTCTCCGGTCTTGGCGTCAATGAAAACGTTATCCATTTACATGGACAACCGATTGACTTAATGAAACTTTTGTGTTCGTCTGATGATCCAATAATCGAGTCTTCGTCGCTTTTCCTTTCTCTGCTTCTCGCTGTCTCGAACATTACAGAGGCGTGTGCAAAAATCGACGTTTGATCAGGGACCACGCGGTGTGTAAACACTAAACAGCGCATGCTGGGCTATCACCGCTTTCGCTAAGAATACACAGATCACAGCAGGCAGGCGCCATTTCTTTATGCTGGAATTTTACACGCAACACTTGTGAGGCGCTAAAGAACTGAATCCGTCGCCTCTGGTTTGATGAAAAGTGCTTTGAAATAAAGTTTTTCAGTAAATTATGCGCGAGGTCTAACGACGATTTGCTAAGTGCTTATGCAAATTAAAATACTCTATGGTTAAGACGACGTGATGTATATTGCATAGTCACATTATTTAGTTGTTGAGTAGTTTTGAGATCATGAATGGCCTGTGGATACACAATGTCATGTATATGTTACTTTGTCTATGCCGTGCGAAATGTGTTTCATCAAAACTCTAGACTAGAGCACCATTCCTTGCTATCAAAATAAACATTGTTTGAAGGCCCTGTTCTCTGAACTGACTGAACAATAAAAGTACATCATTCAAACAAACTCTGTATTGTATGCACTGCTTCAAAAAGATCAAAGGAAGTTGATTGCCACGGCAAGGTGTGTAGCCACAAGACAAAGAAAGGAAAGAAACGAAAGAAAACGTAGACTGGAAAATCTAGAGAAAGTAATAGAAAACAGAACCAATAATTACACCTGCAGGGGGATGGTTTCTATTTCCGTTCAACAGCAGAAGCTGAAATGCTGAGATAATGACTTTGCGACAGATATCAATCGGCTAACAACTGCACGGCAGCCACTGCATTGTTCCGGCATATACAGGGTGCGCCAAAATAAGACCCTCTTAGGTTTTTGCCAATATCTTGGCCAAAAGTAAGAATTTCGAAATAAAATTTTAACAGTCATATAGACAATTCATATTTACACATGATGGTCAGATTTCATCAAAATATTTCAAACACAACAAACGTTACACCACTTTTAATGAGGTCACCCACCGTTTTTTGACGATTCAAAAACGCGACGCAACAAAAGTAACAAAAAACCAATCTAATTATTCTGGCGAATATCTGGGCCAGAAGTAAGAATTTCGAAATGAAATTTTGCAGGCCTAAGGACAATTCATATCTGCACATGGTGGTCAGATTCCATCAAAATATTTCAAACAGAACAAAAGTTATGCCACTTTTAGGGAGGTCACCCACCGTTTTTTGACGATTAAAAAACGATACGCAACAATAAAAGTAACAAAAACACGATTTTGTTCTCATCTCAAATAATAATTGTTATCAAATAGCCTTGATTTTGCCAGATGATCATTATTATTACTATCTAAAAAAGAAACAGGGTACCAGCGTAGCTGCGCATCACCGAGAAGTCACTTAGCAAGATGACAATCAAATTGGTAAATAAGGAATCTGTCAGATTAATCAACATGTCCATCAAGAACTTTGCAAAGAGACTCAAAAGAAGTTTTGGCACTGGTGGTGGGCACATTGAACAGAAGTTGTGAAGCACTACCAAGTTCATTTGACAACAGTTATTTGCGATCAGACTTAATAAAATCGTGTTTTTGTTACTTTTTGTTGCATTTCGTTTTTGAATCGTCAAAAAACGTTGGGTGGCCTCCCTAAAGACTAAGTGGTATAACTTTTGTTGTGTTTGAAATATTTTGATGGAATCTGGACATTATGTGTAAATATGAATTGTCTATAAGACTGTAAAATTTCATTTCGAAATTCTTACTTCTGGCCATGATATTGCCAAAAAACCTAATTTTTTCTGGCCAAGGAATTGGCAAAAAACCTAGGGAGGTCTTTTTGGTGCACCCTGCACGGTGTCCCAATTTAACTGATACCCTTTTTTGTTTTGGCGATATACTTGTCAATTCTAAATGAAACTATAAAATTTCAGAGAATGTGAGAGGGATAAATTAATTAGCAATGTTTCCTGAAAATTTTATCTAATTCTGCGAACAGAGTCCGAAGTTATGCACATTCAAATTTGGGCAAAGAAAATTTTAAGTTTCCAACATGTAGTCCTTGGCCTGCCATGAGGTCCAGTATGCACTTTAGTGTTGGGGGAGTTTCTCACTTCCAATCAGTCAGTGGGTCCCTGGACATGAAAAATCACCGAGGTGCTTGTCCACCATGACGTCACGAATGACGTAATTGCAAAATCCAATATGGCCGCCACCGTCCATATTGTAAAATTGGTATTTATTATTTCTTGCACGATTTGGACGCGTAATAAGTCTAATATTACTAATTCAGGTATGTAGAATTCATTTCTGATATTTAATTTGTCATACGGGGTCATCTGAAGGTCATACGGGCATTTTCAAGGTCATTTAATACATTTTTTCATTTATCACAGCATATGCACGTGTAATACCTCAAATAATACTGATTCTAACATGCAGAATTCATTTATGATATTGTTTTTGTCATCCGGGGTCATCTGAAGGTCATAGGGTCAACTTCAAGGTCATTCTTTAATTTCTTCATTACTCACATCATGTGCACGTGTAATACCTGAAATGTTACCCATTCAGATATGTCGAATTCATTTAGGCTATGAGTTATTACACTTGCATATCGTGCAAGAAATAATAAAGACTAATTTTCCAATATGGCCGGTGGCGGCCATATTGGATTTTGCAATTGCGCCATTCGTGACGTCATGGTGGACAAGCACCTCGGTGATTTTTCATGTCCAGGGACCCACTGACTGATTGGAAGTGAGAAACTCCCCCAACACCAAAGTGCATACTGGACCTCATGGCAGGCCAAGGATCAATGTGAAAGATAGGAAATTAGGATATTGTTTACAACTGCACACCTTACTTTCTAAATTAATAAATAAGGCGTCCTATTTGCGCCATTTCCATGTTAGGGACAATAATAAAAATGGTTTTCATCAAAGATGATTCGAGTTTCATAACAATTTTAAGAGAAGAAAAACATCACGTTGCAAAAAAATATGGAGCACCGTCAATAACGCGTTTATCAAACTCGCGTATACGTGACGTTGACCACCTCAAACAGCGAATTGTGGAAGAATGGAATCGTTTTGATCAAGGGATCAATGCAATCAATGAATGGCCAAAGCACCTTAGAGCATGCATTCGAGCTATTGGAGGACACTTTTAACATCAGCTTTGAAGAACAGCAATTGTTGAAAAAATTAATTTCCTATCTTTTACATGTTGGAAACTTAAAATTTTATTTGCCCAAATTTGAATCAATTGTATATAGGCTACGGTTATTATATAGACGCGTTGAATGCACATTGCACAACAAGCATGCAATTATCGACTTGGTTAATTACAGAAACCGACTCTTCAATTTCAATGCGTGGCGTTGCAACAAATCGCCAATTTTACTGACACACAATGCATAATCGAACCTATAGGACGAAGATATCAGTGACTATATCTTAAGGGTGCCTGTCGTATGTCATGGCCAGTGGTTAGGCGGTTATAGATCACCATCCACCACAATCTCTAACATAATTTGCACTGTCTTCAGCAAGTTCTGCGCAACTGACCGCGTCTGTATTTTAACTGTAACTTTCTTTTGCCTTCATGAACGCAAATAGCCTACAGCTGTGAACAGACCATAGTAAAGCACGCTTCCAACGTTGATGCAAATTATGTTCCGATGCATATGGGATTCAGTGAAAATAAACACTCAAATACAATCACAATAAATATGGTGTTCCATTACTACGTTACTCCCTCTAGATATCATCTGATTTCTCTTCTATTATCGCTCATCCTCTTAACAGTAGCGATGACCAATAGCTCAATTTAGACGCACGCTTAAATTTGTCTCCACTGGTCAGATCAACTATCAGAAATTGACAACTGCATGCATCAGCGGTGTTTATTTACAGATCAAACTTCGCCTGAATTGAGAAATCTAAAAAAACAGCATTTACGACGTCATCAATTCCTAATACAGTCTCTCCATCCCATAGTTTATATTGCGGCGACTATAGCCTATGCACTTAATTATGATTATATAATAACTTGGCTTAGGGCAATGCGCGAATATCTTGATGCTATTGTCTTCGGATTCCATGTTCTGCCATTTGAAAGTTTCCGTGTTCGTTAGTCTATGTTCTGTGGTTTTTAATGCTGTACTTCTGCCCATACAGGATGAGAATTGCTGGGGAGATTGATTGGTTCAATTCCCCAATATTTCTTATAGGGGCCCCATATTAAAAGTCTGATTTTCACATCACAACTCCATGAGGACCGCGTCCGACCACCAGTTTTTCTCCCACTGCTCAATTCCCACAATTCTCCCACTGCTTATGACAGTATATACGCACTACGTTTACATAGTTTCTTTTGTCCGTCTTCATAATGTACAGGTGCTGTTACAAAACATCTTGATGGTAGCTATATATGATAACAGGCTGCACTGGTCAATAAGTGGCAGGATGGCGTTCAGATTTTAAAAGAAGTGCACGAACGCCGTTCATGACCGTCCAGCCACACTTTAAGCTCTGACCGAGGGCATCTGAATCCCATCCCAGTGGCGGAGACCTAGGGGGGGACAGGGGGGGACGGCCCATGCATTTGTCCCCCCAGTGTTTATGCGTTAGGGCATGTACACACACACGTCAGTAGAGTTTTAGAGAAAGAAAACTTTAGCAGATGAAGTTTATATTTCTAATGATATGAATTCCCAGGCAATCCAGGCTCTAACCAATGGTTATTTAGTCCCACGTTGAATAGTTTGCGAAAATTATACTGTTTGGATAAGATACCTCTTTTAACGTATTACCGGTTATTATAAAATCCTTGCCAACACCCAACTGATATAAAATTTATAGACTCCATCAGGAAAAGAGAAGTTCAAATTACCCGACTTAGGATGTGGCAAGTTCTTAATAACACTTGGCTGAAATTGTTAGGTAAAAGCACAACAGACCTGTGTTCTAAATGCCAATTGCCTGAAACAACTGAGCATACGCTGCTTGCGTGTATAACGAATGATATATCAATCTTACTACTTAAAAAATGCGAGGAGAAAAAAGTGGAATGCACTGTTAAAAATCTTTAAAGACGTCAACAGCCTTTGTTGCTATAAGATGTCGTTAAACTTTTGATTAATAATAATAAATAACGCCACAACGTCATAATCGGGCTTCTGCTACATTCCCTACAGGTTTCCTTCAGGCTCGAAACAACCTCCAGTTGGACATTGGGATTAATATGGAAAGTAAGTAAGTTAGTATGTAAGTATTTTGCTTATTACTCCTCTTAAAAACGAACAATGGGACATAGAACATCGTTATTATACATCGGATTAACAATAGGTAACAACAACGTACGATTTAAAATCCCTAGTTAAATATAATAATTATAATAACTAAACTATAATCTTCACACAAGTTATCTATTATTTTTTTAAACATAGAATTCCAATTGGAGATGTCTCTTACACACCTCTTTTAACTTTACTAAACTACTATCATCAAACAAATTAACTTTTTTTAAACAGAGAATTCCAATTGGAGATGTTTCTTACACACATCTTTTAATTATACTAATCTTATATCATCAAACAGGTTAACTATTATTTTTTAAACAGAGAATTCCAATTGGAGATGTTTCTTACACACCTCTTTTAACTTTACTAAACTATTATCATCAAACAAGTTAGCTATTATTATTGTTTAAAACTGAGAATTCCAATTGGAGATGTCTCCTACACACATCTTTTAATTTTACTAAACTTATTTCATCAGACAAATTAACTATTATTTTTAAACAGAGAATTATAATCGGAGTTGTTTCTTACACACCTCTTTTAACTTTACTAAACTTATATCATCAAACAAATTAACTATTATTTTGTTAACAGAGAATTCCAATTAGAGATGTCTATTACACACCTCTTTTAACTTTACTAAAAAAAACTATCAATTCAAAGCATTTCGACATGGGGGAGGGCACAAAAAACTTCGAAAGAAGAAAGCTCTAAAGTGCTGTAATATGCCGAGCAAATTTCTGTCCAGGGTAACGGCCTCTGTTGTCATAGACCCTGGTCAAATCGGATCCATCCATGGGGGGGGGCACTTTTTGAAGTCTTAAACAAAGACTATAAGCACTAAAATGACGAGGAAATTTGTTAATATGACTACCTGAATTGCTACCATTGTATTGCTGAAAATCGAAATTTTTCGAAGTTTGGGGTCATATCTCCCGGCCCAAACCCTCCCCTGCTAGGCGCTTCGTGCTTCGGCGATCGTCATTCGGCCGCTGTGCCGTCCCCCCCAAAGTTCGGACCAGGTCTCCGCCTATGTCCCATCCTATCTGCTTCGCCTTGGTCGGCAAAGGGTTAAGATGCATACAAGGTTCAGTGTTGCATTCAGTGGTTGAGACATTAATGCACTACACATTATAGGATGTAAGATTTGAATTTGACGTGCCCGCCTGTTCTGAACTCTCGGAGTTGCTCTGACTTGTATACATCGATTGTAATAATAATTATGGCCGAACTTTTTTAATCGCTGGCCAGACGAGCAGCAGTGATGCTCACCACATTGATGACGAAAGATAGACATAGACCTACTGCATGCGTTCTGGCAAGATAACACTATAGGGGACATTACATTATAATCGAATCGGCTTCACGCCTCCTTCTATATACGCATGCTTGCGAGAAATCTGTATAGCAATATATTGAGACGGGGCAGACGTGTTCGAACTGCATAGACAGCCTGGGTATGGTTATAATTATGAATTGTATACGTGTGGCTATAGAGTCCCATGTTGCTTGCATCTTTCTACGGTGACGTGGAATTCTGTGGCCGGAAGACATGAAGAAAATTGCATCCGCGGATGGCAATATCAAATCGTCTTTAAAGTTGATTTCATCTCCGCCCGCAGACGAATCTTTAATGCCATGCCACCGAATAATACTCTACGCCGACTGCAGCTAGAATCGTTTCCAACAATCATTACAGACCCTTCTGATTAATACGACTCCTGCGATCATGAGGCGTCAGAAGTCGGCAACCCAATATTTTTTCGCGGCGCCCCGGGCCCCGCTGGATAATGACCGGCGCGGCCTGCCTACCCCCAAAGGGCAATTAAACTGATAAGGTCCTGACATCCCCGACTTTTGAATGTAGGGTCGTTCGTCTGACGTGCGGCGTGATGAACGAGCCCCGAGGAACCACGTTGAGCAGCAGTTCATAATTCGCTTAACACCCAACGACGAAGCGTTTAATGGACGATTAGATTTTCCATTATGAAATGTTTGATTACGCGGAGAGCAAACGATGTTTCTTCTTTCGTCGAAAGAGGGGCGCAACTCACCCGAGACTCTGCCGCTAATCATCGCCATTGCCATGCACCAGCAGTGGCGTAGACAAGAGGTTTCGGGGGTTAAAACCCCATTGGCTTACGAAAAAGTTTTTAAAAGGGTATTTATACATTTAAATAAGAAAAACAAAACAATTGTTTGTAGTAACAATTTTTTCTTACTTTATTCCCTTTGTTACTTTATTCCCTTTTTATTTACTGTCTACTGTTGGGTTGGTGTCACGAATGGCATCCGGCCAGGCCATGGCATAACCCCTCCATCAAAAATTTCTGGCTACGCCACTGATTGCCACTAATCATCGCCACTGCCACTAATCATCGCCACTGCCACTAATCATCGCCACTGCCACTAATCATCGCCACTGCCACTAATCATCGCCACTGCCACTAATCATCACCACTGCCACTAATCATCACCACTGCCACTAATCATCGCCACTGCCACTAATCATCGCCACTGCCACTAATCATCGCCACTGCCACTAATCATCGCCACTGCCACTAATCATCGCCACTGCCACTAATCATCACCACTGCCACTAATCATCGCCACTGCCACTAATCATCGCCACTGCCACTAATCATCACCACTGCCACTAATCATCGCCACTGCCACTAATCATCGCCACTGCCACTAATCATCACCACTGCCACTAATCATCACCACTGCCACTAATCATCGCCACTGCCACTAATCATCGCCACTGCCACTAATCATCGCCACTGCCACTAATCATCGCCACTGCCACTAATCATCGCCACTGCCACTAATCATCACCACTGCCACTAATCATCGCCACTGCCACTAATCATCGCCACTGCCACTAATCATCACCACTGCCACTAATCATCGCCACTGCCACTAATCATCGCCACTGCCACTAATCATCACCACTGCCACTAATCATCGCCACTGCTACTAATCATCGCCACTGCCACTAATCATCGCCACTGCTACTAATCATCGCCACTGCCACTAATCATCGCCGGTTATCCACGGGATTGAGATTGGAGACATGTCAGGTGTACGATTGGTCCTATGACGTCTTCCAGGTTCTTTGCTTCAATGCATCTATTTGTCAGTGGCAGTGCACTGGACAACGCTGGTTCCCCTCTAGCGTCGTCAGATAATATTAGGGCGATGCTAACGACATCTGTGGATGATGGATAGTTGACTGTCACCTGTGCCTATATATACCTCAGTGCTGCAGCAAATTAAACGCGTTAGATATGTACAGTATATATGTCACCTGTCACTCGGGCCGAAATAGAACACGAAATGACCATCGCATCTATCTATTCTTGCATGCAGTGGCTAATTGAGATCAGGTGGCAATTACCTTCTACCTATAATATCTTTGCCATCGTTCTCTCAGTTCATTGCTCCTATAACGTGCGGCTTGTAATGTTTAGTTCTTACATTTAAACATTTCATTCGATGACTTATAATCTTATATAACAAGTGCCTGAAACTTATATCCTTCTCTGAATCGAAGCAAGAGATGATTTAGGGTTTCGCTTCCGTCTGGCCAAGGTCTAGGACTCTAGGCCTAGGCCTTTACATTAACCTTTCATCAACATGCATGCACTTAAAAACTGAAAACTCTCGCTGTAGTTGAGCTGGAAGAGTTTACAGTGGCGTTGCAATATATAGGTCGTGCAGCCTGTGCAGTGCACATGAGCCCTCGGCTGTAGAGAGTCAGAGTAATTATTTTTATTTTCAGAATATTCAGAATGCAATCCAAAGTCAATCAAGTCCACATGTACAGCGTACAGCCGTACACACTCAATAGTTTCATTGGCTTAAGCCAAAGCTCGAGGGTACGTATCATACGTATTCTATTTTGTGAAAGGTACGTACGTATTTTAACGTACCCTATATTTTAGGGTACGTAAACAATAATAAAATACGTTAGCCTCGTCATTGCTCATTATAAGAATGTTCGATTTAATTTAAGCAAACAATCACAACGTATACACTATACAAGTTTGCAGCGTAGCGAATTGCTGCAATGCTAGCCTATAATATTGTAGGTCTGTCTTTATCCAGCATACAGTGCACTTAATGCACTGATTAATGACAGTTAGTCGGCTCAGTTATGCTGCAGCGCTTAAAAGTCCAACTCTGAGGAAAAGGTTAACTAGTTGCATCCAATTAACCTAATTATTACAGAAGAATTTATCGAGTTAAATTTACTGCTACGCTACCGGAAATACCGATTTAAATGACGCATACTGTTGACTGCATGTATACGTACTGTAACGTACATGTACATGTAGGCTATGGGCAGTGGCGGCGCCAGGATTTGAGCTTTGGGGGGCTGAAGCCTTCCGGAGGAAATTTTCTATTTTCATTCGCCAAAATTTATGACGACTTTTTTAAAAGTCATCCGGCCGAAATCTCATGGAAATTTTTCCATTTCCATCCGCCAAAATTTTTGACGACTTTTTTTGGCCATCCGTTCGAAAATCGTGCAAATATTTCAGTTTTGCATGTAAAAAATGGGATGGCCTTCTTAGGGGGGATTAGCCTTTTATTGGAGGGCTTAGCACCCCTTAGCACGCCACTTGCTTTGTATCGCCGAGTATGCCATGAACAAAATTTTCGTGCACATGTATGGTACCGTACGTACCATACGCGTATTGTATTTTTTGAAAGGTACGTACGTATTTTAACGTATTCTATTTTAGGGTACGCGTACCCTCGAGCTTTGGCTTAAGCCGGTGACACGAAACGGAGTATCCCCCCTGAAAGCTATCCGGGGGGATGAATTAATGTATCCCCTGATGGAATTAACCGGTCTATACTATCCGGGGGGATAAACCATTCTATCCCCTTTTTTGAAAAATGCGCATAATAAAAAAATTTATGCTGTAATCAAAATTTAAAGTGACTCTAATTGTTTTAAGTGTCCTAAGCAATGCTCAGATAAAGGCAACTCGAATTTATTTAGTGACTCTGAGTGTTCTTAAGTGTTTTAAATGTTTTAAGTGCTCTAAAAACAGGGCAAAACAAATTACCTAGTAGGAATAAACATACCTGTTAGTGTCATTGTTCAAAAGAAAGCAGATGAAAATTAATTTGCCCAAAAAAAATACATGCGGAAGCGGTTTTTTCGACTTTTTTTAATTTGGGGGATACAATTAATACGGGGATACTCTATTTCGTGACACCGGAATGTCCCGGCGCGTGATTTAATACACAATCCATGTGCGATGTGCCCTCAAAACAAATATCTTTACTCTTTGCGGTCTTTGGCGGGAAGTGGTTTTGCCAACGTATACAGGACTAAATATAACGACGGTGTCACGGATTCTGGGATCTTGTAACTCTGTAGTGCTTTGTAGCCTATAATTTTACTGACAATTGCAAAATTAATTTACTTAAATATAATCACTCCATCCCTCAGTAGTTTTAAGCTTTATTGAAGTTGCGCTTCTATGGTGACAAGAGCACAAAGAACGGGCATTGTTTTATGTGTGAGTCCATATTATAGCCTATTGTTTGTATAGTGTCTATGGTATAGACCCTATGCATGTTTATGTGAGCGAGTTTTGTATGTGCATTCTACTGAAAGCGTTCATATGCCTCAGCGTATACGCTGGTTCCCTCACATCCTATCTTGTGAGGAACCAACTACGTTGCTGTCATATATGATCCACGGTACTTTGCCATTTTGCCAAATGAAGCATAATTGATGGATCACTTCAGGAAAGTCTTCTCACCGAAATCATGAAAATTGTTGAAACTCTGTCAGCTGATTAATTCTCCAAAATATTCTCTCCACCTTTGCTATCGAATCTGCCAACAAGAAAGTGTCTTTTCATTATTTTGTGTCAAAACAGACTGTAAAACAGTTAGGTCTGTAACACTCTACAACTATTCCGGAAACCTATTCTGCCAACCAAACCGATAAAATGCCTATTGTTGAGATGACGCCCACTCTCTGAAAACCGTTTCGCAAAGATAGGCTATAGAGGGATAGGCTATAGCCTATTACATTCCACACAATAAAAAGTTTCAAATAATCTAATTCATCAACCAATTTGTCATTTAATTTGAGTTGAGTATAACTTTGGTATATCCTGATGCCGCAATTAACATGTTCTCAAGTTTGAGTTGAAAGGTTAATACCACCATTGCATAGGGTCTATGTTCTTTTTATTACTGCCACCATGTTAAAGTATTGAATATGTTTTGGTAAATAGACTCCATCGAGCGGAATCGCTCCCTTCGGTTATACCCTATTGTTCTTTAACACACGCAGTCATAGACGGAGACTTGGTCTAGGGGCGGGGGAGAACGAACGAGCGGACGAAGGACGATCGCTGAGGTGCGACATTTTGGTGGGCAGACAGCTGAGTCGCCGACGACATTTTCCATTTTCATCGACGACCAAAATGTCTCATGACCTTTTTTTTAGTCATTTCCTCGAATATATATTATAATAATAACAACAGTTATAGCAATAATAATACAGTTAATACTGCTGCTGCTGCTGCTGCTGCTGATGATGATGACTATGATGATGATGATGATGATGATGATGATGATGATGATGATGATGATGATGATGATGATGATGATGATGATGATGATGATGATGATGATGATGATGATGATGATGATGATGATGATGATGATGATGATGATGATGATGATGATGATGATGATGATGATGATGATGATGATGATGATGATGATGATGATGATGATGATGATGATGATGATGATGATGATGATGATGATGATGATGATGATGATGATGATGATGATGATGATGATGATGATGATGATGATGATGATGATGATGATGATGATGATGACTATGATGCTGATGATAGTAATAATAATAGTAATGATTATTATTTTCGCGCTCTTTTCTTCCTCTCGACAAACTCTTTCCTTCAAATCCTGTTCTTCGATTAAGCAATCTTCTTCTTCTTCTGCTTAACACCACAATCCAAATTATACTAATTAAAATTTATTAGATTTGATTTGATTAATGCAGTTGATAAATCTTCGTATATCTTTGAGTCTGATCTGACTGTCAGTGCAGGTCTACGATAGAGAATTATTGAGCTCGATAATTATATTGGCGATTCGTCTTTTCTGACGTCATGAGTCGTTCTGCATACGAAAGTACGAATATGATCGATGCAGAATATTATCATCATTATCAGCATATCTATAATATTGGTATATATCTAATATATATATATATATATATATATATATATACACACCAATATATATATATTGGTATATGTCTATTATCTATATTGGTATATGTCTGACGCGTCTTCGATTTTCCGAAGATGCCAATTAGTTGTGTGATGCTCTTTAGATTGAGATGTCAGAAATCAGATTACAGATCATTATCACTTAACGATCCATTGATCGATGATGACCTATTCTCTATTATTCCTATTAATCGGATCTACCCCACCCCAACCGCTGCGCAGGGACCCTTTTGTACCTGTTCGTCCATGTAGTCAATAATTGTTGTCGGAGAGTTACCTACAACATCTGCTAGACGTGGTCAGTTGCTGGACTGACCAGTGGACGAGGGGCCGGCGGCGATTCGACGGACTTCACGAGGCGACAAATGGCGATGATCGACTCGTATTTAATCATCTCGAAGGTTGGGGTCAATCAAGTTGGGGGGTCAATCACGTTGGGGGTAAATCAATGTCGCCCCCAAATGACTGGTGCTGTTGCGTTGACATTCTCTTAACCCGTCTCTCACTTAATCGAAATGCTGCCTAAAATAATTTCATGAGTGATGTAAACCCCATAGCGTTACCTTAATGGAACCCTAAGTATTACCTCCATCCATGGGGGTATGGATGGATGGATGTCCGACAGCCATATGTGGCCAAGGAATCTACCCCTCATTTGCTCTGACAGTCATTTGACCTGCTTCATCAGTCATCAGACAGCGTATGACCTAAAATTAGCAGACACCAGCTTGTTATGCGAGTACCAACAAACCCACACTCGTGTGTGTTTCACTCTTGTGTGTTTTTTTGCTGCGTGTGTGTGTTTGTGTTTGTGTGTGCGCGCGCGAGCGCGCGCCTGTGTGAAACGGGCAGCCCTCCCCCGAATTAGCCTGAGACATTAACAATTTAACCTCCCCCCGGTCAAACCCCTTCCTGTGCAAATAGCCTATTTCTGTATAGTTAATTGATAAAACGCGTTTCACCATTCCAGCTTTGATTTTAATAGAAACATTTGTTTTCATCAATCCAACTTCTACTTAGATAACAATTAATTTTCATCAATTCAGCTTTAATTTAGTCAAAATTTCGTTTAATCGGTCCCGCTTCTACTTAGATAGGCTAGAAACAATTGTTTTATCAATCTAACTTCTAGTTAAATAACAATTATTTTTCAACAATCCAGCTCCAATTTAAGCAACAAAATAATAAATACAGCTCCAATTTAAGCAACAAAATAATAAATTCAGCTGAAATTTAAGCAAAAACATTTTCATCATTCCAGCTCCCATTATTTTAAGTGCAAATGATTTTGTATCAATCCGAATTCCATTTAGCGATAATTTTTCCATCAATACAGCTTGTGTACGCCCAAAATATGTATGTATTTTGAACTTAGGACCACCTTTCGGAGGATTAACACTTAGGCCTATACGCAATTGACGTTCCACGTGGTGGGGTAGGGAAGATCGAGGGTGGGTACAGAAATTTTCGAAGGGGGCCACAATTTTCGGTCTTGTTGGTGGGACAGGGGGACAATTTCGTCTTATTCGTCGCCAAAAAACTGATGACCTTTTTTAGTCATTCGTCCAATTTTTCAAGGAAAAGATACCAATTCATCCGCCAAAAAGTTGACGAGTTTTTTTAGTCGTTTAGTCGTCAGTCATCAAAGTTGGGAGTATGGTAAATCAAATGGTGGGGGGTCACGTCCAATGCAATTTTTTAATGGGGAGTGGTATCCTGTTTTTCTCTCCCGCTGCATTTATTAGATGGCCTGTTGAAACCAAATGGGGGCCACGACCCATGCAATTTTTAAATGGGGGGCATGGTCATTTTGACCCCTCCGGATCCGCCCCTGGGGAAGATAGGTTATGTCCTACCTTGTGGTTTGTCCGGAGGGTTTTGTCCGGGACCCCGGATGGCTTGTCCTGGGGGTTTAATGTCCGTTCCTTTCGTGAAACTACGCGTGACTATATGGCTCGGTTATGAATTATTGGCTTTCGATTGATGCCTTCTAAATTACTTTGAAGTATGATGGCGCTATAGAAGTCGAATTAATAATTTTCTGTGAATGCAGAATGACCAATGACTAGCCTTGTTCTTCTGAATTCAGTTGCCTGTGATCAAGTTATGATGGCTTCTATTGCAACTGTCTTGCTATAAGCGTAGGCTACGTGAGTATTAGGCAATGTTATAGATTCAATGCACTCAAGTATATAATTATGTGGCTCATTTGTGTAGATCTATATTTTGATTCGTGCATGTATAAATTGTATATACATGTATTTATGTGTGTAAACGTGTATGCAGTTATGTCTGCTGAAAGACACTCAGAGATCTGTGCATTTAAAGTTGGCAAATAAATTCGCTTGAAATCTAGGTCCTCCACTGCCATCAATCTAGCAGTACCCGTCCCGAGTCTGAATAAAGGAGGAGGGCGACTCTAACATTCCTCGTTATGAAAAGCAGAAACAGACGTCTTCAAGAAGTAACTATAAAGCCACATAATAATTATTCATTATCGTAGATACCATCCCTTTCGCCAGGTGGCTGCAGTGCTGCAGTTTGCTTCAGAATTCTGTGTATCGTTCTGTGTTCTTCGCTAGATGGCCGTCGTCAATCGGTGATAGCTAGTCTAATAATTTTATGCATTATTGTGGCAAACGCAAGTTTCTTTTAATTTTCCATTCATTTCTGCATTTCGAGTTCGAAACTCAGAAAGCTCTTTAAGATTATTCAGTATTTGTCATGTATAGGTCTGTGCTGTCTGTATACTGTTCGATGTAGGATGAAAAACAGTCTTTGTATCATAGGCGCAACCACCCTATGGGACCCACGGGACGCGTCCCCCAACTTTTGAGTGGTCCCCTAACTTTATTATTATGGTACCCCAACTTTTAGGACATGATTCATTATGGTCCCCCAACTTTTAGGACGTGATTGCACCTATGCTTTGTATGAGTGCGAACACAAGGTGGTAGCCTATAAATTACAGGAAGTGCGAGATGGACTTCTATTGCGGCTACTGTGATCGAGTGCCGATCAAAGAGAAGAAACATATGTATATACATGTACAATAGACCATACCAGGAAAAAATTATTTTTGCAGATGCTGATATAGAGAGAGAAAGCAAGAGAGAGAGAGAGAGAGGCAGACAGACAGACAGACAGACAGACAGGCAGACAGACAGACATGCAGGCAGACAGACAGACAGACAGAGAGAGAGGACAGACAGACAGAGACAGAGACAGAGACAGAGACAGAGACAGAGACAGAGACAGAGACAGAGACAGAGACAGAGGCAGAGTCAGAGGCAGAGACAAAACGACAGAGCGACAGAGACAGAGATACAGGGATACAAAAAGACATAGATATAGAGAAAGACGTACAAAGGCAGGGGCAGAGACAGAGACAGAGACAGAAGAGACAGAGGGACAAAAAGACAGAGAGACAGAGACAGAGAGAATGTCGTAACATAACAGTAATTATACCGTATGCCCAATTATCCTCAGCCGTCAACGTTGCTGAGGATTGATGACTTCATAAACGGTCAAGTCAGAAAACCGGGACAGCGCTGTATACAATCTGGTTTCGCTCAATACGGTGTTTGGCCATTGCATTGGAATTATATCAGTCACGGAATACGGTATCATAGGCGTACGAGGCGGGTGTCCAGGGGGCAAATGCCCCCCCAATTTCGGGCAAATGTGTTTTTCTGGCAAAAGAGGCACGGTCGGGCCAAAAATGTCGGAATTTTTTTCGGGCAAAACAGGTACGGGAGGAATTTTTCGGGCACGCAGGGGTAAAAAAGTCGTCAGATTTTTCGGACGGGAAAATCCTAAGAAAATTTTGGGCGGATGACTAAAAAAAGGTCGTCAGATTTTTCGGGCAAAATTTTTTTTTAGCCCCCCGCTGCCAACATGTCCCGTACGCCTATGTACGGTATTGATTACCTCACCAGGAGTTATTGCGTATATGCTACATTCCGTGCATTGGCTTGCAGGTGACGCAGTCGAACCCCATTTTGTTTGGATAGATATCGATGGAAATAGAATTTTTAAAGCGCAACAAACGATATGGAAAACGGAAAAGCCGTTTTATAACATTCAACTGTTATTGCTTCGCGTGGAGTGAAGCGAAATGCTTGGTCATATCTTACACCACTGAATCAACAGCAGCAGCCAGCGTCTGAGTTTCGACATCTGAGAAGGCATTTGGTTCGTTTCCATAAACCTCGTCATGATTTGTTTACGAATGTGGCTTGCGATGCACTCTCTGAACTTCCCCCTATCGACGAAAATGAAAAGCAACAAACGGATGAAGTTACTGAATACGTGCGTGTAGGGCAGTCACCAGTCACCCCCCCCCCCACCACTCCACCCCAATGGGAGGAAGAAGGAGGGCATTGGAGGATTTGGAGACCCCCTCGTCGGCTGCCTTTGCAGACTCCCTAACATCAGAATTTCTTCGAGTCCTCAGTGCGAGCATTCGTCTGAATTGCGTGTGTGTGTGTATGTGTGCGTGTGTGTGTGTGCGTGTGTGTGCGTGTGTGTGTGTGTGTGTGTGTGTGTGTGTGTGTGTGTGTGTGTGTGTGTGTGTGTGAACTCGAGTTCACGGCATCCTGGAACTGTTTCATATTGAGCACCGAGTAGGAAATCAAGGCTGAGCGTAGGTCTACAGCTGTTTCAGCCCATCAAGCATTTAGTTCTATACTGGAATCCATCGCTATCTTCAGAGAGTGTTCTGTAAATAAGATGTGGCTAAACGTTCTTTGATGTACATAATTGTTTTGCTGTATAGGCTAAGCACTGTCGATTTGACATATACAGGGCGGGCCAAAAAATGCCCCCCCCCCTAGGTTTTTTGCCAATATCTTGACCAAAAGTAAGAATTTTGAAATGAAATTTTACATAAAAATATTTCAAACAGAACAAAAGTTATATCACTTTTAGTGAGGCCACCCTAGTTTTTTTTGATGATTCAAAAAAGTAAAAAAGGGGGTGGCCTCACTAAAAGTGATATAACTTTTGTTCTGTTTGAAATATCTTTATGAAATATGGCCATCATATGTAGATATGAATTGTCTATAGACCTGTAAAATTTCATTTATATTGTCTATAAACCTGTAAAATTTCATTTCGAAATTCTTACTTTTGGCCAAGATATTGGCAAAAACCTACTTTTTGATGCGTTACGTTTTTGAATCGTCAAAAAACGGTGGGTGGCCTTCCTAAAAGTGGCATAACTTTTGGTTTGTTTGAAATATTTTGATGAAATCTGGCCATCAAATGTAAATATGATTGTCTTTAAGACTGTAAAATTTCATGTCGAAATTCTTACTTTTGGTCAAGATATTGACAAAAAACCTATGGGTTTTTTTTATGGCCCACCCTGTAGATCGAGGCATCGCTGTCTGAAATTGGCAAAAAGACCCAATTATATTTAACATTTAGACACATGTGACTGACTATCTGCATTGCCGTGGGAAATTTTCCACATTAGTGCGTCATTGACCACTGACCAGACATTATTCGGATCTTCGTATAGGACTGTATAGTGTACAGCTGCAGATAAGTACACTGCAGGCAGAGCCACCCATGCACTTGCAGTCTACACTCCACAATAAAGCACTCGAATACAACTGCAGGGAAACAAGATAATTTTAAGTTGAACACGTTTTTCACAAGAGCATCTGCGCACAACCGCACACGGACTTGCTCCGCCATGCCTGGCGGATGTGTGCGCGTTGCGGCGTTGGCTTTATCGGTTCCGGGAGGGTCTAAACCACGTTGAGATTCGGTCGCGAATTTTAATCTATATGGACAGTACTGTTGGCTTTTACTCGTCCACGTGTACACCGACTGTTCTGCTGATGCTCTTCGGGATCTTGTGGGCCTTTGAAAGCTGCTGAACACTTATTTCATGTCATCTCACCATAAGAAGCTCTAGCGGATTTGCGGTGCATTACTCTCATTACTTTGTGTTTTGCAGATTGACTTAGTATAGGCTCTCCGAGAAATTATATTTACATTGAGGTATCAAATTACTAATAACAAGCCTAATAATAACTTTTACACCACACACAACCCAGGAACGAGGACCACGTACTTCAAGCTTGACCACACATTTGTTTTTAGCATAAAGCATTTTTCAGCTTAGGCGCTACAAAATAATATTAATAGGCCTAATAAAAAAAGCAGCAAGGCACAAGAACAAGCCTGTAGGCAAGACAGGCAAAACATTGCACGCATGCATCCATGGATGCATCCCGTAAGCAACCTATGGTGGAGATGGTTGCACGGACTTAGTGACTCGGCTTTGATAAACTATACGTACTTGAATAAACCCCCTCTGTATAAAATGCCTCGCTGTTCCACTGCGCGATTATCTGCAGCACTGGTTTCAACGAGGCAAAAACTAAAGAGACACTAGAAGCCTAGCTGCAGAGGAGGAGAGTATATAGAGAGATAAGGACACCGCAGTTGAAAGGTCACAGCTTCAAAGGAATTAGGATCAGCATGGGAAACGCGTTGAACGCTTCTGCGGCGGTTCGCAGAAGAAGAAAGCGCTGGCAGCCTAATTGATATAGCGTGGTATCGTGGTGATGGATGAACGTTCGGGATCTAAAGCCCAACGGTGGCTTCGCTATCATTCAGAAGTTTCCACTACAGAGCGAAATAAAATAAGCGAGGTTTTTATTTCGTTTTTGTTGTTGTTTGTTTTCATCCTGTTTGAAATTGTAGTTCGGCTGAAATTAGAGACCCATACAAAAGTATACAGCCAGCATTATAGTGAAATGTCTCATATCTACAGATAATATTATATTATGTTAGCTTCAACAGGGTATACAGCCATCGTCTGCAGTTTATCAGACAAATAATTATATTTACTGCCGTTTCAGTCAACGCAAAATGTGGGCTTGGCCTTTTCTTACTGTATCTTCTCATTGGTATACCTCTGATCCTAGGATTCTATATTACAGGATAGGTTACTTGTGAACATTTCGTGGTCATGATTTCGCTCTTAGCAACAGATGGCGCTCCACTTAAAATGGGCAATTCCGTTTCAATCGCTAAAGATAATGTTTTGAACCTCCAAAGGTATTTATTTATTTTGCAAACATAATTAGTCGTCAATCTGTTTTCTTTGATGTAACTAATTGAATGCCTTTATTTTGTAAATAAGATTTGAAATTTTCCGGAACTCGGATTATCGCCCAAAATCCGGTACAAGGCGGCAAAAGAAGAAGAAACCAGTCCTCTGCATAGAGTCCTTGCCTCTGATCTATCGGCTCTTGTTTGACTGCTTTGTCCCACGAGTTAAGTAAGATTACCATTGCTCAAGCTCGATCCTTTACTAACTGGCCCTCTTTATGGAATGCCATTCCTTATACATGTACCTTCCACTCTGGAGAGGACCTTCTTTTTTCTCGATCGTTGTATGCATCTCCCTCCCTCCCTCTATCTCTGTCTCTGTCTGTCTCTGTCTATATCTCCATCTCTCTGTCTATATCTCCATCTCTCTGTCTCTCTGTCGATGTCTCTGTCTCTATCTCTCTGTCTCTCTGTCTCTCTGTCTCTCTGTCTCTCTGTATCTCTGTCTCTCTGTCTCTGTATGTCTGTCTCTATGTCTCTCTGTCTGTCTCTCTTTCTCCCTTCGTAAAAGTCATTTCTTCTTTCGGGGTTCACGCAATGGGAGACCATAAAACTGTGGGCGGCGTTACAAAAATTACTAATTACAATACATTACACTACATTGATCAGCATTCGATCTCTATAGAGCAATGTTAATTAAAATCTATTCATACCGAAGAAACCAGAACCGAGGCCCGTCCTGTCTTATAGCTTATGTAGCTTCTTCATTTACTGTCCGACTGAATTTCCTCATCGCCTAGCGATCAGATTGGTCAGTAATGCAGCGCCAAAGAAAGCGACGTCGAAAGAAACAACTATTTCTTACAGGCTTCAATTGGCATTTAAAGGTCAAATCGGTTACAGGTTTCAAGATCCAATTAATGATCAAGCGCTGTGGGCGTCTATACGTTATAATATGATGAACAGAATTGGATGAAATAAGCAGTGCCGGTGACACGAAACGGAGTATCTCCCCTGAAAGCTATCCGGGGGGATGAATCAATCTATACCCCCGGATGGAATTAACCGGTCTATACTATCCGGGGGGATAAATCATTCTATCCCTTTTTTTGAAAAATGCGCATAATAAAAAAATTCAAGCTGTAATCAAAATTTAAAGTGACTCTAATTGTTTTAAGTGTCCTAAGCAATGCTCAGATAAAGGCAACTCGAATTTATTTAGTGACTCTGAGTGTTTTTAAGTGTTTTAGATGTTTTAAGTGCTCTAAAAACAGGGTAAAACAAATTATCTAGTAGAAATAAACATACCTGTTAGTGTCGTTATTCAAAACAAAGCAGATGAAAATTACTTTGCAGAAGAAAATACACGCGGAAGCGGTTTTTTCGACTTTTTCTAATTTGGGGGGGATACAATTAATACGGGGGATACTCTATTTCGTGACACCGGCGCTAGGGTACTTGAGGCCCCCCCCAGATAAACTTGGGGGCCCCATACCTCGAACTGTCATCTCAGAAAAATTTCTCACAATATAAGTGCTGAAAGACGTGGTATAAGACTTCAATAAATGTCCCCTCCCAATTGTTAAATTTTTTGGAATTTCCATGCTGTAATGGTAGAATTTTAAGCTGTCATCTTTATAAAAAAAATCTCATTTTTCAATGGTGCTAGTCGTGGTTTAGGACTTCAGAGTGTCCCCTCTCCATTACTTAAATTTGTCCGATTTGCCAACTGTAATAGCATTTATAGGCTGTCATCTTAGCAAAATTGATCATTATTGATGGGCAGTGGATGATAGTTATGAAATATTTCTGAAATATTGGGGATACAAGGATTCCGTCTCAACCACAAATTGTGGACCGTGCTCCTGTCCACACCCCAAAGTCTGATCTTTGGTTGAAGGACAATGCTCTATTGGTTTGCGTAATATTATTTTTTATGATTTGCGGTAAAACATAATTCGGTGCGTGGTTTGAACAGTCATATAAATTACCAGGTATACATTTGAGGCCCCTTGCAAACTTGAGATCAGACACAATCATACCAAGGACATGTGACCCTACACAAGCTTTAATGTTTGGGCCTCACGCAGGTTTTATTTTGAGGCCTCATCCAATTAGCAATTAGAATAAATTACAATTTATAAACGTTGTGTTTGAGAAAGTGGACGAAATTGTCTGAGTTAGTTTAAATGGCTTTATACTTACGCCCAAAATCAGTATGGTATTTGCATTAGGTCTGCTATGGCAGTGCCATAGGGTTAATTGAGGCATACACCAGACCGGATCTGTAAAGTCACAAATAATGACCAGCTAAATTTGGGGGCCCCTTTCAAACTCTAATGGCTTTATACTTACGCCCAAAATCAGTATGATAATTATTGCATTAGGTCTGCTATGTCAGTGCCATGAGGTTAGTTGAGGCATGCACCAGACCGGATCTGCACAGTCACAAATCGACATATATAATGACCAGCTAAATTTGGGGGCCCCTTCAAACTCGGGGCCCCCCCCCCGGCCGGTGGGTACGGGGGGTGCTAGCGTCGGCACTGGAAATAGGGAAAGGAGCAGGAAGAATAAAGATGGGACTTGTGAAAAATTGTCTTCAGTCTGTTGTAAACAAAGTCTCGTGAAAAGAGACATGTAGCAAGAGATAGGCCTATACAGTATACATGTGCCGTCAAGAGGCAATTCCTCTGAGCTCGTGCTCTCTCTCTCTCTCTCTCTCTCTCTCTCTCTCTCTCCCTCTGTCTCTGCATGTCTGTCTGTTTGTCTGTCTGCCTCTCTCTCTCTGTCTGTTTCTCTCTGTCTCTCTCTCTCTCTCTCTGTTTCTCTCTGTCTCTCTGTCGGCGGTCTCTCTGTCTTTCTCTGTCTCTCTGTCTCTTTCTCTGTCTCTCTCTCTGTCTCTTTCTCTGTCTCTCTGTCTGTCTCTCTCTCTCTCTATTTATGCAAACATGTATTGTATATAAGTTCTTTCATCTCATTCATCTATTGCATATACAATTATACCTACATACATCATGCGCTATATATATGGTTTGTATATACGGACACAAGGTCTCAAGGATCTTACAAAAGCAAGCAGGCAATAAATTAGACGTATACGTGGTTAGCCAGCAGACACGCAAAATAACCGATAATTGTGAAACATCGTAAAGATCAAGGTTTATGGAAAAGTGCCAGGTCGTTTGCTCCCTGGAGTTTGACCTCTGCGCAGTAAGATGCATGTAAAAGCCGATCGCGTGAATGGCATTGCATCTTTCATGAAGTACCGTAGTTTCTGTTCCTAAAGGTATAGATCTATAGGTCTACCGTTACAAACAAAATTGTTGGATTTATAAGTTCTTCTACTAATTCACTAAACAAATTCACTTAAGGCTCGTAAGCCTAATGCTAAGTCCAATCATCATCTGCAGTTCTCTGAAATTCGCTTACGTCTACTTTAAGCAGTATTATATTTTATTCCAACCACCAGCAATTCGTAAATAGGCTACTGAGAACTGTTTGCAATTCACACTATTACAAACATGCTGCAGGCTATCATCGCAGATTAGCCTAAATTATTAGTATACTAGCTGGGGTACCCGGCGTTGCCCGGGAAATTTAGGATTCGACACGCTCCCGGCCACAACCCCAATCCCAACCCACCACATCACACCCCACCTTCCCCCACAACACTCCACCCCGACCTCCACCGGTACGCCATCCGTGAAATTTCCCCTCCCAATTCCCCCCAACCCCACATCCCACCACAGCCCCACCCCTCTCCATCCCCCAACCCACCCCCACAATTAACACCCCACCACACTCCGACCTCCACCGGTACACCACCCGTGAAATTTGGGTTTTCGGAAAAATTCCCTCCACGCAAGAAGGTGTTGAGCAGAAGGGGCCCATAAATATAGGCTTGGACATCATTATATATATATATATATATATATATATATGACAGAAACCTGAGGAACACCCAATACAACAAAATATAAAAATAATGATTATTAATTATACACAAAATAGTTAGGGAACTGTTAGGCCATTGTCGGGATAGATTGTCAGTCTTTGTCTGGACAAATTAAGATAGGCCTAGACCTACAGCCAGGCAGCAAGTGTTGAAAGGTTGCATATCCGTGGATATTTGGATATTTTCGATTCTACTTTGGTTTTCCACAAGAAAGCTTGCTCATGACGAAAGCGACTATAAGCAAATTAATGTAGGCTTATAGCTATACAAGTTTTTTGTTATAAAATGCAATAGTTGTTGGCAAGGGGACCAATTTATCTTTCAGTTTGCTGTCCCAATGATCTGAAAGCTCATCACTCAACATTAATGCCAGTAACTATAGCGGCAGCCTCCACTGTTTAGAACAGCTGCATGGTGAATACAGTTTCGACTGAATAACATAACAATAGGCCTACATCGTAAAACGTTATAGTGTATGCATATATAGCGTGGACTGAATTGCTATACGAGACGTGATTGCTTCTGGAACGTTTGCGTGACTCAGGCCCTGCTCCCCATGGCTTTCCAGCATCCATCAGTATATATCTCTGCAGACTGTGCATTACAATAACAAACGGTTTACACAGCGACTGCAGTTTTAGACTCATGATCTCAATCACGTCGCGTGTAATCAATGCCCGCCGACCATGTTATTGCAGGGCTGCATAATTACGGGGGCTTAGATCGATGCTTTGCAATCTGTAACGATCGGCTCTTCGTGACGGTATGCATGCATCGACTGGAACACCGCCGGTCTTTGATGGGCGACTCGTTGGCGTCTAAACGACGATCCGATCCCCGTTGGACCATTTCACCACCCCGTCGTTCGTTCGTTCGTTCGTTCGTTCGTTCGTTCGTTCGTTTGTTCGTTTGTTCGTTTGGGCGCTGCTGATTAGTTTGCAATCAAGTCATGCAAGTCGGTCGGTCTCGCTGAACCGTGGCTGTGTTATTCCCCTCCCACCTAGTCACCTTTGTTGCAGCTCCGGGGAAAGGTTGCGCAAGACGTGTCCCGGGAAAAATCGAAGATCGGACCGAACAGCCGACCGACCGACTCGGCCGACCGATTGGTCGTCTTGTGAATCAGGACGGATGACGAAGAATCGAAAGATTCAAGCGCAGTTGCTAGCATAGGCCTATTGGCAGCAGCAGCTACAGTAGCTACAGCAGCAGCAGCAGACGATTAGTCTGGCGTCTGCCCCCGTTCAGCTGTTGGCGTCACTAACCGTCCGCCCGCCGCCATCTTCTTACGCGAATGCTAAGCAACGCAGCGTCTGACGTCGACGGTGGCTAAATATATCCACTACCAGTCAGCCCAGCACAAGTCCCAGGGTCTGACATGCGCGCTGCTGCGGCGGCGGACGCTTTCAATAGTGAGACGGGCCGCAGCAGTAGCTAGGCTGCCTTTGCCCATCCGTTCGTCCGTCCGTCCGTTCGTCCGTTCGTTTGCCCGTTCATCTATCCTTCGCCTGACGTAGGGTATTTCTGTAACGCTGCTGCATTACGCTTGCAAGACGTCTTGGCCACTGAAACGCAGAACCTACGTAATACGCTGCGGTAGCCAAGAACTTGGAGTATGCAGATAGAGAGAGAGATAGAAAGGCTCACGCGGCGGTGCGCGTCAGAATGCAGAAGGCCGAAGCATTACGTACGCCGCCGCTGCAGTTGAAGGCTGCATAGTATACGTGGCTTATACGGACGATGTAGGAACAACTCTTTAAGTGTAAGAGAGTTAGGAGGAGAAAGGGTCGTCCTACTTGACGTAGAACATCCATGGCCGATGGTTGAAAGAAAGCTTCAGGCTAGGAGCGGATTTATACTAATGCGGATCTACTGCAGCTGTAGTTAGCGAGTTGTCAGGTAGGTCGTCTTTCTATAACTTGGATAGTTTTTTACTTTCGATTTTACTTCGCAGCCTTTTCCTTGGGGAAAATATTCACTCAAAGGTCGCGGAAACTGATCAGTTGCGGAAGCAGTTGCTAAGCAGTGTTGAAAACAAAGGCTGGCAGACGCTGCTGTTGCTACGACATTCAACCCAGTTTTAAGACTAGAAGAGCTGTCTTCGTATACGTTTTCCCTTGCATGGCAATACTACTGGCTGCACGTATCAACTAAGCTATAATAATTATAAGAAGTCTACGTGTCATGCATTCCTTTCGCTTTTAGATGCACTGGCTGATTGCTCATTTGCATACGATGAGCGTTATTATTGACTAGATGCCGTTCTGACCTTTTGCTACAACAGCCACCTGCGTGCGCCGTTATAGATTACCTTGAGAGCGTAGACCTAAAGGCCGTTGCAGGTCTACGTATACGTGTTCTACTTTTGCGACTGAGCCTTTACATGTATACTTTGTATATACAAACAGAACACAACGCAGCAGAATGGAGCTTTAAACCACCTTGTTTATTAAACAGCTGTTATTTACAAACTTATTTCAAAATGGCACCTACAGGGTGGCTCCAAAAAAAATGTACCACCGGGGAAAATGCGATATCTTCGCAGCCGATTGAGCTTTTTCTGCGAAAATTTCGCAATTTGAAGGGGAATGAATATCCAACAATCCCTGAAAGTTTCATTTGAAACTTTTCATGTTTGCAAAAGTTACAACTGTTCAAACTTAAAATTTCGTTTTTTCAATTATCCGGAGAATCATGCTCTAATACATGTGATTTCATTAATATTTTTTGGCAAATTGCAACACACAAATTGATGATGATGTCATGCGACCTCACTATGAGCTGTAGAGAAGCTGTTTATGAAGCAATCTGCTGGTATTTGGTGATTTTTTATAGATTAAGGTGTCAATTCGTGAACCCATTACTGAACGTCATGGGCAAAGTTTCTGCGAAAGATAAAATGGGAACTTGGACTTTGCATGAACAGAGACTGGCACATCGCGTGATCATAGCAAAATACCCAGTGAAAAGTGGAGCCTGAGCACATTGAAGGCTATCTGCAAACATGTTTATGTAACGAAGATCAGATGTCGGAAGAGAGGTAGGAAGTGGTCGCTTGGCCTGATGAAAAAAACACGATTTTCAAGAAATTCGCTTGGTAATCGAAAGGTCAAGTTTGCAAAGCACATCGTGGTTTCGGCATCATGATATGCTGGCGTGTGTTACGGCTTCAAGAAAAAACTGCATTTAATCCCATTCAGTAGGTTAGATGTCAAACTCATCTTTGAACTCTCTTACCCAGACTCATTGAAGACCAGGTATGCTCTAAAATCTGGTTTTATTTTCCAGCAGGATAGTGCGCCTGCTTGCTCGCACGGCAAGGTTGATTATGATGGCGCTACCTTATTGCCATCAACTGAAGTAAATGCATTGGCAAAGATGACTAACAAACTCGACAGACCTTAGCCATCTTGCTTATCACGTCTGGTGAGCTATGCTGGAACGCTGCAAGACATTTAATCCCAAGTTGGAGAACATTGACCAGCTGAAGCAAGTCTTACTGCTAATGCGGGTCAGTTGCCGCAGGACCCGACCAACAAGGCCATACTGAGCTTCACAAAAAGAATTTGAGCTTGTGTTAAGGCAGGGAGTGGACACTCTCATTATACCTTACAATAAACTGCAAAACGGAATGCTGAGGTCGTAGTGAAAATTGATATCATATGACATGGAAATCTACAAGTGACGTCAATTTTCCGCGGATATTTGAAAAAACGAAATTTTAAGTTTGAACAGCTGTAACTTTTGCAAACATAAAAAGTTTCAAATGAAACTTTCAGGGATTGTTGGAAATTCATTCCTCTACAAATTGGGAAATTTTCGCAGAAAAATTTCAATCGGCTGCGAAGATATCGCATTTTCCCCGGTGGTACATTTTTTTTTGAGCCACCCTGTATATGGATTAAATTTTTTGGTCAATTAAATGACTGATTGAAGCATGGATTTTGCATTTATGACCTGTGTGTGAATTAAGGAGTGGTTGAAATTTGATCAACATTCAACAGATCGATTTAAGAAATGGTTATTTTTAAAAACCTGTAAATCTATTTTGATCGATGGTAAATCAAATGATCGAATGAGAATATCTGTCACATGATCACTCTCTATTCATTAGTTTTGATTAACTCGAATGCTGATCAATCATTTGATAGAACGAGCGTCGATGGATGGGCCATGCATGGACATAAACATCGTGTGTCTCCGTATTTCCATCATTATTCCTATAACGGTATAAAACACCCTTGCCTTGAAACATTACATGCCACAAAGAAATGTATTGCAAGGTCTTATATATATACATATTTATATAATATATTATATATATGCCCCGATTCAATACTTACGTTCAATATCGCTCAATCGAGCCCTTTCAGACAGCTGAATATGATTTATAGTTTGCCATTCGACCCATCGATTAAACGCTCGATCAATCAATCAGTCAACCAAGACATGATTGATTGCTGGAAATCTGTCAACAGAGAGAGAGAGAGAGAGAGAGAGAGAGAGAGAGAGGGAGGGAGGGAGAGAGGGAGAGAGAGAGACAGAGACAGAGAGAGAGACAGAGACAGAGAGAGAGAGAGAGAGAGAGAGAGAGAGAGAGAGAGAGAGAGAGAGAGAGAGAGAGAGCTGCATTTCGGCAGTTAAGCCAGGACAAAGTTAAGCTGCATGGGAGAGAAAGTTTGACCCGAGAATGCATGTCAGTGCACGGTCGCATTCTTTTGGCAGCTGCATGGAGACTTCCAAAGGGTTTGTTAATGTTTAGCGACATTGCCATATATCGATGATGATTAGTGTCGTCCTCCTCCTTTAATCAGGCTTGGGACTGGCACTGGCAGAGTGCAACTTAATTCCAAGGGATTAGCAGCCATATCTTGACCTTGCTCGGTGGTGCAAGCGTCGCGATTCACTGCACAAAAATCACATGCAGCAGCAACTCATCACCGATGATGATTATCGAACCATATCCAACGTCGAGACTCATGCATGACGACTCAGACATTTGTCAGTAATGCCATCGGAGACGGAGGTCACTTGTGTTGTTCCACGCAGACTCTGAAAAGATCTGACCAAAATGCCCAAAGAGAATGCAGACACAGACAGACATACAGACAGACAGACAGGCAGACAGGCAGGCAGACAGGCAGACAGACAGGCACGCAGGCATACAGACTCCTATGGAGGTCTTGAGGAGAGGCCTATAGGCCTACTACCATTCTACAATGGCAAGATCAGTAGAAGAGCATCTAAGTACGGTACCATGGCAGAATCACGTGAATCCACTGTCCCATGCATAAAAGTTTTTTTGCGCATATAATTATAATAGTATATATATATATATATATTATCGTATTATGGCGCGTTAAGGATCTGCTCATGAAGCATATATATAGAAGACGGTAGAAAAGTGATTTTACTTCAGGCATAATATCCTCAGCAGACTAACTTTTCTCCTTTGAACTCTGGCTCATTCAGACCATGAGTAGGCCTACATATATATATATATATATATATATATATATATATGTGTGTGTGTGTGTGTGTGTTATGTCGTATTATGGCGCGCTAAGGATCTGCTCATGAAGACGGTAGAAAAGTGATTTTACTTCAGGCATACTATCCTCAACAGACTAACTTTTCTCCTTTGAACTCTCGCTCATTCAGACCATAAGAAGGCTATTATTAGACCTATACCAAACCGAACTTTGGATTGTTTATTTGGATCTGAAGGCTGAATTCAAACCATCCGAAACCGGAAGTACTCTGGCGCATCGTTGACGCCTCCTGGCCAGCAGGCTGGTCTGGACCACGTGCGCCTTATTTACTGGCGCCATGTGTTGCATGTGTACGAAAAGAATGGGAACAGCTGAGTGGCTTACAGGTCAAAGTGGAGTATACGACAGGGCGATTCGACGGCTCCAAATCTATTAGCAGCAACAACATTGTACAAATCATATAGATCATGCGACACACAGTGGTATGGTGGTCTCCACTATCGGGAAGGCCTTCACTGCAGACCTGACTGCAGGATTATGCAGACGATTTTCCCTCCTGGCGAAAATGCCACCAGCTAAGCTGGGAGAGAAAGTCTTGCCCGAGAATGCCAAGTGGGCGCTTTCTTCTGGCAGTTCCGTTGTAACATCCAAAAGGATTAGCAGTCATGGGACACTGGATTCTGGCCTTGCGTGGTGGTGCAAGGCTTGAGGCATCGCGCACCCTGTCACAAAGGGTCATGAGCAGGGAACCAACCTTATGATGGAAATCAATTGGAGGAAACTAAGAGCTAAACATCTTTGACATATATATATATTCATATATACATATATATATACATATAGTCTATATATATTATATACGTCCATTTGACCGAAAACTGTCAACGGCTGTTAACTTGCATTGGCTGCCATAAGGTTCGCAACCCAATATAAGAAAATAAAATAAAAATTGAGGCATTGGTTCAGTTATTGGGTCATTTGAGTTAAAACCGTTAAAACGACCACATAATAAGTTGGGGATATCGATGTACTAGTGAAACTGGGAAATTTTAACACGGAAATATTAGTTTCAAATGTAAAAATCTCGTATACGTCTTGGCAAGTGCTCCTTTTTTTTATTTACTCCGCTATAGACTATAAGCTCCCGAGATCCCCTCTGCCTTCTCTTCCAACTCTGTAACTCTGGCGACGCTATACTGCATGCATGGTTTCATTTACTCGTGGATTTCGTCGGTCAGTCGATCAGTAATCGATTGATTAATCATTAAGCTTTGATAATCACCAAAAACTGTCCGACTCAGTGATTGAATATGTAGGTCAGGGCCGAATTAACTAAGAAATGTGGGGGCCCTGTTCGGAAAATATTTGGGGATCTTCGGCCGAAAAATCTGACGACCTTTTTTAGTCGTTTGGTAGAAATTTCTTTAGAATACACCGATTTTCACTGCCAAAAATTGCTGCAGACGACTTTTTTAGTCGTTGGGTCGAAATTTCCTCAGAATATACCAATTTCTTCCTCAAACTTTTTTCCGCATGTGTGGGCCCTCTGAAGTGTGGGGCCCCTGTTCGGCCAAACATGTTGAACATGCCTTAATCCGGCCCTGATGTACAGGGTGCGCCAAAAAAGTAATCCCCTACGGTGTTTTGCCCATATCTTGGCCAAACATAAGAATTTTTAAATGAAACTTTATAGACTTAAAGGCAATTCATATCTACGTACAATGGTCAAATTACAAAACAAATATTTCAAACAGAACAAAAGTTATATCAGTTTTAGTGAGGCCACCCAGCGTTTTTTGACGATTCAAAAACGAAACGCAAAAAAATTATGTTTTTTGGCAATATCATGGCCAGAAGTAAGAATTTCAAAATGAATCTTTACAGGTTTAAAGACAATTCATATTTACACATTTTGGCCAGATTTCATAAAAATATTTCAAACTCAACAAAAGTTATACCACTTTTAGTGAGGCCACCCACCGTTTTTGACGATTCAAAAACGAAACGCAACAAAAAGTAACAAAACACGCTTTTATTAAGTCTCATCTCAAATAACTGTTGTCAAATGAACTTGGTAGTGCTTCACAACTTGTGATCAATGTGCCCACCACCAGTGCCAAAACTTCTTTTGAGTCTCTTTGCAAAGTTCTTGATGGAACTGTTGATTAATCTGACAGATTCCTTATTTACCGATTTTATTGTCATCTTGCTAAGTGACTTCTCAGTGACGTGCAGCTACGCTGGCACCCTGTTCCTTTTTAAATAGTTAAAATAATGATCATCTGACAATATCAAGGCTATCTGATAACAATAATTTGAGATGAGACTAAATAAAATCGTGTTTTTGCTACCTTTTGCTGCGTTACGTCTTTGAATCGTCAAAAAACGGTGGGTAGCCTCCTTAAAAGTGCCCTAACTTTTATTCTGCTTGAAATATTATGCTGAAATCTGGCCATCATGTGCAGATATGAATTGTCTTTAAGCCTGTAAAATTTCATTTCGAAATTCTTACTTCCGGCCAAGATATAATAATAATTAAATAATCAGAATAATTAAATTAGTTTTTTCTTACTTTTTGTTGCGTCGCGTTTTTGAATCGTCACAAAACGGTGGGTGGCCTCACTAAAAGTGATATAACTTTTGTTCTGTTTCACATATGGCGATGAAATTTGGCTATTGTACGTAGATATGAATTACCTTCAAGCCCGTAAAACTGGATTTGAAAAATTCCTATTTTTGGCCAAGATATTGACAAAAAGTCGTAGGGGATTACTTTTTTGGCGCACCCTGTAGGTTAATTATAATCAATTAGAATCGTCTCCTAACTATCCTTATTTTGCTTTTGTTGTCATAGGAAAGAGAGGAAAAGGCCGGTAGAGGTCGAGAACGACATCTGTCCCTCTCTATATCTGATGTACATATTATGCGGAAATTGGTCTAAAAGACTTCGTATACAAAGTTTGCAGTTTTTTTTATTCTTAGAGGCTTAGACGAACATGATACCATACAGATAGATCTGAGGCAGAAAAAGATGCGTCTGCTGCTCTCATATTGACTCCCTCTGAGATGCAACGATCCGCTTAGCTGAATGGAGACACGTTGACCAAGAGATTATACTGTTGAATGAAGAGTGTAGAGGGATCTTATTGCATCCATTTCCCCATTGCAACATCTTCCGCGCTGGTCTTGCAATTTCCCAGGGGACCACTTGGGTCAAGTGATCGGATGCCGTGCGTCCGACTTGTGTGTGTGTGTGTGTTGTGTGTGTGTGTGTGTGTTGTGTGGGTGTGTGTGTGTGTGTGTGTGTGTGTGCTTATGTGTGTCTGGAATGGTGTGTTAATTGCGTATGATTCAAAATTTCATATATGTATATACTTATTCATTTTATTTATTCATTCTGAGAATTTTATAGCGCTTCTTCGAGAAATCTAGTCAGAGGGTATCTCTGCGCTGGACCTTAATTAATATGATGTTAAATGTCATTTCAATGAATGAATACAGTCATTAGTTACAGCAAAACTGATATAGGCCTAAATATTTCTACAAAATATATATGCATAATTATATTGTGTACCTCTCTCTATATATATCTCTCTCTATATGCTTTCGATTGTTTATAATTATGTGATTTTACTCGCATCAAACCCATGCAGAACCATGAAATGTCGCAACAGGCAAACTCGAAATCTAATAGGCATTATTATAAGCGTCACAGCATAGACTTCCATATGCAGCAGACCTGCAGCAGGATGCTCAGTTTAATACTTCCGGTCACCAGCTGATCAATACTTGCCACCAACACTCCCACCTACCTACCTACCTACCTACCTACCTACCTACCCACCTACCTACCTACCTACCTACCTACCTACCCACCTACCTACCTACCTATCTACCTACCTACCTACCTACCTACCCACCTACCTACCCACCTACCTACCTGCTAGCTGCCTGCTAGCTGCCTGCCTGCCTGCCTAGTGCCTACCCACCCACCCACCCACCTACCTACCTGTATACCTACATGCCTGCCTGCCTATACCTATGCCTGCCCGCCCACTTATTAGCTGCCTGCCTGCATGCCTACCTATCTGCCTATCTAGTACACCTGCCTGCCTACCTACCTACGCAGTTACCTCAAGTAAATAGCCTTTTCTTACATCCCTATCCTTAGTGTGAGCTCGTAGCTCATGAGTCTTCTGACTTAATCACTGCATGTTTATGATGTCTCTCGCGCATTCCACGTTACTACCCCCATGCATGCACGGCATGGCACCGAGTATAGGCTACTAATATTTCACCCATTGAACAGGAAACGCTCTAAAACGCAAACTTTCGCTGATTTGTGTGCATCTTGATAAATATAACTGCTTTTCATCTGACAACTATAGCTATTACTACGACTTCTATATATTCGCATTATTTTCTCTATGAATGTGTATACGCACATACAGGGGCGGATCCAGGGGGGGGCCAATCCGGCCATGGCCCCCATTTCAAATCACCATGGGACGTGGCCCTCCCCATCCATGGTGGCCCAAAACAAAATTTCAGGGTGTCAGTCATGCACAGGAGAATTAATGTATAAATGTAATTAAAATCTATAATAAAAATAATGTATAAATGTAATTAAAATCTAATCTAAGTCTCTCACGCAATTGCATTGCCTTAATATAAAGCATCGAAATGAAACAATCTTTCAACAGTATCCAACTATGATTTATGGCATGCAATGTATGTTATTCGTGTATATATTCGTAGTAAATTGAAAAAACATTAACACCAATAAACACAATTATGACTAAGTACAACTAACTATTAAATACAAATCAAGTTAACACTAACAACAGTGTTTGGGATGTAATTTATTTTTTGCAGATGCCAAAAAATTTCAGGGCGAAACATGTTAAGTTTTGAGTTTAGTCTATATGTGCTAGAAAATGTGGTGAATGATAACACATGTTTACTCCTTGTTTTTATTTATATCTTACCGTATATCATTCAGTAGTGGGACGTATTTTATTTACTCTAGTCTTAAAAAGTCATCAGTTTTTTAGAAGGAAAATTGAACACCTTTTGAAGATTTCGGATGGTTCACTAAAACTTCATAAGTTTTTTGGAAAGCGAAATTGAACACCTTTTTTTAAAATTTCGCACGGAAGAATAAAAAGTCATCGCTCTTTTTAGACGAAATATTAAACACCTTTTTTAAGATTTCGCACGGATGACAACAAAAAGTCATCAGTTTTTGGATTCTAAATTGAACACCTTTATTTGAAAATTTCCCACGGAAGACTAAAAAGTCATTACTCGTCTCTATCGTGTTTATTGTTTTTATGTGTTTTTTTAAGTGTGGGGTTGTTTGTTTTTTCCCCAAATAATTCTGTAATAGATGAAACAGACATTTAAAAATTTTGCTCAAGATTGCTATTAATGTTCAATGTTTATGTCTCTAAATGATGGATGAATACTTTAAATTTTTTTTTAAATTTTAATTTTAATGCTGAATATCTAATCTGCCAATATTTTCATTGTTGGTCAATGAATGCTCAAAATTGCTTGTAAACATGCGATAAATGTTTTGAAGTTAATCTAATTAAGTAACGTAGATGTTGTATTATGTGAACATCATGAAATGTGCAAATGCATAATAAGATTGCCATCAAACTTCTGAAAAAGGAAACGAAAACAGAGAGAAAAAGGACAAAAACTGCTGAACAGTTGAACAAAAGTGAATGGACATACGTTAAAATCTTTAAAGACGTCAACAGCCTTTGTAGCTATAAGATGTCGTTAAACTGCTGATTAATAATAATAATAATTTTTAGACGAAAATTAAACACCTTTTTAAAGATTTCGCACGGATGACTACAACAAGTTATCAGTTTTTTGGGATGCGAAATTGAATACTTTTTTAAAATTCGCACGGAAGACTAAAAAGTCATTACTCTTTTTAGACGAAAATTAAACACCTTTTTAAAGATTTCGCACGGATGACTACAAAAAGTTATCAGTTTTTTGGGATGCGAAATTGAATACTTTTTTTAAAATTCGCACGGAAGACTAAAAAGTCATCACTCTTTTTAGACGAAAAATTAAACACCTTTTTTAAGATTTCGCACGGATGACTACAAAAGTCATCAGTTTTTTGGGATGCTAAATAGAACACCTTTTTTGAAAATTTCGCACGGAAGACTAAAAAGTCATCACTCTTTTTAGACGAAAAATTAAACACCTTTTTTAATATTTTGCAGGGATGACTACAAAAAGTAATCAGTTTTTTGGATTCTAAATTGAACACCTTTTTTGAAAATTTCGCACGGAAGACTAAAAGTCATCACTCTTTTTAGACGAAAAATTAAACACCTTTTTTAAGATTTCACACGGATGACCAAAAAATGTCATCAGTTTTTTGGGAAGGAAAATTGAACACCCTTTTTGAAGATTTTCGGCGGATTACTTAAAAAAGAACATCTAGTTGTCGGGAAAGAAGTTTTTAAATAAAGTCTATAATTATTGAGACCTTATGGCACTCTTATAAGCACTGAAAAGTACAGCTATTTTGTTAAGATAACAGCTTAAATTGCTACCATTGCAATGTGAAAATTCAAAAAGTTTCTGGTGGGGAGCGGCATATCCCCTCCCCCCATCCCTCCCCTACCACTCTCGGCGCTGCGCGCCTCATGATTGTCTTCAGACGGTCAATTATCTACCCCTCCGGAAACCTCAATCCCCCAGAGGTGGGGGCTAAATTAAACTCTGGTTTCGGCCAAAAACGACAAAAAAAGTTAAATTTTTCGACACCAGCCCAAAAAATTTTTGGCCCCCCCTTCGAAACGTTCTGGATCCGCCACTGCGCACATAAGGCTTGCAGTTGTGTGTGGTGCTACTGTGTTATTGAGATACCAAGAGCAATATATATATAGTGAAAGTATTGAAAACTAATGGCCACGATTAGACAGAATGAACAAATAACCATAGCGTATACAAGATAATAAATGGTGTCAATGTTGTAAAAGGCAGCAGAACATGGTTAATATGCTGGTTGTTACTTGAGTCAGTGTATTCTTAGCCAACAAGGCCTTTCATATTGTGCAAAAAACAATTTATAATGCCATACGAACAGTGAGAAACCGAGGACTAGACTGCTCCAAAACTTTGTTGTCATAAGATGCTGCATGGTAAACCATAGGATCCGACGGAATTGGAACCAGAGTTGAAGGCGATGTTTTATTTACTGATATATAAGCTTACAGTATTTTACTGCCGCTTTATGTCAACATTTTCAACGATATGCATATATACAAGCAGTGGCAGAAACAATTCTTTTTCGGCTGCCTCGGGACAACAGAGCCTGCTGTGTGAAATATTGCTGATCATTTTATAGTCTGCATGAGTACATTTTTTTCTAAACAATGCAGATAATGTTTGTGACAAAATTTGGACTCATATAAAATATACTATTATAACTTCAACATATTATATAGGGCTAATAAACCCAGATGAGCCAGATCTCAAAATGAGGTGTTGAATCCAGATTCCCACTTTTAGCCAATTCTGCATACTAATTTCAAAGTGTGATATATAGGCCTATATTGTACAGGTCTACGTATACTGCACAATGCACATGTACATAAATATTGTATAGACTCTATTTAATCTGATTCTTCACATTACCGTTAGATTTACGATACTTGATTCTCATGTTTTCATGTTAACTGTAATGATCCGCTTAGAGTGCATGCTCATGGGCGCCCGCACATAGGGGCAAGGGGGCACTTGCCCCCCTGGAAAAATGGCACCTCTGTTTTTTAACTACTACTTTTGGGTATTTCACAAATTTCTTTGCATTAATGCACCAATGTTACGAATGATACAGACAGGGAAAGTCAGAAATGCACGTTTTGAGATCTCTATAGAAATCAACATTCTCTTATACATGTAACTTTCTGCCTTGCATGTTCAAGCTCTTTCTAAAAACTGAAACATTGACAATTGGCTTTCAACACTCCTGCGGGTGCCCATGCAAACAGCAGACTTAGACTTGAGTGAAATCTAGCTGTAGTGCAATTTGTGCAAATGATCACAACTGCAGAAAAATTAAATACTAATGCAAAAATTTGAAAATTTCTCAAAGTACCCTGAAATCACACCACTAGGGAGATCTGCTTATTCACCAGCATTGTAATTATATAAACCAAGTCTGCTATAAGCCAGGCTCCATTTTGTCCATTTTACAAGCTGCCAGTACAGAATCCAGGGAGGTCAAACTGTGGATAAACTTGGATAAGGGGCTCTGGTTATCGTGCCTCGGGATTTACACCCACACCCAAAACTGACAAAGAGGTCTTTTGAAAAGAATTGATACCCACACTCATCTGATCCTCGGATCCTACACCTTCTTGAACGACACCCGCATTAACAGCTACTCTGGCCCTCTGGGTACAAGACTTGGACCTCTTTCTGACTATATATCTTTGGAATAGGCTTCTGACTCGATGCCGCACATGTGAAAAAGCTGGTGCCCTGCAAATTGGCTTTCGAGTGGCACTTTAGAAGCAGCTAGAGGAGCACTTGCCCCTTGAAAACTCACACCTAGTTTTCGTTCATTTATTCATTCGTTCATTCTATGGACTTATATAGCGCACCTTTGGGGAACTACTTTTTACTATCTATTTTTTGATTTTTAGCAAATTTCCAAGGAAACTATTCGTATTAAAAATTATAAACAAAATGAAACTGAGAAATTTGCATAATAAACCTCTTTGAAAAATACCCGTATTCTTAATTTCCAGTTTTGCATTTTTCAAGCTCTTGCTACTAAAAAATTTGGTTCTAGGGCAATTACCCCTGGACAATTACCCCCGGACAATTACCCCCGACAATTACCCCCTGGACAATTACCCCCCAGGACAATTACCCTCCGGACAACTACCCCCCGTGCCAATTACCCCCAGGACAATTACCCCCGTACCAATTACCCCCCGGACAACTACCCCCCCCGTGGCACAGTGTGAGCTTGTTCCCCAACGCGTATCTTCGTATAGGGAACGAACATTCTCATGGTCATGGTCTTACGTATTTGTTAGACCTTCAGCGCTGCCATTGTCTATCCTAAAGTAACTTTACTGTGCAGACATCTTTCTTCATTGGCTCACTTTACAATACTTATTGTACACACTTATACACACTCCTTGCTATACTACCATTATTTCTCATCTATCTGCGTGTATGCCTCCTTCTAGCACTCCATGCCTCTCTGTTCCTCTCTCTGTCTTTCTCTATGTATCTGTTTATCTCGCTCTCAGGCATACGTTACCTGTACGCTCTTGCATTAAAGTTAGCTGATCATTCAATGCAATACTCACAGTCTGCTTAATTTATCCATATCTAGTCATGATGGAATTTTATAAATCCGAGAGAGGGTAAGATAAACATGACATAGACTTCTTTATTGGCGCGGTGGTAATTGTCCGGGGGGTAATTGGTACGGGGGGTAATTGTCCGGTGGGTAATTGGCACGGGGGGGTAGTTGTCCGGGGGGTAATTGGCACAGGGGTAGTTGTCCGGGGGGCAATTGTCCGGGGGGTAATTGTCCCCGGGGGTAATTGTCCGGGGGTAATTGTCCGGGGGGTAATTGTCCAGGGGGTAATTGTCCGTCACCAAAAATTTAACCGTGACTAACAAAATTTTTTTGACCCCCTGCAAATATTTCTGGGGGCGCCCATGTGCATGCTCAGTTATATCTGACTGCAGTAGTTCGCTGCACGATGTGCATCGCCTGTTCACGTAACTGATATAGCTCCGTGTCTTTAATTAACCTGTCTATCTCAGGTATGCAGTACAAAGAGCAAATCTAACGAATTGCATTTTCCTGCAACGTTCGTACATTTCTTCGGTGCAGAAACAACCATGAAAACAAAAATCCCCATCAATAGCGCATTTATAGGAAATTTTTGCGTGTTTGATTTTTAAAATCGTTGTGGCAATAGAAATGTCAAATCAATCTATTAGCAGAAAACGACTCTAAACTGTCATCTAGGACTCGGATGTTTTTCAGCTGAGCTTCGATGAAAGAGAACAGATATTCAGCCACTCAAGATGACGGAGACAGCTTTGCACAGCAACAAGAGAAGACATAAACACATTCAAGATATATAGATAGACGGCTCAACTTTAGATGCTGGTGTCAGTCAGTATTCGAACCCAAACCCAGTGGCAAAAGTCCTGCGCTTTCCGCGTTCGATTATAGAGTAGGCATATCATGCAATATAATTAGGCCTAAGCATTGAAAATTGCAATTTGAAAGCGAGTCATTTGTATCGTGGAGAAACTGGAGATGCTACATGTAGCGTACATTGTAGCCTCACTCGTCATTCTCAATAATTGCATTTATTCCTCAGCTTCAAGGTCGTAAACCATGCTAACCTGCCAAACGTTATCTTCATTGATAACTTAATTGGAAGATAAAATAATGAATATATCATATTCTTCGCGGTCAACTGACGCAATTTTGCTCTTCCTCTCTGCAGTCCATTTCGCTGAGAATTTTTAATCATCTCTGGATATATCCTGCAGATAAGCAGGCAGATGAATGTCAAAACTCAGAATTTGAGAAATGAAGTCTTGTCTCGTGCGTCGAATTGCTTCCTGTATGATCGAACATCCTTTCGGCTCCAACAGTATATATATACACTATACAGTATATATATACACAGTATATATACTGTGTGTATATATATATATATACGAGCTCATTTGTTCCTGCCCGCGTCGATGTGCATCGTTCGTCCACGGTGTGCGACGCGTCCTATCCGGATCTGACATACGCCTAAATTAGAAACGCGACAGTCCGTATACGATTCAATCTGATTTAAAAAAAACGCCGGGGAGTAGAGACAGAAGGAGACTAGCAGGGATGTATGACGCAATGCTTATTGATCACACTGTTGCTTAATGCGGTGATGAGCGATCATAGCCCAGTGGATATTGCGTCATGCATGTTGGGGTTCGAATCGCTGTCAGGGGAGAGATTTCTTATCTGCTTGCGTCCCAAACGAATTACGCCCAATGTCGCTGGAGTGAATGAGATGGTGCATGAGGGAGGGGACTGTAGTTGGGGACTATATGAGATTATAGAGAAAATGAAGTGATGACCCCATTGCTGTCTCTCGGGGTTGGCCTGGAACTGGGCTAAAAGACTCTTCTGCTGCTACTTATTCTTCTTCTTCTTCCTCTTCTTCTTCTTCTTCTTCTTCTTCTTCTTCTTCTTCTTCTTCAATTTTCTTCTTCTTCTTCTTCTTCTTCTTCTTCTTCTTCTTCTTCTTCTTCTTCTTCAATCTTCTTCTTCAATCTTCTTCTTTCTCCTCTTTCTCCTCCTCTTCCTCTTCCTCTCCTTCTCCTCACCCTCTTCCTCTCCCTCCTTCTCACCTTCTCCCTCTTCCTTCTTCTTCTTCTATCCGTTAAAATTTATGAAATGATATTTTTGAATCATATTCTTGGTTCAATTCTCTGTATTTTATGTAGGGCCTAATAGGAGAAAATGTCCGCTGTTACAAGCTGGTCATGTTTTATTCCCTCCCTACCCGGTAACAGAAATAAAAACCTGTGGCATTGTTGTCAACTGGTCATAATTCAAAAGTGACAATTTAAATTCGTTGTCTATGCGTCTAAGCCTAAAATTGCATAAATGAAATCAAGCGCAGATAAGCTTAATTAATGGTCCATTGGATGATAGCCTATTTCTTTCGGACCATTTACTTAATGCGTCTGACTTAGGAAAACTACATTGGAGCCCGCTTCTAGTGCTCTGGTAATGATGCTTCGTTCGTGCAATTCATTGATCTAATGTCTGCTCTAAGCAGACCATCTTGATATCAACGACGTGATTTTGTCTGGCGGCCAAGACACGCGAAGTCTAGGCTATTATTTAGTTGGGACTGGATATCAAACTCCGTCCTGATAAGACTATGTATAGGCCCTATACTAGTCTATTGGTTGAATGGTTTGGGGCTTATTTCCAGAGAATTGAAACCAAGCAGATAGCGCATGGTGTTTACCAAACTCGTTGGATAAAAGCTTTTAGAGCAGGAGGCGGTTTCGCCTCTATTATCATAGTTCGTTGTTGTTGCTGCTGATGTTGTTGTTGGTCGTTGGCCATTTTCCAGTAAGTCCCAACTGGGATTCTGCGTATATTATTCTACGTCGATATTGACCCTTCTCTTCTGCAGGAGCAGCATAAACAACTGGGCAACGCAAAGAACTACCTCGGCCATTGATTCCCCATATCAGGCACTCTGAAATGACCGATAAGACGGAACATTAACTGCTGTTATTGTGGCGGCACCGTATGGGCGCCCACGTGGCTGTGATAAACCCCTCCCTCTAACGAAACAAGTGCTTACTGTGGTTTTCACTTGGCTTAAGAGTTCTCGGCTGCATGACCTGATTATTTTGAGGCTGTAAACAAGTTTCAGCTGCATTTGTAAGCTGAAATAATAATCATAGATCTAATTATTAAATCATTCGGTTTACAAAGGACTGCCATGGTGCAAATTCATGGCTGATTGTTAATTTATTCGTTTGAAAATTATGGCCTATTTTGTCCATAATCTGAATCATTAATTTTCAATAAGACATATGATTGATTGCTATTATTGTTTATTTTGAAGTTTGAACCATAGACTTGATGCATATGAAGTAGGATACAGACCTAAAACAAATGCATAGGCCAGTGGCGGCGTTAGGGGGAACTGGGGGGCTAAGCCCCCCCCCCTACAAGAGGCTCAGCCCCCCCCCCCCTAAAAAGGGCCATCCGAAATTTTTACAGTGAAATATCCACAATTTTGGTCTGGCGACTAAAAGAAAAAGGTCGTCAGAAATTTTGGCGGCGAAAAAAGGATGGAAAATTTTCATGAGATTTCGGTCGAGGCTTCAGCCCCCCGAAACTGAAATCCTGGCGCCGCCACTGGCATAGGCCTAGTTTCAGAATAATTATTTGATCCAGTTCTTTCATTTTACAAAGCTCCATTGCAATTACATCACAATAAAACCGAAACCTACACGGAGACGCAACTTAAATTAATTGCTACTGAAAATTCAAATGAGGCCACATGCGCCTTTAAGCGATTCTGATGTTGACCTGTGTTTTATTGCATAGATCTATTAGGCCTTATTATAAGATAAAAAGGCCTCTCTAGACCTCATATGTTTGAACTCTTAAATAATGATCTATCAGATGATAAGATTCGTTTTACGTATACCCTGAAGTCTGTTTCTGTCCTCGAATAGCAATGTCTACATGGCGTGCCTATAATACTGTGTGTTAATCTTTTAATATTCTTCGCGACGTTGTTTGCTATTGTTTGCGGCCAGAACAGCAGCAGCTGTAGCCTAATTCATTTACACAACAGTAGTGAACTTTGCCTTTCTGTGTTTGCTGTGCAGGCGAATTATTCCGGAATGCAAAGCAGACGTCTCCGCCTGATTTCGAATTCAGACGCGTCCGTCCTCAATCCAAAGTGTTCTCCGCGAAGCAGCGATGCCGACTGCCTGAACCAACGAGAACTCGAGGACCACTACACGGTCCTGAAGGAGCTGGGCAGCGGCACTTACGGCCGTGCAGTCCTCGCACGATGCCACAAGACGTGCAGCGAGGTGGCGCTGAAGATCCTGCCGAAAACGTCGGTCAAACTGAAGGACTTCCTGCGCGAATTCAACTACAGCTATTACCTGTCCCCGCATCGCAGCATCATAAGCACTTTCGATGTAGCCTTCGAGACAGCCTCGTCTTTCGTCTTCGCACAGGAATACGCACCGATCTGTGACCTTTTCGAGGCGATCACCCCACGCGCCGGGCTGCCAGAGCTGCAGGCGAAGTGCGTTGCGCGTCAGATCGGGTCTGCGCTGGAATTCATGCACAGCAAATGCCTCGTTCATCGCGACGTCAAGCCGGAAAACGTTCTCATATTCGACGAAAAACTGACCAGGGTCAAACTCATGGACTTCGGAATGACGAAAAGGGCCGGGACCCTGGTCCGCAAAGTCAGTCATGGTATACCGTACACCCCGCCGGAGATCTGTCAGGCGCTGAAGGGCGATCACTACACGGTGGAAACAAACGCGGACGTCTGGGCGTTCGGCGTTCTAGTCTTCTGCACGCTGACCGGTAACTTTCCGTGGGAACTTGCACAGTTCTCGGACGTGTACTACTCGGACTTCTGCAACTGGCAGAAGAAGCGAACGGCGAAGGTTCCTGTCCAGTGGAAGAGGTTTTCGCCGCGTCTCCTCCGTCTCTTCCGACGCATGCTGGAGCCGCGACCCGACAAGCGGTCGTTCATGAAGGAAATCCACAAGTATCTCGACGACGCCTGGGTCACCCAACCGCTGGGCACGACCAAGGACCTAGAGAGGAAGCTGCTGACCGCGTCACAGAGAACGTCGTCGCCCGCAGACAAAGACCAGTTAGACAAAGACCAGCAGCTAGTGGCCAGGGAAATCGATGCCATGCTCGACGTGGAGCAGACGGACGAAGACAACGAAAAACGCATCAATCAGTGGATCATGAGTCAGTGCGTCAAATGAATTCAGCTCACAGTGATGAGCAAGACAGACTCATGCGATGATTTAGCTGCCTTGACATGCAGCTCTAACCGCATATAAATAGGTAGGCGATGAACCGCTTACACAGGTCGTACTGGTGGCAACTTACAGACGGATACGAATGACGGCGGCGGCGCCAGCCAAACAATCTCAGTAGGTCGCAACACAGGGTGATGGAAGTTATAGTTTCAACAGGTCTAAAAATAAAAATTAAATGAGATATTAGAAATTCCAAACGAATATTTGGCAGATCATAATTAAGGTAGGCCAAGAGTAAAAATAGGCAGGCCAACCGCGACCTATAATAATTATGGCAGCGCCGACACTGTGTGTAGACCTATTTAAGTTTAAACAGTGATATGACAGTTAAACGAAACACAGACCTGTAACAACGGTTCCATCCATCAAACAGGAATGCATCAGATGCGTCATTTGTCAACTGACATTAAGAAGCAAAACCTAACAGCAACGTTTAGTGGGTCCAAAGCAGACTCGCATTCTACCACTGAGGGCATCCGTCCTCAATCCAAAGAGTTCTCCATGAAGCAACTGCTGGCAAACTGTGGAGTTCGAATATGGGTGCAACGAACGTGGCTGTAGAAAAGCAGTTCAAACAGAGCGAACCCTAAAACAAAGGTTGCCTTTAAGTTTCTGTGGAACAATTAAACATAGTTGTTATTGTTCTAAATGACCGAATTTTCATGAAAGCAGGATGATGAAATTAAAATGAGTACGAGAAAAAGAAACAACCAGCTCTAAACTCAAACATCTTGGCAAATTTGTTACACTCTCAACGAAGTTCACTGATTTCTCTAAAAGCAGTGCTAACTATGCAAACTTCAGATTATGGTCCATCGCTCATTGTGACCATAGATTATAATTACCATATCTTGAAACATGTAAACGTCTTTAAACGCCCATGCGTTTTGATATTTGTCTGAATTCCTTAGACAAATCTGACATGATCTCGGAATATAAACATTAATTTATGGCACACAGAAAGCAGGATGCTCTATAGTGTACAGAGTCTATATAGTAACAAAGAAAGTATTCAGTATCCGTAGAATCTTAAGAAAAGATAGATGTTTGTGAAGATTGTTTTCATGTCATGACTGCCACATATATGTGGCTTACAATATAGCATTTTAAATGGTTCCTTGCTATAGTCCGTACGGCCGGATGTGCTTACATGACGATGATGTAAGACTTCTAAATTGATGCCAGGATTCAATGATTTTTTATATTATGCCTAGTGCAGCCTGTAATTCTCCCGGCCCCTTTCCACTTCACCTCACCATTAAATTCACCATTTGATGCTCCCATAAACATGTGGCGAGCGTCAACCTCTGCCCGGACACCGTTTCTTCAGGGGCGGGGTTGTCTCCATAGGCGTAGGTGGCGGAAGTCCAGAGGGGGCAAATGCCCCTCCCAAATTTCGGGCAAATGTGTTTTTCGGGCAAAACAGGCACGGGCGGACAAACCTTTTTTCTGGCAAACAGGCATGGGAAGAGTTTTTCGAGCACACAGGGGTAAAACAGCCATACCGGTATTTTCAGAAGATTTGTGCGAAATGACTAAAAAGGGTAATCAGTTATTTCGGCTGGGAAATCGTTATTTCGGGCTGGGAAATCAAAATGACTAAAAAAGGTCATCAGAAAATTTGGTCGATGAAAAATGTCGGGCGACTCGCGGTCTGCCAAAAAATGTAAAATGCACTTTCGGGCAAAAGTCAAATCTTTGCCCCCCCCCCCCCACTGCCGAAATGTCCCCTGCGCCTATGGTTGTCTGAGTCTCGAACTCTGCAATTCTACCCCTGGATCGACTAACCCAAGCACTGCCTCTTATATAGGCCTACTTTCAGCGCAAAATGGCCGACCTCCGCATTCGGATTAATATAGCGCCCTTCATAAAACCTACTCAGGGACGCTCTCATGCAGCAACGGTTAAAGAAAAGAGACATGAGTGATTTCTAAAACGGAGTTTGACTGGTCAGAGGTGATGTACGCAACTCCGACGGGAGGTCGTTCCAGATGGTGGACCTGCAACCGAGAAGGCCCAACGTTGCCTGGCAACCAAGCAAGCGAACCCGTGGAACTATGAGTTCCATCGCGGAGTATAATATTCTCTTTATTCAACAAGCCGGTTGACACACCGCAACCGGTTACAGTGTACACTTATGCAGTTTAAGCAATTCACAAGAACGGAGATCACAGAATACATGAATCTTAACTATAGGCCTACTAACTGACCAGACAGCCTGCAAAATATGGCGCTAATAGCAGCCTACAAAGCAAATCCGCCCAACGGGGGCTCGAACTCGCTACCTATCGCACTCTACGCCAGCGTGTTATCCACTACTCTATATCGAGTGCCCCAGTGAAGGGCTCGACTCGCTGCAACTTCGGACACAGGACGGCAGAGATCGAGCAGGTAGGCAGAGATCCAATGAGATCCGTTGAGTAACAGGCTGCAGACGGTGTAACACATCGCGCATCATGTAGGCAGAGACAGAGGCGAATTTAGGATTAATCCAATGTGCCAAGCAGTCAAGCGCAGAACCTGATCCACAGTCGTCCCAAAACCGCCAAGTGGGAGGCCAACGAGGATCGGGCAACAATAGTCAAATTCGATTAGCCTAATATATACGAAGTCATGCACATGTAGGCCTACGTCTACACCGTGTACGAAAGATTTCAGGATCGATGACGTTTGAACCCTAGCATAACTGCAGTAGGCTACCGAGGAACAGATTTCAACACGGTCTACGTTTTAAATCTTCAAATGAACACGATCATCAAAGCAGTCGACAAAACTCGACATTTGAAGCAACCGCAATTAGCAAGAAAACAGTACAAACAACTGTAATAATAAAATCATCATCATCATCGTCATCGTCATCATCGCCACCGCCACCGCCACCACCACCATCATCATCATCATCATCATCATCATCATCATCATCACATCATGACCACACCACCACGACCATATCTATGACCACCGCCACTGCCACAGCCACCGCTACCACCACCGCGACCACCACCACCACCACCGCCGCCACCACCACCACCACCACCACCACCACCACCACCACCACCACCACCACCACCACCACCACCACCACCACCACCACCACCACCACCACCACCACCACCACCACCACCACCACCACCACCACCACCACCATTGATGTCATAGAGCATCTGATGAGATTCGATTTGGCTTGATCATAGTTGACGATATGGTCAGTTTCTTTTCTTACTTTATTTGAAGCTTCTTCCTCCTCCTTGATCACTATCTCAGTGCATTTTAAGCCATTTAGAAAATGTTGACTGAACAGAGTAAAATGCAATGCAATGCGTGTAGGCCTTTGAGAAGATAGGCCTACATTGGACTTGAGTTGCATGGTACCTAAATTTGACTGCATAAGAAGTTATAAGCCGAACATGTAAGCAACAACTCTATACTTTTTGAGGGTGGACCCCTCCGGAGATGCCTAGATCAAACGCTGGTTACCGTGTCTCTTTAAGGTAGGAATAACGCCGCATTAACCTACTGCAGGACGCAAGATGGGATGATCGTGATGAGTGATGGTCGCACCATGGCTCTGTGCTGTTATTTGTAGTTGAATATGCTAGTAGTTTATTTGCAGTGTATGCAACGCTGTAGTGGCCAAATTAGAGGCGAGTGCATATACCCTCGACTACAGCCCTGGTAGTATACATAGGCCTACCTGCCGAGCCTCTGGTCTGGAATGAAACTCCGTAAGCTTCAGAAAGGCAGGATGATCTCTGGCGTGGCTTAAAATACCCGTAAGCACATTATTACTATTTTTTAAAAACTTTTTCAATGGTAGAAATGATCTCTCCGGTGCTTAAGAAACAATACGAAGTGCTTTATCGTCCATGAGTTAACAGATTTTAAACTTATTTCTTTTTTATTTTGTATCATCCTGCATTTGGCATTGCTTGATGAGCAGAGGGACCCCTTGGCGAGGGATAAGAAGAGGGAGGAAGAAGAGGTAGAGATGAAATTGAGACAGGGCAGCCGCAGTTGAATCAGCAGAAATCCTATAAAAAAATGAATACTTGACAAGATGCACGTTTCATTTTAATTTGACAACTGATTCACCTCCGAACATTGTTTTCTCTAACTTAACTATTACATAAATAGACAAATGAGAAACTGGAAAGACACAGCCTTACATTTCTAAAGCAATGTAAAATTCCGCATGAAAAGTAAGCTATGCAGCCTACACACACAGATTGCACATCAACATATAAAAATTTGACAATATATTATGTGGTAGCATGTACTTAAAAAAATCAGAAACACTAATCCAACAAGCACACATGCAAGTTTATTCTTCGATAGGTTTCACTTAAAACTGAAATCGCTTCCATTATACCTTTGCGTCTGGGATCAAGAACTCGCAAGTTGCCTGAAAGTCGTTGAGTTTTAACTGATTCACTTCACAATACAGCAGTTGTGGTACACACTGTGTACAGTCTACCATACAGATGCAAGACTTAAGATTACCATATAGTAATAAACAACGGCAAGATGATTAATCACTTAATAAAATCATCTGACAAAACAGTTCTGAGATGTGACTAGCTTCATGAGAAGCCATCATAGAGATGAATTTTTAACTCAGAACGATATGTCGTTAACAGTAAAAAAAAAGACAGACACGGGCAAAAAAGAAATGCAAAGGCCACACATATAATAACCCACACACACACACACAAGAACTACAGGCAAATTACCAAGTAGGCAGGGAGACAAAAAGTGACACACAGATTGAAAGACAAAGAGAGGAGATAATTATAATGCAGCAATGCTTCAAACAGTACTTAGCAGACACGTAGTCTGCAAGCAGCAAAAATTCAAAACTAAAATTTAGTTTAAACATTTAATCAATAATCTAAAGAAAATAACATAAAAATTACAGAAGCTTGCATACTATACCCAAAGGTGAATGATGTAGACATGCAAATAAGTAAATGGACAAACATGGTTATTTTTGGAAAAGAATATGATACAAAAAACATCAAAAGTAGCAAATATGACAGCCATAAAAGAATATGGAAATAATATCTTGAAATTTGAACCATTGTACATCTCAAAAGGAGCCACCGTAATTAAACAGCCAGATACATGCATGCAAACATCCAAATGCATACATGTTTGTGTACATACATATGCATAAAATAAAAAAATAAAACAATACTGTAATTTGAAATCAGACCTAAAAATGTCATATTGCCAAAAACCGCTCCATGAATATCAAAATATTTATCAAAAACAGAAATCTCAATAAGAAATGATTGGCAATGGAAAAAGCACGAAAAATGTATAACTTAATAAACCAGAAAGTCATAACCAGTAATTCTAATGAAAACATATCTTGTTAATGAAACGTAAAATTTTAAGCAGGAATTTATTCACTGGTCTGTAACCGTTTCAATAATAAGACTGTAAAGTGAAATTATTCATACAAAATGAAATTGCAGGGAAAAAAACAGATACAGGACACAAATCAGGATAGAACCAGCCAAATCAACTGCTTCATAGACACAGACACCAAACAGTTGTAATTTGTGGATGCTATAAGAATACTACCAGTGTTTAATCTAGTCCCCTGCTATGGGGCCAATTTGGGCGGATGGCAAATATGAACCAGACACCAACGATACCCTTTAACCGAAAAAAATTTCTGATGACCATTTTTTAGTCTTTTCAATTCGCATTGTACATTCTCATGACCTTTTTTAGTACATCAAGGCGGCACTGTCGATTGCTTCTGACCGAAAAATGCGTAATTTATTTTTTGGGAGGGGGAGGGAAACGGTACATATATACCTGTAAGAAACACCTCTCTAATTTTTTTTGGGAGGTGGCATTCCTGGAGGGAACTTCCCCAGAGACGTCTAGATTAAACACTGGATTACTATAGATTGTTGGGAGTGGACCTTTTCACTCCGTCTTTCATTCATTCATTCATTCATCCATCTTGCATTGTCAGATAGCCACACCCCATTTTAGATCGTATAAATAGAAGTGTTCCTTAGTCCTCCAGGCCGGCCTTAGTTAAGCTTAGTTGTGTTGTGTGACCTTGTGATGCCTGTTGATTTTGTACGAACCAATGGCGGTCACGATTTTCAGTCTCCCAATTATGGATGACTTTTGTATTCGATGTTAACATAAGTGCGCTTTCGGTTCTGGTTCTGGTTTTTGTTAATGGTACAGTGAGTAGGCCTATCATTCCTATTGACGTGTAAATCTTGTAAATAATTATACTCTAAACTTTTCGCTTGGCTTTTTCTTCATGGTTTCTAAACTTTCTATACACATACTCCTGACTACGAGCTAACAAGATATTTAATTTCAGAGAGGAATTCCATATTATGCTACAGGACCTAAAGGTCACACATGCCACAACCTACACTCACATATCAGCAACAAATCAAAAGATATTGCATATGATGTTCAGCATTTACAGCTGATACCAAATAATATGCACTACTGCATTATATTACAAACCTTCCTCTTTGTAGAAATTATTACAGCACACTTATTGTGAAACCTGGCTGCAACTCAAATTGACATATTTCGAAGAAATTCAATATTCAACTCACACTTTTGCTAGTATACAGCATATTAAAAACCTTTAACATACTTATATGTTAAATGAAGAGAACAGATAAGAAACTGGAATAAACCATGCAACTGTTAAGGTTATGCCAAGGTCAGCATCAGCAATCAAAAGTTTACACAATAGCACTCTGCAGATGTTAACGTCATTCTATAAGCACTTAAAAACTGATCTATTTGGCCGTGCTGGAGTCGGGAGCGCCTCTGAGTAGTTTCCTTGAAGATGCGCTATATAAATATTTGAATGCATGAATGAATTAACTCTGCAGATGTTAACGTCACTCAATTAGCATGAAAATTTATTTATAAAGTCACAAATTAGTATTAGATTTTACTACAAAACAAACAATTAATTATGGACAGTCTAGCTCTGGCAGCTAAATAGTATTTTCAGATTGCAACTATTTAGATTGCCACGACAACCATTTTGTCATGCTTTAAGGTGAGCTTCATATAATGTTCATACACAATACAACACAATAAAGGGACCTTATGCTCACATGAACTATTCATCACATACATAACTCAAGGAAACCTTATTCATAAATAAATTATATATATATATACATTGAGTAGTATAAACATCTCCAAGATTGCCATGCTGTGTCATACTAGGTGCTTTTCATAGGCCCACCGTGAGGGTGGGGTGGGTGGTATATGCCACATTTATGGGCCCGCAAGTTCAGTATTTATATACAAAGTTTATGATTTATGCCATTCTAAATACACTATTTTGTCAAATCATCAACTAAATAAAATCACAGTTATACAATATTGCATGGTCAAGCGAGTCACACTCACACTTTATTATTTCAATTTGTTTTTAAAATTCTCTCATAAAACCTAAAGACAGTTTTATGGGCATGTGACTGCTCTGCTAAGGGGTCCAGAATTATAGTTGCCGGCTCTATGTATTCCCATACAAAATGCACACGCAGCATATAAGGTGGTCTTATGAATATTACAATTAGGTCTCATTTACGCATCTCTTCTTCCACTGTAGAGATGCAGGTACCTAGTAAGCAGCAAGCAACACATTGAACAGCTTGAAGATAGTGTTATAGTGGATGCAAAAGTCATAGTCTCAATTTGATTTAAATCATAAAGTCTGGAAAGCCCAAATTAGTTAATCAACCTCCACTTTAAAATTTTCATTACAATGCAGAACAGTTTAAACTTTAAAGTGTAGCTAAGATTTCCCTATAAAAATGGTTCAGCGTATTTTTGCTAAAATATAAGGGCCAAAACATTTATTGGCCCATAGATAAATATTAATTACATACAGGATTGGCGCATAGCCCACAGCATGAAGTAGGGAGCAATTTATTTATTTTATTTTAAAGAGGACAAACCCTATAGAATCGACACTTTACAGTGCTCTGATTTTGGCATCAAGTTAAACTATTTGCTTACAAATGAAAATGCCTGTAAACAATATACACACAGCTGTTTGTTACTAGATGTCAGCTCAATAAGACTTCATCCATAAGCATAAAGATCATATGTCAAGCACACTAAAAATCGGACTTCTGCGATTCATATTGGTTGCCTCTGCACATTTAATACGGACATGATGAAAACAGAGCAAGTGACAAAAAAACAACCCTGTAAAAGAAGTGAGAGCTGGTAAAAAATGTAGAATAAGTGAAAATATTTGAAAATCTGGCATGTGAAGATAATTTTTGACTGAATACAAGATTAGTTCTCAGAGACAAAGTCTGGCAGAATTACTATGATGTCACTGGTTCTTCAACGACCAACCGCAAGACCAATATGCATCAAAGCACATTCAACACATGAATGCATAAAGTTGCCACTGCAAATAGAAATAATTATACAAACGGATTGCATGAACTTTAGATACACCATAACCTGCCTTAAGTTGCCTTTCTTGTTTGCCAGCTTCTTGGACCTGGACTAGCCAAGTCCAATGGATTGTCGTTACAAAACGGTGGAACAAACTTTTAGGTCATTATCAACTGATTCAATGCATTGCAACATCTTTGAAATAGATTAGACATTTCCATTTAATAAAATTGTATATTCCACAGAAATAAATATAAACTTTGATATTTTAGTAGAAAAGTCCACAAGTTAAGCATGATAACCTACTGCCTTATGTGAAACATTCATAGATGCTTTCCACATAGGTCAAATTTCATTACATGCATTCTGCACCTCAACAAGATCTTCAATACAGTATAACATATCTTATGTGATGCATAACATATCTTATGTGATGCATATTATCTTATGTGATGCATAACATATCTTATGTGATGAACATCACAAGTCATGTACAGCAATAGAAATAAAGGCAAACCACAAAAGCTCTTACGCATCTACATTTTTCAGAACACTAAAAACTCAACAGCAGCAAGCACTCAAGATATCCAATATTTACAACATATACTCAGAAGTGCCAGCACATTCAAGCCAAGACAAAAGCAAGTCATAATCCGTAAACATGTAAACCTCTCCAAAGTTAGACTTTTCACTAATACAACATTATTAAAGCCACATTCAATATCATGTAGCAAAAATCATGCATCTGCAATTTACATGAATACGATTAAAGTTTATTACAAGCATGAAGGGAATCACAGCTTCAACACGCCAACAACAAAAGCAGATTATTTAGTCAAGCCAAAAATTACAAAGCTGCAAAATCCTTCTGCATTTAAAATATTCCTGATGCAACAACAGAACTGTCAACATCATGCCAATGACTCAGAAGTCAGAACACTACAGGAATCCTGAGATGTTCCATGTATTCAATTCAACATTAATTTAACGTTAATGCAGCACAATACTTTCCCTGATAATTGATGATAATTACGGGACTGTTTCTGGAAAACACTTCATATCTATTTCATAATCGTTGTCATGCTCCAAACACACTCCAACTGCATCTAAAAGCACAAGCCAATTTTCAACACATATAATTTATTGTACAAAAAAATAATAATCTTAATAGCAAACAAAAAAATAGCCAGAGATTATCAACTGGAATAGATTAGACCTGTTGAAGAGAAACTACAGCTTAGACATGAAAGCTTTTAAAAAATCCCTTCACTAACTACAAACAGCATATTCAGTATTACTTAAGAAAAAAACGAGCAACCATCCACAAGCTGGAACAACACATATGGAAATAATTTAAATTTTACTTGGAACTGACTGACAAGTAACAACCACAATAATCAGACGGTAAATGAAAGGATCACCTTTGATTTATAATCTTGGAAACTGCTAATGAGCCCTGCTAGTGAAACCTGGCAACCAGAATGTACTGTATGTACATCAATTTGATACTTGTGTTCAAACTCAAATGACAACTCAAAAACTGTTACCGGTAATTCTCGTATTCAATTAAGCACTTGCGATATTTATTGGAAAAGCACTTTTCTGTTAACATTTCACCGGAATGATCTATCAAGAAGAAAACTTTTCAAACAGTTAACTTCATTTATGAATAAACCTGATGAAGGAAACCAGAAAGACCCTTACCATAAAAACTGAACACAGTCACAGAATACGAGATGCTCAGCAAACTACGGCTACAGTTTAATACTGGAATGAAACTCTCATAAGTTATTAAATAAACATCATAGGAATGAGGCAGAATCACCACAAAGCACAAATACCTAACTAAGAACAAAAATATAAAATATGTACAGAGATATAAAAAAATAACTTTCACACTACAAGAATTATCACAACAGAATTCGGATGAATTCATAAATATCAAAGAATAAGCGACACCATCATGACTGCTGTCAAAACTGACTGATTAGAAAATTGGACACTTCAGAGACAACACCTAATTTAGAACAATTACCTAAGAACAACACCAATTCTTTCTTAAGTAAAAACATTCGACATTTTCATCTTGTTCAAGATCTTGCAGGCAAGAAGATTCAACTCATACGGAAAAAAAACTTCATAAGATCATTGCGCTATCGCGGGGTATGATGAACTGCATAAAGTTTAACTTTTTCGAGTTTGTACGCGCGACCAACGCAAACCCAGACATGCAGGAAACTGTGTCGGCAGCAGAACATGGCTGGAATGAGAGTGATGAGGTTGTCAATACCGTACCAGTGTTTGGCATCCTCTTTTAGGCTAAGAATGATCTCAAAAGTGCACTCATTCGTTGGATCATATTTCAGCTCACACAGGTGATCGGTGCTTCCACCATGCTCCAACCGGATATGTATCGAGCAGCCATTGATGCCCAGAGGCTCATTCTGCGACATTCGCAGTATGTCGGCACAAATCTTCCGTAACAGCTCCCGAGAGGCGACGATGTTGTACTGCCGCCCGTGAATGGTAAATGCTTCGCGAAGACTTTTCGAGATCATTCTCAACAGCGTATCCCAGCATTCCTTGTCCAGCTGTTCTTCAAATGTACCGTAGCTCAGGTTTGCTTCGCTTTCTGTCAGCATGCCTAGAAATGTTTATAAACGAAACGATGTATGCAATTGTCAGCCTGTAAGCAGGATATGCATGGGATAACATGTAATGTAATTAGTAATTTATATTGCGCTGCTCACATCCATGGCCATTGGTCATTCGGTAGCACTCCCCGTGCGAGAACCCCAAGAAACAATGCCACATGTCCATTAGCTGCATCCTCTTTCTGAAGTCATGATAGTAACAAGAAGCTGCCAAGGTATTTCACCAAAACAAGAAGTAGCTTTCCATAACAATAACAGAATAACATACTTAAAATACCGCCAAATATATTATCTACAGTGATGAAAGCAAATGGAGAGCAGGTCAGTGGCGGCGCTAGGGGGGTTGGGGGGGGCTAAGCCCCCCCCTACAGGAGGCTCAGCCCCCCTGAAAAAAGGGCCATTCTAAATTTTTTACAGTGAAACATCCACGATTTTGGGCTGATGACTAAAAAAAAAAAAAAGGTCGTCAGAAATTTTGGCGGCGCGAAAATGGAAAATTTTTCCAAGAAGATTTCGATCGATGACTAAAAAAAAAAAAAAAAAGGTCGTCAGAAATTTTGGCGGCGAAAACGGAAAATTTTCATTGAGATTTCGGTCGAGGCTTCAGCCCCCCCGAAACTGAAATCCTGGCGCCGCCACTGGAGCAGGTAACCCCTGAGTAAAAGTCTGTGGATTTTTAATTGCGGGGAACATTGACAGAGAATACCAGATGAAACATGGCAGGATGCTTGTAAGTCTCCTGTCTTGCAATGTCTCCTTCACTTCTGAACTATGAAACCATCTTCAACAGATGAAACTGGTGCAAACTTATGAAAGTGTGATATCTACTAGATTTTGATGACTAGATTTAAATTGCACTTTGTCCCACAAAATGAATTAAAGCTTGTAACTATTGAATCACAAAAACCACCCATCAATTGATGCTTTTGATAGTTCTAGCCAGCCTTCTTCCATAGCATATCAGAGTCTGACTGGACTTCTCCAATGGATTTGTAACTCTTGACTACAATTCATTTAACAATGCATTTGTAACTCTTGACTACAATTCACTTAACAATGCATTTGTAACTCTTGACTACAATTCACTTAACAATGGATTTGTAACTCTTGACTACAATTCACTAAACAATGGATTTATAACTCTTGACTACAATTCACTTAACAATGGATTTGTAACTCTTGACTACAATTCACTTAACAATGGATTTGTAACTCTTGACTACAATTCACTTAAAGCAACAATCAACTGATGCCAAGTGCATCAATCGGCATTGTTCTAGAAATCGTTAGAATGTGATCCTAATCGCTAGATTAGATTAGAAGATAAAACTGACTAAATAAATAAGTATATCTTTTCTTATGACCAACTTCCTACACCACACTTTGGTCCATATCATATTGAAACAACATAAAACGTAACACGTTTTCCTAGGTTCTTAGGTTGTCAGCCATAGGGATAACTTCGACGAGGTAAACCATAAAAACAGGAATATACATCTATGGAGCTTCTACGAAAAAAGTAATGAATTGCAACGCCTTCTTTTAAATTTCATTGATGCGAGAGAGTATGAACTAAACAGGAAGAGCACAGTATTCTAGATTTCGAGAATAAAGAACAAATTCCCAGTACTCAGAATCACGTACGTTTGAAGACATATAGGAACTAAGTGAGAATTGAGAACTAAATTTATGTATTTTGTGGTAGGTCCCATGTTAGTACTTTGATGAAAGTAAGAAAGGTTGCAGTAAGATTGACTTTGTGGCTGGACAAGTGATGAACAAAGGATTCTGAGCGGGTTACAGAAATAAAACACAGATCAGAGAAGAATTAGAGTGTTGGATTGTAACCTTTTGAACGCTGGTCTGATTGGTGGCTGCTTGAATTATCTTCATCGGGTAATGTCTGTGAATCTTTAGAGTCCCATCGCTGTAGATAGTCCGTCTCTATTACATCGGCCAGGCTGCTTGCACTGGCCGCATGCCCATTGCCCGTCATACTCGAGATCGACAACCGGTCCTGTCTGTGAAACAATCTCACACAACTGCTCATAGCGGCAACGTCCTCGGTCGTCTCGATCGGTGGTTCGGGCGGGGTCGAACTACGACGTAGATGAATGTTCTCCGCGCTACACGTTACATTGGTCATTCTGAGAAATCTGTTGGAACTATGAATAAATGACTAACACTTGGTAAAAGAACCAAACTAATATAAAGACGCCTTTCTGACTAAGTTGTAAGGAATCCGCGAAAAATTGCGAACGCCTTTATTTATCATATTACCAGGAAACAACAGAGCATATATTACTCAGAGTAAACACCGCTATTTCCTTTGTATACAGTGACATCTTGCAGGACATATAGATTACATTGAATTCCTAAAGATACAGCTGGTTTGAACTGATCTCAATAGTTTCGATCTTCAAATCAATTACAAAATTTAAACTAATGTGCTTTTCACAATGGTGTGTACACAAATTATTTCAAGCCTTATTTGTTATAGCCTACTACTTCTACGTCATCAAGACTAGTGTAGAATCTATGTAGACGCAATACAAATCATGCGGTGCTCGCGTTTGATTCTGCGATGGTTCCGAATTACGTCAATGCATTACGCAATAATATGATTGTGTAGTTTTACCACACACGTCATGGCCCATGTAGACCTAATGACTTATAAATATGCCAATCTACCGCGAGTGTCTGGGCATAGAGCATTAGAATAAACTTTAATAAACATATTGAAATTTTATTACAGATTTGATCGTTAGGCCTATATAACGTTTCAGCTATTGTAGGCTAAAGTCCAAAATAATTTCTGTCGACGGTTACGTACGTTCTTTACAGTCACCCAGTGCTAAAAGTGTGGAAAAATAAGTGCCTGGACGCCCCTTACCTTTCCAAAAGAAGTGCCTGGACGCCTCTTACCTTTCCAGTCAGTGCTGGCCAATAAGTGGCAGGACGGCGTTCAGATTTTAAAATAAGTGCATGGACGCCGTCCATGACCGTCCAGGCACACTTTAAGCCCTGCAGTCACCTGCTTGTTGCTGTTTAACTAGTACGACTTCTTTCTCACTCTTGGGTCTGGCACTGCAAATTTAAAGTAGGCCTATGATCAGAGTAGGAATTCTCTTTGTTGTCAAAATCTGTGGCTAAACCATGGATATAATACTTCCAATTGCTAAGAAAATATATAGGCCTAGCGCTAGCATGTTATGAAGCAAACTAGCAAACTGACCGAAAATTATAAATGACCCCAGTGTGAGAATTGTGGTCTTGTGGAGTGTGGACAAATAACGGGGGGAGGGGACTAGGCCTATGGATATGATCCATTTGGACTTGGAGTGTGAAAAGCAGACTTTACAATGAGGCTCCAGGAAAGACTAGGGAGGTTGAAACCCCCAAAATCCTCTGGCAATTCTCACCGTGAACAACCCTGAAAAGAAGGATTCGAATAATTTTCTGAATGATGCAAAAATTTCTTATGCCTGTGTCGTCTATTAATAATGCTTCCCGCTGACTCTCAAAAATATTGATTCAACCTTCATTCGCCAGATGGCGATAGATAGTCAAAGAAACAGTGGGACGTGATAACGGCCTTGCATGGCTGCAGAACAGTTAGGCCCTTGGCCTAAATTCGACTCCTTTAACAGCTTTTGTTACTCCGTTCATACTATAATTGTAATCATACTGTGTTTACTGTCAGTCTGAATTTCGAAGCAATGCATGAAGATTAGTTTTATGGTGTCCCGTCAAAAGCGCGCCGGACAAAAGCGCGCCGACAAAAGCGCGCCGACAAAAGCGCGCCGACAAAAGCGCGCTCGGGACAAATGCGCGCCGACATAAGCGCGCGGCGTGGACCAAAGGCTGTACTTTCACTTCGCCTAACAGAAATTAAAGCAATACCCGCCTATACTTCTCACCTAAATATGGCCAATATTCAAAACCTTTCATCAAGCCGATGATTAAATCACCTATTTTGATTAAAGCTGTCTGTCCGCAAATAACGCCGATTTATGAGACTTGTAAGGAAACCGAAAGATTCAAGAAGTTTCGCTACCTACTGGTTGCGTATTTGCTCAACGTGAAACGCAACACACATTAACTTGCGAACTATAAATAACAAGAACATTGCGAACTATAAAAAAAGACATCGATTAGAGTAGTCTATATTCGCAATTTAAAATTAAAGAACTGTAACTTAATTTTGTAGACATTATTATGCCCTATTTTTTGTCCGCAGTTGACGTCATTAGCATATTTGATGTAAATTAGATTAGGCTCTTAGCAATAGCCTATGATTTGTCCAGAACTTTTAGTTAATTTTTGAACATAAGACTTTTATCTCGTTGTTTGCTGCCAAACAATTATACATGATTTCATTCCTCAGCTTTTCACTTCTTTGTATGTGTATGTTAGTCTATATCTTGTTGATTGCGCGCTTATGTCGGCGCGCATTTGTCCAGCGCGCTTTTGACGGGTCGCGCTTATGTCGGCGCGCTTTTGTCGGCGCGCTTTTGTCCTGCGCGCTTTTGACGGGGTACCGTATTATTACCTTTCCCATTCCCAAGTACAGAGGTAGTGTAGGCCTACTCACTCCCATCATGTGTAGGCCCTATACGTACCTTCTTTGCTAAACATGTAGGCCTATCTCATCGTCTCAGCCGTATTGCATCGATTAATGCCACACAGACTCTTTACATTTGAGCTGGCTATTTTTAGAAAGCTAGACTTACACCTCTGACACACACATGATCATGAGAAAATTACGTCAAGTTACAAAACTTTGGTTCATATCATATATAAATTTTGTGCTGGCACTTCAAACTTCTGTGTGTGCTTTGTAAAGTTTGTACTGACAGCAACTATGGTGTAGCCTACACAAATTAACGGGGTTTCCGATGTTGGCAGCAGTGTAAGCTCGGGTAGGTCCTACGAGAGTTGCGATAATTTACGTATATTCTTTTGATTACAATGAACCACTGTAGGTGGACTCGATAAGCTCACTTGAGCTTTTTTCCCCTTTCTGGTCCTTCCAGACCGACTTTGGGAAAAAATCGGACTATTTTGTATGCAGTGATCAGTGGCGTTGCCAGTTATTTTTTCATGGGGGGGGGGGCAGTGGGGTGGCAGCTTAAAATGATGGGGTGGCTACCGTTGGCAATTAAAGCGTGCATCGGCATCGGTATATTGCCATAGACTACGTATTTTTAGATTTTGGATGTATTACAGTATTGGACATAATACGCATGCAAGCCTCACTAGCCTGTCTGTCCCACAGTGCACTATAGTGGCCTGTCCCACTTTCCCATCACCCACCCTATAAGAAGTTGTACAGGAAGTTGTATAAAAAATAAAATAAGTCAGAAATTATATAACATTCTTTAATTCTTTATCACTCGTAAAAGTAAAAAGTAAAACAAACGCAGGGATTGGGGGGCAGCTGGGGGGCAGCTCTTTCATTTGGGGGCGGCTGCCCCCCTTGCCCCCCCCCCGTAGTTACGCCACTGGCAGTGATGTGTAATATTATGAATTGTGGAAAATAGAAATACAATGAACTCGAACTTGGACTTGAATATGATGTGTTTGCAAACTTTGCGTGGTAAGGTCATCAGTGCATTTTTGTAAGAAAAGAGTTCGTTGAGCTGAGCATAGTCAAAGCAAAGCAATGGAAGGATTAAGGAGGGTAAGCCTCAAACTCCTATTATGAACCATATTAAATGAAGCAAAATTGAACTTATGCATCAATCAGTACTTAGTTGCCGCTGATAAAATTAATAACAATAGGCCTTGCATTTTTTTAGATGTCAATTATTTATAGATTGACTGTTTGCATTTAAGTTTTCCTCAAGAAATTATCTGAGTTTTGCAGATCGATGCAATGCAGGAGGTCAAAATTAAAACAGGCAAGCAAGATAAGAATAGGCCTATCCGGCAAAGGAAAACAATGCCATGGGTGAAACCAGGGCCGTGTTTAAGGTTCTTCGAGTGTCGGTGCAAAGTGCTACCACAGGGGCATAGTGTCTTTTGAGCGGCCGTTGGTTTTCCAAAAGCAACGACCACGTGTAAAAAGTATATATCATAAAGAAATTTATATCATCCTATAGGGCTTTCATGGTAGCTACACTTTTAATTAATGTTTTTCTGAACTTACTTATTTTACAAAAGGTTGAGACTATTATAAGTAACACTGAGACTCGCTGCACTCGCTTAAGACATTTGGCCAATAGCAACAAAACTCGGCTCAGGGGCATTCGGTGCACCGCACCGAATGTACCTATGTTAAACACGGCCCTGAGTGAAACGTGTGTCACTCAGTACTTATGTGAGTAATTCTTTATTTATCGCAACAAGATTTTGTTATGTGAATATCTGCATAATTATGTATAAACTGCAATCATGATCGAGATTTGATGAAAAAAAGAAAGAGCTGCATCATTCTGTTCATTCCAGTAGCTTAAAATGCACCAATATGCTCCACCTAGTGAATGAAAATAGATGTAAACTAATGCTCAGATCTGCTTATAATGCAAAAAATGGTCAATGCTCTACAGTGGCGGCTCTACGGGGAGGGGGTTGAAGTTTCCAGCAATTCAGTTCATTTTTATCATGTCTGATGGCTGGGCTACTGTTTGAAGAAATGCGAAGCGAACTGTCTCCTTCTAAGAGGACGCAATAGAGTTCTCAAAACTGATGAGCTCCTGAATTTTGCTGTTGTATGTTGTATTTCTTTGGTATTTGCATAATAACTGAAACCTGTACAGCTCTATTCTGAGTCTGTGTTCATTGAGCAGTGCTTCAATAAGATGACAATTTGAACGCCTAATGGTATTGCATTTGAAGTTGTGTAGGCTAGGCATAATCTGAAATGAATGATTAAATTAGTATTTTTGATTTTTATCCAAAATGTGCCCCATCAAAATACACAAAAATTATAGTTCCTATTGCGATATAGGCCTACTAAGCTTACTTTTATTCATTAATTCATTCATTCAAGTATTTATTTTGGTATTAACATCCTCGATGAAACTACTCAGAGGCGCTCCCAACTCCAGCAGGCCAAACAGTACAGTTTTAAGGGCTTATAGAATGTGTCAGAGAGTGATCTAGGGAACAGGAGCAGCTCAAGTGGGAGGGCACTCCATGCCACCGGGTCAACCACAGAAAAAGCACGACTCTGCATGATGGAGGTACGAGCTAACGGGACCACGAGCACTTCCTATCAGCCGACCAGTCCGAGTACTTGACACAGGCCGACAAAGATCAAGTAGGAAAGTTGGAGCAAGACCGATGCGCTGACGGACAGGAAGCCAATGCAGAACCTCCATCACGTAATTTGTAACGTGACCAAATAGTAGGCCCTATATCAACTGAATTTAGTTGCGCTTTGCAGTTACTGATTGAAATGTTTCAAATTCCTTAAATTACAGATCACAAAGCACATTTGTCATGCAAATGTTTTCTTTCAGATGCCAATTAATGTTCACACGGGAACTGATTGCAAAGATGCCAAGGCATACTGCCATGAAAACGGGTGAAGAAAGACTGAAAGCCTTTCATTGTTGGATTTGCAGGAGGCATTCATTCCCATCCAAGGCCCATGATGCCAAGGCCATTGTGTTGCAACCCATTTGCGTCTAGCTGGTATGTCTATACCAAATACGCTATCTTATATATATATATATATATATATATAATATTATATATGTATATAATATATATATATATAGTATACGGACTGACGGAGAATGCTGTAGGAGCTTGACAAAGACCGCACATAAATCAGAGGCTTCTGTGTTGCTAAACCTCAAGGTTTAGACTATGTATAGGCCTACTGTAGTTTCGGTGCATGGTTTCTGGCAACTGCATCTGGAATTTCGTCAGGGCCAATCAGAGTAAGTCGATAGTAAGTTCTTGCCACAGTGCAAGCGGGGTCTCAATGTTCCGTAAACGGTAGTTCTACTGAAGGGTGAATGTTCGCACATTTTAACTTCAAAGTAAAACAATACCATCGTTATATATATATATATATATATATATATATATATATATATATATATGGTGAAAGAAAGAGAGGGAAGATCTGCAGTCCTCTCAAGTCATGGCATCGTTGCACTTTCGTGGTGTGCAGCGTGGTCTTTCTGGATAATTATACCGAATAAATTCAACAGATATCAACAAAGCAATCTTAGGTATATACATGTATATTCCATTGATCAACTGCATTTTGTACAATATATACATATATATATATAGGCTATATGAATATATGGTTATATAAAAAAATTATTGATTAATAACATTAACATTAACATTAATTACTGTCGGCCCTGAGTGAAACGTGTGTCACTCAGTACTTATGTGAGTAATTCTTTATTTATCGCAACAAGATTTTGTTATGTGAATATCTGCATAATTATGTATAAACTGCAATCATGATCGAGATTTGATGAAAAAAAGAAAGAGCTGCATCATTCTGTTCATTCCAGTAGCTTAAAATGCACCAATATGCTCCACCTAGTGAATGAAAATAGATGTAAACTAATGCTCAGATCTGCTTATAATGCAAAAATGGTCAATGCTCTACAGTGGCGGCTCTACGGGGGAGGGGGTTGAAGTTTCCAGCAATTCAGTTCATTTTCATTATGTCTGATGGCTGGGCTACTGTTTGAAGAAATGCGAAGCGAACTGTCTCCTTCTAAGAGGACGCAATAGAGTTCTCAAAACTGATGAGCTCCTGAATTTTGCTGTTGTATGTTGTATTTCTTTGGTATTTGCATAATAACTGAAACCTGTACAGCTCTATTCTGAGTCTGTGTTCATTGAGCAGTGCTTCAATAAGATGACAATTTGAACGCCTAATGGTATTGCATTTGAAGTTGTGTAGGCTAGGCATATATCTGAAATGAATGATTAAATTAGTATTTTTGATTTTTATCCAAAATGTGCCCCATCAAAATACACAAAAATTATAGTTCCTATTGCGATATAGGCCTACTAAGCTTACTTTTATTCATTAATTCATTCATTCAAGTATTTATTTTGGTATTAACATCCTCGATGAAACTACTCAGAGGCGCTCCCAACTCCAGCAGGCCAAACAGTACAGTTTTAAGGGCTTATAGACTGTGTCAGAGAGTGATCTAGGGAACAGGAGCAGCTCAAGTGGGAGGGCACTCCATGCCACCGGGTCAACCACAGAAAAAGCACGACTCTGCATGATGGAGGTACGAGCTAACGGGACCACGAGCACTTCCTATCAGCCGACCAGTCCGAGTACTTGACACAGGCCGACAAAGATCAAGTAGGAAAGTTGGAGCAAGACCGATGCGCTGACGGACAGGAAGCCAATGCAGAACCTCCATCACGTAATTTGTAACGTGACCAAATAGTAGGCCCTATATCAACTGAATTTAGTTGCGCTTTGCAGTTACTGATTGAAATGTTTCAAATTCCTTAAATTACAGATCACAAAGCACATTTGTCATGCAAATGTTTTCTTTCAGATGCCAATTAATGTTCACACGGGAACTGATTGCAAAGATGCCAAGGCATACTGCCATGAAAACGGGTGAAGAAAGACTGAAAGCCTTTCATTGTTGGATTTGCAGGAGGCATTCATTCCCATCCAAGGCCCATGATGCCAAGGCCATTGTGTTGCAACCCATTTGCGTCTAGCTGGTATGTCTATACCAAATACGCTATCTTCTATATATATATATATATATATATATATATATATAATATTATATATATTTAATATTATATATGTATATAATATATATATAGTATACGGACTGACGGAGAATGCTGTAGGAGCTTGACAAAGACCGCACATAAATCAGAGGCTTCTGTGTTGCTAAACCTCAAGGTTTAGACTATGTCTAGGCCTACTGTAGTTTCGGTGCATGGTTTCTGGCAACTGCATCTGGAATTTCGTCAGGGCCAATCAGAGTAAGTCGATAGTAAGTTCTTGCCACAGTGCAAGCGGGGTCTCAATGTTCCGTAAACGGTAGTTCTACTGAAGGGTGAATGTTCGCACATTTTAACTTCAAAGTAAAACAATACCATCGTTATATATATATATATATATATATATATATATATATATGGTGAAAGAAAGAGAGGGAAGATCTGCAGTCCTCTCAAGTCATGGCATCGTTGCACTTTCGTGGTGTGCAGCGTGGTCTTTCTGGATAATTATACCGAATAAATTCAACAGATATCAACAAAGCAATCTTAGGTATATACATGTATATTTCATTGATCAACTGCATTTTGTACAATATATACATATATATATATAGGCTATATGAATATATGGTTATATAAAAGAATTATTGATTAAGCAAAAGTTGCCCTAGCTCTTGATTGTGCAAGACACGGTTGTAAATCTTCTTTTATCAATAGTCATTTCTGACGCTATAGAGTATAGATTATAGACCATCTACATAATTATATGCACATAAAAGGCCCATACTATAGGTCTAAATATATATACTCACACGCTGATAGGTTACTGATGATAGTTCTTTGGACATACTGACCTTGGATATGAATCTGTTTTATATTTTTGAATCGACCGTGTATTGTATTGTATATTGTATTGCATAGGCTATGTAAATTGATATAGCGCCTCCGGAAAATTGACTATATTCAGAAGTACTCTCAGCATGCACGTAGAACTCCGGTGCACATGTATAAAAAATCCTTTAAAGAGTGAGAGACATATTATGTGGAAAAACAAGTCATTAGTTTAGCCCGTAGTGCGGGAGGAAGGTCATTCCAAATGGAGGGCCAACCACAGCAAACGCCGGATGTTGCATGGACAAGAACAG
>OX457039.1:49477254-49522507 GCA_949752735.1 Lumbricus terrestris
AAATTTCTGCGGGCGCCCATGGCTGCTGCTACTACTACTACTACTACTACTACTACTACTACTACTACTACTACTACTACTACTACTACTACTACTACTACTACTACCATCATTGCTACTACTATTATAACAGCAACAACAACTACAACCATTGCTACTACTACTACTACTACTACTACTACTACTACTACTACTACTACTACTACTACCACCACTACTACAACTACAACTACAACTACTACTACTACTACGACTACTACGACTACTACTACTACTACTACTACTACTACTACTACCACCACCACTACTACTACTACGACTACTACTACTACTACTACTAACACCAATTACTACTTCTACTACTACTACTACGACTACTACTACTACTACTACTACGACTACTACTACTACTACTACTACTAACACCAATTACTACTTCTACTACTACTACTACGACTACTACTACTACTACTACTACTACTACTACTACTACTACTACTACTACTTCTACTACTATCTTACTGTAGTCTAATTGCTTGCATGTATTGTTTTTCTATTACAGTCCCGCATAATATGCGTGAGTGATGTGTCGAATGGCAACAGATCCATCAGATATCTGTCATTTTAACGTCGTCTGCTCCGCTGTCTTTTGCCGCCGAGATGCTCTTGCTGCTGCTGCTGGTGGTGTGGTGGTAGTGGTAGTGGTGGTAGTGGTAGTGGTGGTAGTGGTGGTGGTGGTGTTGCATGTGGATGCGTCGTCGTCGTAGCAGCCGGACTCTGCTGCGTCCTATATAACGCCAGTCACGTTCAATGGCCGACCGAGCGTCGTCGCTGCTCGACCGATTCTCCGAGCCAGGGTCGAACGGAGGAACTCGGCGCCGGAATTATAAGTCGACAGTATGTACGCAAATTATTATGAACTGATTGAATTGGCAACTGAGGAAGTCAGGGTCTGAGTAAGTCATTGACTGAGCAAGTCGTCGAATGAGCAAGTCAAGGTCTGAGTAAGTCATTGACTGAGCATTGAGCAAGTCGTCGAATGAGTAAGTCAAGGTCTGAGTAAGTCATTGACTGAGCAAGTCATTGAATGAGCAAGTTAAGAACATAGCAAGCCATTTACTGAGCAAGTTTTCGAATGAGCAAGTCATTTACTGAGCAATTTATAAACTTAGCAAGTCATAGACTAAGCAGGTCATCGACTGAGCAAAGTCTTGGACTGAGCAAGTAAATGACTCAGCAAATTAGTGAGTGAATATGTCGTATTTATGCTCGTGACTCGGGCAAGTGAGGAGCCCGCCATTAATTTACTAATCAGGACAGACAGACCGAGGAGAGATTGAATCTCGAGTTAGACTTTGAAATGTCTACAGCATCTCATGACGATGGGCGGCTGTGGTGACCGGAAGTTGCTTACCGTGATGACTAGTATCTGCGCATGCGCATCGTTTGCCTTCCTCTGCATAGCAATCGGCACCGACTACTGGCTGTACGCAACGGAGCGAATCATCGACACCAACCAGACCGTGACGCTGATGACGTCACACAACGGACTGTGGAAGAAGTGCACCGTAGATGGTAGGACGGTCTCTTCTCTTCTCTAATTTTCATTCCAGTCGTCAATTTCTTTAGCGCCAATCGCAGCTTAACGAATTGACCGGTCATACTTTTCTAATTTCTCCCATGTTCCTAATTGCAGCAATGGTGACGTAAGTCGCTATATATATATATATATATATATATATATAGAATAGATATATATAATATCGCTCATTTGCAATTATTCATTCATTCATTCATTCATTCATCATCCTCATCATCAATATCTCTAGGCACAGTGCCCGTAGGAGTCCGACGCCACTCTCTGTCTGAGTCTGTCTCGCGTCATGTTACCCAGCTTCAACCAGTCCGGTCAGCAGGTCTGCCCCATACCATTAACATCTTGAAGCAGCTGGACCACCTTATCTGATTAAAGAGAATATGGGAGAGAGGCATGAAGGACAACTGGGTCAATGCCCGTATGTGTCCCATGCTCTCTTCTCCGACTCTCTCCACCAGTCTGTTCTGACCGACCTGTGCATGCCTGCTCCACATCATGACACCTTGGAGCATCTGGGCCGCTATGTCACTTGTGTAGTGGTTTTTGCGGATTTCAATCGTCTGGGTCTTTTACTGCCAGTGTATCGCCACCCATCTGGCAAACCTTCCTCCTTTTGTCCGGGCTTAGGACCGGCGCAGGGACGTTGTTGGTTCCCTGTGGCGGAGGATGGATGCAGTTTAACATCATGCCCAGGACAGCATTCATTCATGATGAGGATTTATATGGCGCCTACTCAGAAGCGTTCTCTACCCCAGTATAGGCCGACGGATAAAAAAAGGTGTGTGCGTGTGAAATCTTTATTGTTACAGCTTCAACAGCAAGCAATAACGGGAAGCATCCGTTACATCGGGATACGATTCTCTAGTATATTGTTACTTCATTATCAAATGAGAAAATGAAATTCACTCTGAATGGTTAAGCACTAAGTCTAACAGCAAGCCTCAGGGTTCTGTCCTGCATGGGCCAACTTTTATATATTATTTAAACTGCCGATCTTGGTTCTCTCCTTGCCGCATCTTCTGTTCTGAGCCAATCCTATACGCGAATGACCTGCAAGCGTATTTGCACTGTTTTGCGCTGGCAGCCATTTCTACTGTCCGAGTCATGAGCCGGGCTATGGAGGCTCTGGAGGCCTGGATGTCCTCCAATCGCCTGCCCCTCAATTGTTCTAAAACCCAAGTTATTTGGTTTGGCACACGCCAACAGCTTGCCAAAATTGATCTGGAGGTTCTTGCCCAGGAAATTTCTCAGTTTACCTTCTCTTCCTCTGGCCGAGACCCTGGTGTCACATTGGACCAAGAACTTACTTTTACGCGGCATATCAACCTGCTATGCCGCAGCTGCTACTACCAGTTGCGTCAGCTTAGAGTGGTGCTCCGCCCCTAACCTTCGATGCTGCTTTAACGCTAATCCAAGCTTTTGTTGTCTCTCGTCTGGTCTACTGCAGTGCACTCTATGTGGGTCTTCCGGTGACTCGGGTTGGGTGCTTGGATCGGGTCTTGCGCTCTGCGGCGCGCCTTGTTGGTCGCATCCCGAGATTCGGCCATGTCACGGATTATATGCGGGACGTCTTGCATTGGCTCCCTCTCTCACAAAGGGTCAATTACCGGATATCTTCCTTGGTTTGGCGCTGTCTCGTGGGTGTAGCCCCTGTCTATTTGCAGGAGCTCTGTTGCTCCATCCTAAGCGTCCATGCAGCCTCGTGGCTCTCTCCGCTCTTCTAAACAGGCTGCGCTTCTTGTCCTCCGGTCACGCACTTCTATTACGCCGCGCCATGCCTTTTCTGTCGTTGGTCCAGCAACCTGGAATGAGCTGCCTGTGGAACTACGTCTAATGCCTAGAGCTTTGAGACTACGTTCTACGATTTATTATTTGGAATATATATATACTAGGTGGTCTCACTTTTTATGCTTCATTCTGTAACACAGATCAGATTTCACTGATCTTTCTTCACTCACAATCTCAGATGCTCCAACAACATTGCACTCACAGTTTTTTTTGAATGACAAATAACAGGTCAATAGGCCTACATAATTTATACTGTGATGCAAGACGCTCAACGTTGTGTTTTTTCACTGTGGTCCGGGATGTTAGCGAAAAATTATGCATTTTGGTGCTTACAAGCAAAAGAAAAATATTTCAGGAAGAAATTCTAAGAAAAATGTGATATAGTGCCAGTTGAAAAATCGGAATTTTTTCCCAGTTTTTCCAGTTTTTTCCCATTGGATTTTTTCCGGGAACATTAAATCAATATGTTGAAATAGCTCATAACAAGCTGAAATTTTCAGGATAGGTGTAGGAATATTAGTAGAATGAGGTACGAAAAGTGCCAAACAATCCTTCAAGAGCTCTTTCCGAAATCCAAGATGGAGTACAAAATGGCCTTCATTTTACAAGGTCATTAATTATCACCTGGATAATGCTCGTAACAGGCTAAAATTTTCAGGATAGGTGAAGGAATATGAGTAGAACAACATATCAAAAGTGCCAAACAATTCATTAGAAGCTCTCTCTGAAAACCAAGATGGCGTCCAAATGACCGCCATTTTTCTTTATTGCTATAGTTTTGCAACCTGAGAAGCTAGAATCACAATGGAAGTGACACGTACCCAGGCTCGGTGGACGAACATTAATCCCCTGGACATTATCCATCCTCCCATTTTGCGTTAAAAAATTCAGGTGGACATAACCTGGGTGAACCCCCTCTGTGCAATTAGCTTATTTCTGCATTCGATAAAGCTTTATTAATTGTCCTGCTTTGTTCACTGTGTCATTCCTTGTACGTTGTAAGACCATGATGGTAAAAAACTGATACTGCTGATCAGATGTAAAGTCAAGACTTGTTAGTTCCATTTTGCTATTCGTGGCTAACAAAAAGATTATAGTTAGTCATTTAGGTTTAGCCTACATTTAAGACCCGTCAATGTTGTGCTCGTCTTACCTCAGCGACTTTTTAATGCCGTTCGCATCTACTGTAAACAACAGCTGTGACGAACTTTGAACGATTATTAACAAACAAGCAGCAGTCTAACATACTCATATTCTAGAGGCATATAAAATTCTTATAAATGAATCAGAAAAGAATGTTTGATACAGTTCATAGATAATCTTTTCAACAATTACATGGCTTTCACATGCACAGCGCCCCTTCCTTCAGCGTCGGCTCATGAGTCCGGCACTCCGCACATCATTTTACAATTATTTTTATCGTTTTGTTGTTGTTTTTATTATTTTTTTTATTATAGGCTTACGACCATTTACGATGCGCCAGAGGCCCTCCTGCTCTACTAAAGGCTTACGGGGTTTTAACCCACGCCATTGGCCCAGCAGGGAAGCATTTAATTATTATTTCACTTTGATCTTAGCCAAAAGGCCGAGAAGCGGTACTCGCTCATACGCTGCTGGAGTTTATATAGGGTCGGTCGAAGCGTTAAAAAAGTATCTAACGAGATTCAAATTTTCCCATTGCTCAGTTAAACTTGACGTCTGCCAGAAACTAACATTTAACGTACAGGTTCATTGCAATTTTACCTAAATTATGCGGCATATTCAAACAGCTTATGACGAACATACGCTAAGCCGAATCTTCCCTATCTAAACCGTGTTAAAATTACGCTCGTGTGGCGCCATTACTCCTCTGGCGGTAACCGTTGTAAGCCTAGGCCTACTTCGTGCTTAGGCCTAGTTACCAAAATTTGGTATCCAAGCGTGACGTCGTACCATTATTGTTCGTCGGTTTTGCAGCGCGAAACGATGCATAGGCCTAATTATATGCATTAGCACTGAACGCAAAATAATAATAATTTTTTGTGTGTGTTTGTATTGTAATGTATTTGATCATTTGTTAAGCGTCTAAAGCTTAGGGTGAACTGTTCAGAAGCGCTCCCACTGTGCAGAACCTCTTGAGCGCAAGTAGGTTTCGAGCAGAACGAAGGAAGAAGAGAGACCGCCAAAAGAATGGCATAGGGCGAACGGAAGGAGATAGAGGCCTATTAGAGTACAAGTAATTTACCGTTTGTGACTGAACCGAAAAGAATGTTTGATACGATCTATTAACGTTCAAATAAAATAATTTGCAATAGAAAAGAATTATATATTCTGTCATGTCCAAATTGTCAATTTTTACATATATTTTTCTTAATTCATTGAGATGCTGCATTGCTGCGGGCCATTTTTGTAGACCAGGCGGGCCACATTTGGCCCGCGGGTCACGGGTTGGAAACCGCTGCTTTAGAGCATAGAAATGTCAACATTTGGAGATTAAACGATTACGTGGTTAATTATATACCACATAGGCTATGGGGAGAGCTGCATGATGGTAGCGCCACTCGCTTCAAATGCAGCACCGCAGCTTTACATATTATTGTCATCTTGTGATTGAGGTGCCTGGATCTTACGCTCGCAACAATGCAGTCCTGCTATTTCGTAAGGCATATATATATATATATATATATATATATATATATATATATATAGTCCGTATTTTGAAGAAAGTCATTCTGCTGCATGCTAAATTACTACATAATCTTGTATCTGCGAGCAGCCGAGCGATTTTTGCCAATATCAATATTCCAATATATTATATAGATCTATAGGGCCTATACTCCCGGCTTCTGTATAAGCGTGCAAACAAGTCAATCAATCTCGCCATATTCTGGCACCCCTTAAAACGAGGCTGTGCTGTGTGTATATCGGTTGTTCTTCATAATGTGAAAATGAACTTTAACTCATTTGCCCGATGGTGTCATCACATAATTCGTGTTGTAATGCGATATACTATATGCCATCCTTACATACTGCCACTCAATCAAAGTGGCCTGCGTGCCTGGATGATTGCACCTTTGACTTACAACTTGATTTTGGTGCACCATTTCTCAATGCTTCGTGCTTAGTAGAAATAAAATCATGTATATAAATATATTTAATCTCGTAATTTGTATATAGAGCGCTTAATAAAGTAAAAGAAAGACTCGACGTTAATTGGATCAACATCTTTTATGACGATATTGTTCTTTGAATAAAGTCATTGTATAGCGAGAGAGAGACGAAGAGGTTCAACGACGCATATTAAGTATCTTTTTGGCCGGAAGTTCCTTAGCGCCACCAAGCGATCTTTGATGTCGTCTTGCTTCGTATCAACCGACGACTGTTTAGGCGGATTGATTCCGCGTCGTTGCATGCATACCAATTGTAATGGAAGGACTGAACCACGCGTTTTTTCTTCTACCTCTGCAGCTGCAGTGCAGGGCCGGCCGAATAAATCCCAGGACATTGCTACAAATGTGTCTTCGGCTGTCTTCTCCATGTATACTGCGGTGGTCCCACCCCGTCTCAGTTATACGACCTGTACCGGGATCGGGGAATGTTTGTGCCGCCTCCGTCTTCGCTGGCGAGTCTGCTGCTGGTGGTGCTGCGGCGACTTGCCGGTGCCGCCTGAGTTGCGTACCAGCGTTGCAGTACATACAAGATGATTGTTTCGTGCTTAGTATGTATGTGTCCCCTTTCTATCGATCGCTGCGCGTGCCGCCATTTTTGCGGTGCTCTGACGCTTTTGAACACGCATAATGACCACACTTCTTTATTCTCGTATACATATATACACACACATATTATAACTGATCTTGTGAATCATATACGGACGTTATTGCTGCGCTTCAATGTCTCAAAATTTTGGCAAACGCACACACATACGCACAAACACACACAAGCACACACACACAAACACACACGCACACACACCCTCACGCACACATACACACACATATATATTCATAGGTTATATACATGCATGTCCGATTTAGGTAGGCCTATACAAGATTAACAGTTATACTTTACGAACTTTAATAATTAATAATAATAATAATAATAATAATAATAATAATAATAATAATAATAGTAATAATAATAATAATATTGCATTTCGTGTCACTTTCACTACTGTTGCGGAGGACGAGGCCTGATTTTCTGAACACTCACAAACAGCTCCAAGCATAATTTTTTTAAATCCCGAGGGATCCTAGGTACCTCGGGTAAAAAAATAAATAAAAAATAATAATAATAACAAGAACAAAAAAAAAATAATTTCGTGAATAGGAATAATAATAATAGTAATAGGGTCCATTCCAGACAAATCTGCTTTTATCGAATCTAAAAAAATAGTAATAATAGTAATAATAATAATAATAATAATAATAATAATAATAATAATTATAATAATAACGTTAATAATATTAATAATAACAATGACGATTCTATGGCGCAGTGACACAGCCTCGCCGTTACAAGGGCCGCAGGGCGCCTCACATACTATAGCATCAGGATAGATAGACCTTGCAAAATAAGTAACCTTAAGTGCAATGACGACCGAAGAACTTAACTGAGCTCCGATGAGTTGCAGAATTCAAATGAATTCTATTCAGCTACAGAATTCAAAGGAATTCTACTCAGTTACAGAATTCAAAAGAATTCTACTCAGCTACAGAATTCAAAACACTTCTATACTCAGCTACCGAATTCAAAAGAATTCTACTCAGCTACAGAATTCAAAACACTTCTATACTCAGCTACCGAATTCAAAAGAATTCTACTCAGCTACAGAATTCAAAACACTTCTATACTCAGCTACCGAATTCAAAAGAATTTTACTCAGTTACAGAATTCAAAAGAATTCTACTCAGCTACAGAATTCAAAAGGCTTCTACTCAGCTACAGAAATCAAAAGAATTCTACTCAGCTACAGAATTCAAAAGACTTCTACTCAGCTACAGAATTCAAATGAATTCTATTCAGTTACAGAATCCAAAAGAATTCTATACTCAGCTACAGAATTCAAAGGAATTCTACTCAGTTACAGAATTCAAAAGAATTCTACTCAGCTACCGAATTCAAAACACTTCTATACTCAGCTACAGAATTCAAAAGAATTCTATACTCAGCTACAGAATTCAAAAGAATTCTACTCAGCTACAGAATTCAAAAGACTTCTACTCAGCTACAGAATTCAAAAGAATTCTACTCAGCTACAGAATTCAAAAGAATTCTATACTCAGCTACAGAATTCAAAAGAATTCTACTCAACTACAGATTTCAAAAGAATTTTACTCAGCTACAGAATTCAAACGAATTTTATACTCAGTTACAGAATTCAAAAGAATTCTACTCAGCTACAGAATTCAAAAGACTTCTACTCAGCTACAGAATTCAAATGAATTCTATTCAGCTACAGAATCCAAAAGAATTCTATACTCAGCTACAGAATTCAAAAGAATTCTATACTCAGCTACAGAATTCAAAAGAATTCTACTCAACTACAGATTTCAAAAGAATTTTACTCAGCTACAGAATTCAAACGAATTTTATACTCAGCTACCGAATTCAAATGAATTCTACTCAGCTACAAAATTCAAATTAATTCTACTCAGCTACAGATTACAGAATTCAAAAGACTTCTATAGGCCTACTCAGCTACATAATTCAAAAGAATTTTATACTCAGCTACAGAATTCAAAAGACTTCTACTCAGCTGCGAAACCCAATTGAATTCTTCTCGCAAACACCGGATTTTTCAATCGAGTATACTGTTCGTTCTTTGCAAATCCCTTTAACGTTCAAATTCATCTGATCGCAATACTATGTAGATTGAAAATGGCTGAATTATAGTGCAAATGGTAACCATAAAAAGTATGTTCTTTAAATGCAGCGTTTAACAGCATCCAACCACAACTCACTGTAGCTGTCATGTTTGCATCTGGATGGATCCATATGCATGCATAGTTTAACGACAGCTTAGGACGTTATAGGACAACAAAGACCGTTGCAGTCGACAGAAATTTGTTTGGTATATTATTGTAGCTCTGTTGGCCTAAAATGCTTGCATCTTTTCTCGACTATGTGCTTTATAGTGCTGCGTTATATAGTCTACATAACTTCCAATAGTCCAAGTGCATTTAACGTGAGATTTACGCGCTGTTTACAACCAGTGTGCCAACGACGCTTCAATTCATAGAACCGATTGACTCACGGCTGAATGAGCCTTTAGGGATATTTCAGCGCTTTGCCGAGGTCGCAAAAATACGCTAAACAAAAATCTGTGTATATCCTACAGCTTTGCACATAATATTACAAATTTTTAGACATACTTGCATGTAAAAATACTTGCAGATATATCCAAACATGCATACATGCACCCATACATATATGCATACATAAACACATACATGCATACATGTACATATACATAAATGCATACATACATACATACATACATACATACATACATACATACATACATACATACATACATACATACATACATACATACATACATACATACATACATACATACATACATACATACATACATACATACATACATACATACATACATACATACATACATGCATATATACATGCAAGCATGCAAACATTGTCATACATACACACATGCATACATGCATACATACACACATATATACATACATAGGGTGGGCAAAAAGAACACCCAAGGTTTTTTGTCAATATCTTGGCCAGAAGTAAGAATATCGAAATGAAATTTTATCCTCTTAAAGACAATTCACATATACACATGGTGGCATGATTTCATTAAAATGTTTCAAACAGAACAAAAGTTACACTTGTATCACTTTTAGTGAGACCAATAACCGGTTTTTCACAATTCAAAAACGTAATGCAACAAAAAGGAGCAAAAAACGATTTTATTCAGTCACATCTAAAATAACTGTTGTCAAATGAACTTGATAGTGCTTCACAACTTGTGTTCAATGTGCCCACCACCAGTGCCAAAACTTCTTTTGAGTCTCTTTGCAAAGTTCTTGATGATCCTGTTGATGCGTTCCAAAGGCAAATCTTCCCATATCAACTCCAATGCGCTCATCAATTCTCTTACCGCTCCTGGTTTTGGTTGCAGATTGTGATATTTCTCCAGCATAGCTCTCCACAATTGATTATCAATCTGTTCAAATCCGGAGATTTGGGGCCATTGGTTTTCTCAATGAAACCAGAGCAATCGACATTGAGCCAATTTCCTTTCATTACGACCAATCTCTTAACTCTCAGTTTAACTCTTAATTTTTTGCGCTCTCACTGTTTAGAGTAAGCGTTGCTAATAACCTTATATCTCCAGGATCTTGCTCAAGAGGTGTCTGAATACACATTTTGTCTGTCATTGACACCCTGACCATTTTCATTTTTTCCAGAAATTTGAATTTCATTTTTTAATAGCAAAATTATGAATCTGACAGATTCATAATTTGCCAACTTGATTGTCATCCTGCTAAGTGACTTCACAGTAACGTGCAGCTACGCTGGTGCCCAGTTTCTTTTTAAAATAGTAATAATAATGATCATCTGGCAATATCAAGGCTTTTTTTCTTTCTTTTTTTCTCAACCAAAACAACACACCAACATGATACAATTATGGCAGTGAATAATACATTAACATGAATTTGGTGAAGAGGGGGAGACCCAGTTGGGATGTAAAATCCCGCTAATAGGGCCACCCATAATTCATGTAAAATATAAAAGAAAAAAACATGACAGAACATTCAATTGCAGGAATAAAAAAAATGATGAGGAAGAGAGAAAAACAAATTAAGCAATCGACAACAATTATTTGAGATGAGACTTTTAAAATGGGGTTTTTGATACTTTATGCTGCATTACGTTTTTGAATCGTCAAAAAACGCTGGGTGGTCTCACTAAGAGTGATAAAAAAATTTCTGTTTGAAATATTTTGATGAAATCTGGTCATCATATGTAAATATGAATTGTCTTTAAGACTGTAAAATTTCATTTCGATATTCTCATTTCTGGCCAAGGTATTGGCAAAAAACCCAAGTATTTTTTGGCGCGCCCTGTACATACATTCTACTCTCTTAACACAATATATTTATATAAAGAAATTCTCTCCTCTAGTAGTGCATATTTTGAGTATATATTTTCCAGATTCTCCAGGTAACTTCGGTTATACGTTCATACATACATATATAGAATTATATAAACATAGGCACATGTATATTATATATATATATATATATGCAATGCTATGCACGTCATGTTCTAACCATGCGTGCAGGCTATTCTCGTTGTTGCTGCTGTTGAGGGCATTAGTGTACGCCTCCGTCAACGAGGACTTATCCTCTTGGCAGTTCATTCACTCGAGATGGGTAGCCAATATTCTATAACGCAGGCGCTGGTGTTGGTGCTGGTGTTGGTGCCACTGATAATGTTGCTGCTAATCCTGCTGCAGATAACGGCGATGGCAAGTGTAAAAGATGATGTAATTTTGGTTTTCAATTTCAATTGAATTACAGGAACTTCACATTAAATCTCGGTCGTCGCCTGCAAGCGTTCAGAGGTCGTGTGCATTACATCTGCACTGAGCACAACTTTTAGAAGTATACGAATAATACGAAGTATACATGTATGTATGAATAGGCCTATATAACAACAAAATCTACTCACTATAGGTAACTCGCATTTGTTCTCGTGGCGAACTTCTGTAGAGCATAAGTTGATTGCATGCTAATGACTATAATTATCATGTCATATTAAGTGAGGCGCGGTGGTGTAGTGGTGGCGTGACTGGCGTCATTGTCTTGAAGCCGGAAGGTTCGAGGTTCGAATCCACCTCGCCGCGTAAGGACCTTGGGCAAGTCCTTCACTCACAATTGCTCAGCTCTTCGGCGTGAAACTCCGATGCAGTGTCCGCTCTGCATTCGGGAGCGCCTCTGAGTAGAGAGAGCTTGAAGGGGCGCTATAACAAGTGCACATACAAACATACAAACAAAGACTCATGGCGCAATTACAATCTGCATGTATATGTATATACGCTTTATTGATGTTGGCGAATGTTGACCGTCCTGAAACTGCAGTGTATCCATGCATGCAGTGACGGTCTTTGATTATAGCTCTGTGCCGTGTATAATTGTATATACAGGCAAGCATAGGCGTACGGGATATTTCGGCAGCGGGGGGGGCAGAAAAATTTTTCCCCGAAAAATCTGACGACCTTTTTTTTCTTTTCTTTTTTTTAGTCATCCACCCAAAATTTTCTTAGGATTTTCCCGTCCGAGAAATCTGACGACCATTTTATTTCCCTGCGTGCCCGAAAAATTCCTCCCGTACCTGTTTTGCCCGAAAAAAAATTCCGAATTTTTTTCCCCGACCATGCCTCTTTTGCCCGAAAAACACATTTGCCCGAAATTTGGGGGGGCATTTGCCCCTCTGGACCCCCGCCTCGTACGCCTATGCAGGCAAGCATAAAAAATGCCGCCCTAACTCGTAAATGCAGACCAATAATTTATTTCTAATCGTTTTTAGTGTTCTAATAATTCATATTGTTGAAAATGTGTTCTTGTAGACCTATATACTTTGTTCTGTTTTGGTAAAGGTTTCAAAACGGTTCCTTTATGTGATTCTATCATGAAGGTTTCTTGGCGTTCCCTTTCTTCATAATATCTGCTCCATGCGAGCGTGTGTATATATATATATATATATATATATATATATATATATATAATATAGCTTATATTATAAGCTTATGTTGGCTACAGCCTACGCTTTCATGCGTTAGCCTTGATGTGTTTCCACTGTAAAATTAAAATTATAAAATGTTGAAACACATTATTTTTCCCATTCAATCTCTTATAACCATATAACTAATATATTATTTTTCGATCTGCATATATGCTGCAAGGTTTCAGTCGAGAGCTGCGAAACTGTGAAGAATTAAGGTGTCGAAATCTATAGTTGAATTTGACCCCTTCCGAGGCTCCGATGATATAGGATTCTTTAAACTTGCAATGGCTTCAATTTCGAAGATTATCATAACCAGAGCCTATTGTGTCGTTGGTAATATTTTGACATCGTTATTGCAATTTATGATCTATAGGAGTTATCGGTAAGCGGAAAAGCATCCTCCAGGTTCTGGTTCGCATAATATTCTGCCTAACAGGACTTGACACATAAATCGAGCGTTGGCTGATACCCTGCCAAATGACCATGACGTGCAAAGCTACTATACGGCCTTGAGGCATAATTGATTCTGAACGCCGTAACAAATGTCTTGCATCCCTGAGCTGCAGTAAGCACGAGACCAATAATAATTGACAGGAACGGAACTTCTACGACGGAGGTTCTGCAGTGCGCGCGCACACACACACGGTCGTTGCGAGAGCAGGTGAAAAGTGAAGAAGAGCGACTGGGAGCAGTTTATCTGCCGGGTCAGTTATAGGGATGCTTATAGGAATGGGACTCAGTCGTTAAGAATCGGAGGGACAGAGGGAGCATGCAGAGGGGGGAGGAGGAAAAGGAAAAAGGAAGACGGTGAGGGGTATATATATATATATATATATTACCGTATATATATACAGGGTCCTGGCCCCATGCATATGGACAGATCGTGGTCGGAGTTTGGCCTCCGTTCTTGGAGGGGCTAAAATAACTTTTGTGTCGGGACGCGGAGACTTGGTCCAAATCCAAAAGAGAGGCGCCGACAATATCTTCATATAGCCTACTATTTTTTCCGGACAAAAAAGCTCATGACCTTATTTTATAGTCCTTTCGTTCGAAATCTCATAAAAATATACATTTTTCCTGCAGGACAAAAATTGAAAATGTAAAATTTTGCCCGCAAATTTGTTGTAGGGGCCTTCATGGAGAGCTTATCCCCTAGCCCCTGATAAACTCCGCTCATGGGGCAGATGATAAACGTCCAGCCTGCAGTCTATTCGTCGTCGTCGTCGTCATCGTCATCGTCGTCGACTGTGCGTATAGCGTATGTATACGGTGGAGCAGATGATTTAGGAGCGCATGTTGCTTCCTGATGATCATTTCCTCCAGGATTTTTCTCCCAGGAATTGCTGGCCACAGCGTCGTCTGGATGGCCGTCGTCGAGTTGTTTATAGGCTGCAGAGGGGCGCTGTCCACGGTCTCCTGCTTCCCCCGGCAACCCGGCCGTCGTTATATATATATATATATATATACTCCACTTGACCGTGCATATATATATAATTATATATGTATATATGCATGTATACCGTTCAGCGCAATATGTCAAGGTCGTTATTTGGTGAGAGCAAGGAACAAGTGCTTATACAAAACAGTGATGGGTCCTATTCATATGCAAATCGTTTTGTATTGTATTGTATACATGTGCACTGTAAGCTTCTCTCTCTGTCTCTGTCTGCATGCTTCTATCTCTTTCTTACTCTCTCATGCATGCAGCGTCTGGGGAGCTAGGGATAATATTATTAGCCTAATAACCACGAAACCAAGCATCTTGGTTTCACTATAGCAGCCACGCTTATGAGGCCAGCATTGGATCCATTGTTGTCCACCGGTTGGTACCAGTGGCTAAAAATATTCAAGTGACTACGTTGGCGTGATGCTAGCCAAATGAATGCAGCTGTAAACTACATGTTGGTTTAGTCCCATGCAGTCGTTTAGGGATGTCATCATCAATAAACGATGATTTCTAGAAACTAACTATAACTAAATAGCTTTGTTTTGCGCAGTCACTAAAATTATTTGCTAAAATGCGAGACGTTAAAGTTTGTGCTGCTGCTATTGCACAGCAGCGGGCGTGCCATTGTAACAACCTATTTACCTCACCTTAGGACCTATAATCTTGTACTCTGCATGCTCTTGTCTACTGGGTAATATATTGAGTTATAATTTCTCTGTTTTATTAGGCATATAATCCATAGCGTGTTTAATCTACAATCGTTTGCTATAGTTATTTATAGATGACCTCCTATTTTGCACCATAGGCTATCTTCAAATCGCTCGAATTGCTTCTAGCGAATGACGAAAGATCCTAAACTTTGAAAAGTCTGCATTATCCCGTTCTTATTCTTCTTCATTTATTCTTTTAAGTTATGGACACCCTACGTTTGACTTTGATAATTTTCAAACAATTTTTCAGACAGAAGGTTGACTGATGAAAATGCTGACCGGCTCAGATCCTATATAATTATGGACACGCTGCATGATCACTTAAATTACTGAGTGATTTCGAGACCTTTCCTGCTACAAAAGTTGACACTGACGACTCCTAATTATGTCTTGGCGCTTTGCAGCCTATCGTATCTCACCATAATTATGCGATAGCAATGACAAGACTATAGAGTGTGACTGTAATAAACTAATAATGCATTCCAGCTAGACGAGTATCGCACAGCCGTGACGTAGCTATTGCCGCCCAATGCGGTTATTGCTAATTATACTGTTTTCGGCTGAAAATCCATTATTTGATAAAAGAGTTTAGACGAGCATTAGGTGCATCGTAATCTGGTTTAAACATTTGTGCTCAGTGCTTTTGTCTGCAAAAGTTTCGAAATTGAACAAATTCAGAACATTTAGCGAAGGGTTGACGAACAATGTTTTGAAATGTGTATTATTTAAATTTTGTTTAGCTAACCCCACATGCCAAAAATGGTTTATTTTAACGATGCCAAGCGAAATTTATAAGACATGATGTTTCTCTGGACGGTGACTATAGCCTAATTATGGATATTTTTTCCTAACATTTTTTATTTTCTATTATAGGCTTATCCATTCATTAGATGCATTTACATAGCGCCTCTTCAAGGGGGCTACTCAGAGGCGCTCCCAACCTCAGCGCGGCCAAATAAAACTGTCTCAAGATGAGAGAAGAAAGCCTGAGAAGAATTTTTGCAAAGAGAGCGGAGGATCAGAGGAAGACCATTCCAGGTTGAGGGTCCTACCACCGAGAAAGCACGGTTCTGCATAGTGGAAGCTGAAGTATCAATAACAACAAACACTGAAAATGCTTAAATTAAATTAGAGTAGGCCCTAACTAAGGAATTTTGAATAAAAATTTAGTAAATCAACGGAATTATTTTTGAAGGGTTCCGGGAACGCTGTTTCGGAATTCCGTGAGTTTATTATATTATTAACTTTAATTGAATTCCCAATTATGAACTGAAGCATATTATAGATCGCATGATTTGCGATGCCAACATTGCATGCCCATGAAGTATGGGCCAACTGACGACATTAAAACCATATATATTTATATATTATTTTATACATGCGATATAATATATATTTTAAAGTACATATATATGTAATTCTTGATTACTTATGCATAGCTTATGATTTTATAATAAGTAACCGGTTTCGCGTGTATAGCCTACAGTGTACAGGGTGGCTCAAAAAAAATGTACCACCGGGGAAAATGCGATATCTTCGCAGCCGATTGAGCTTTTTCTGCGAAAATCTCGCAATTTGAAGGGGAATGAATATCCAACAATCTCTGAAATTTTAATTTGAAACTATTCATGTTTGCAAAAGTTACAGCTGTTCAAACTTAAAATTTTGTTTTTTCAATTATCCGGAGAATCATGCTCCAATACATGTGATTTCATTAATATTTTTTGGCAAATTACAACACACAAATTGATGATGATGTCATACGACCTCACTATGAGCTGTAAAGAAGTTGTTTATGAAGCAATCTGCTGGTATTTTGGTGATATTTTATAGATTAAGGTCTCAATTTGTGAACCCATTACTGAACGTCACGGGCAAAGTTTCTGCGAAAGATAAAATGGGAACTCGGACGTTGCGTGAACAGAGAAAGGGACATCGCGTGGTCATAGCAAAAATACCCAGTGAAAAGTGGAGCCTGGACACATTGAAGGCTATCTGCAAACATGTTTATGTAACGAAGATCAGATGTCGGAAGAGAGGCAGGAAGTGGTCGCTTGGCCTGATAAAAAAACACGATTTTCAAGAAATTCGCTTGATAATCGAAAGGTCAAGTTTGCAAAGCACATCGTGGTTTCGGCATCAGATAATATTATGCTGGCGTGTGTTACGGCTGCAAGAAAAGACTGCATTTAATCCCATTCAGTAGGTTAGATGTCAAACTCATCTTTGAACTCTCTAACCCGGACTCATTGAAGACCAGGTATGCTCTAACATCTGGTTTTATTTTCCAGCAGGACAGTGCGCCTGCTTGCTCGCACGGCAAGGTTGATTATGATGGCGCTACCTTATTGCCATCAACTGAAGTAAATGCATTGGCAAATATGACTAACAAACTCGCCAGACCTTAGCCCTCTTGCTTATCACGTCTGGTGAGCTATGCTGGAACGCTGCAAGACATTTAATCCCAAGTTGGAGAACATTGGCCAGCTGAAGCAAGTCTTGCTGCTAATGTGGGGTCAGTTGCCGCAGGACCCGACCAACAAGGCCATACTGAGCTTCACAAAAAGAATTTGAGCTTGTGTTAAGGCAGGGAGTGGACACTCTCATTATACCTTACAATAAACTGCAAAACGGAATACTGAGGTCGTAGTGAAAAGTGATATCATTTGACTTGGAAATCTACAAGTGACGTCAATTTTCCGCGGATATTTGAAAAAACCAAATTTCAAGTTTGAACAGCTGTAACTTTTGCAAACATGAAAAGTTTCAAATGAAACTTTCAGGGATTGTTGGAAATTCATTCCCCTACAAATTGGGAAATTTTCGCAGAAAAAGTTCAATCGGCTGTGAAGATATCGCATTTTCCCCGGTGGTACATTTTTTTTGGAGCCACCCTGTATATAGCTCGAGGCTTAGACGAGTCAAGAGTATATGGAGCGGGCGTGGAGTGGACTTAGGTGTGGCGTAAGTCGGTTAGTGGCAAAACAGGACCAGGTGGTCAGTCAGAAGTGAATTCTGTTGTTTTTATGCGATTAACGAGGGAAAGACGAACGGACGGACGGACGAACGGAGGAATGGACGAACGAAACGGAGGCTTTGACCACCGCAGCCGACGACGAGGACGCGATGGAGATTTGACGGGAACGTATAACACGATAATGGGTCGATGTCACCGTCATGCACCCAGATGAGGCCGGGAACTCGCTCTTTAGTTTATTTATTTATTTAGTTATTTAAAAAATTTGATAAAGCGCCTCTTCAAGGTATACGCTACTCAGAAGCGCTCCCGGCCCATCCACGGCTAAATAAGACAGTTTTAAGGTTCTTAAGAAACAGAGTGGAGTGACATCTGAGAATTAAGCGCATAGTGTAACAGGGAGACCCTCCAGGTTGTAGGACCAGCGGGGGCGGATGATCCTGGTAGTGCTCTGTCTCGCTGCAAGGTTTCAGGACAATAGCTGCGAAACTGTGGGCGCGCATCCTGGACAAACGTATACGTTACATACAAACATATTAAAACACTTCTGTAGATGAGCGGCAGTATCGTAAAATGTTAAAAAAGGACACAAGCATAATTCATGCATAGCCTATTATGAACATTGTACAATGTACAACATTGTACATCTATAGGCATTGTTTCTGTTTCAGATGCCTTCCATCTATCCTTTATAGCAAACTCTACGCATCATCATCATCATCGTCATCACCATCATCATCATCATCATCACCATAACTATCACCATCATCGTCATCACCACACCATCACCATCATCATCGTCGTCATCGTCGTCGTCGTCATCTTCGTCGTCGTCGTCGTCGTGATCGTCATCATCATCATCATTATCATTATCATCATCATCACAGTGAAACCTTCGACGTGATATATGACAGCTGTTGCAGGCGCTTTGTGCCTGTGACAGTGGGATCAATGGATGCATGACTTGTGCGCTAATAGATTTGAGATTTTTGGGTCTCAATTGCCGAGTCCGTCCATATTCTTCCTTTGGAACTGGAAGCATCTCCTCAACTATTCATCAGCTCTGCACATAAAACTGACTTACAATGTACATGTAACTCGTCGACGCAATACCGAAAATTGAGTTACCAGAATAATTTCAATAGTATTAGTAATGCGAACCACGGCACTTTCTGTATACGACCCTGTAACGTGTTGATTGTATAGGACTACAAACAAGCATAATAACGCAATGGTTGGTGATGTTTGTAAGCCAAAAGTCACAAAGCAACAACATTAAGAACAGAAAATGAGAAGGCTCTACGAAACTCAACACAGCACAACGCAAAATTGCACACAAGACTATGACATTGCGTAACATTAATAATACTAATTAATAAGCACCGATGTATCTCAGTGATCTCATTCGTTTTCCTCTATCAGCATCTTCTCATCGACCTCTCCGTTCTCTGGACAGGGCTGACTTGTTTGTTCCACGAGCTAGGACCACTATTGCTCAAACTCGATCCTTGACCATCATTGGGCCCTCTTTGTGGAATTCTCTTCCCTCCACTCTGCGTGGGACTCTACTTTCAGGATCGTTATCTACATCTCTCTCTCCTCTTAAGACCTATTTTTTCTCTAGGGGTTATCGCACTGGGAGCGCTACTGAATGGCCTTGGTTGTGAGCGGCGCTATAGAAATTACTAATTACATTACATTACATTAATATATTATAAGCAATACTTAGGTTTACAGCTTGACGTAGGACTCGGACAGACGGTTATTAGATTGGCATTCATTCACACACACATTATCACACACATCGTTCTCTGCAGATTTTGTATCTACATGTATTATGCAGGACGTGAGTGAGTGAGGGTCAATTATCTAGCCTCCCAATTCCCAAAACGGGTCATTTCCTCTCTCAACGATCCGGCCTTGATCCTGTCGTTACTGCCAACTATCTCAAAGCTATTATACGCATAATCATATAATAATATTCTTTATTGAACAATCCGGTTGAAAGACCGCAACGGTTACATGTACAGCTATGCAATTGAAATTCTTAGTTTCTTATCTTCTTATCTTGTGATGGATCTTGGTCGTTTCGATGTCTGCCCAGCTTCTGATACCAGTGGCGGCGCCAGGATTTCAGTTTGGGGGGGGCTGAAGCCTCGCGGCAAAAATTTTCTATTTTCACCGCCAAAATTTCTGACGTCCTTTTTTTTAGTCATCGACCGAAATCTCATGAAAATTTTCCATTTTCGCCGCCAAATTTCTGACGACCTTTTTTTAAAATCAACGACCGAAATCTCATGAAAATTTTCCATTTTCGCCGCCAAAATTTCTGACGACCTTTTTTTTAAATCAACGACCGAAATCTCATGAAAATTTTCCATTTTCGCCGCCAAAATTTCTGACGACCTTTTTTTTAGTCGTCAGCCGGAAATCGTGAATATTTCAATGTAAAAAAATTCGGATGGCCCTTTTTTTAGTGGGGGCTGAGCCTCTTGTAGGAGGCTTAGCCTCCCAGCCCCCCTTAGAGCGCCGCTACTGTCTGATACTGCAGATAACTATTCTTCTGCAGCGCCCATGGAAGCCTTCGATCCGTTGGTGTCTAAGGACTTCCACTGGGAACTGGGATCCGTTCTTTCATTTCCCACTGTCCTCTCCAATTGTTATTCTTCTTCAAACGCTATACTCGTCGGTCTTTGGCATCCCAACAATATATTGGTCATTGTTTCGCTTGCACGTAGCCCTCACTGATCGCAAAATGGTTTATTTTAAATTAATGATTTCTCGCAAAAAATGTTCTACGCATTCAATCGTCAGATCGTCAATCGTCTCTTAGAATATGACATCAATAAAATAACAATTTATGTATTACGACATAAATTATATTGTATAATTTATGCTTTCTTCATTTCTTCATCAAATTCGGTGTCTTTTTCATTGCTTCTGCTGACTTAATGTCACGTTCATTCACCCATTCATCCATTCCATCCATACCATCCATTCCATCCATTCCCCATTCGCGCATTTCACCCATTCATCCATTCATCCATTTATCCATTCTACCTATTCATCGACCCGATATCAATTCATCGGCCTTGAATCCAGACGCGTTTCGGGTCGAACAGTGCGATTTAGCCACGTTGGACGTGACGAGGAAAGAGACTGATAGTCCTACTTGTAAACCGATTCAGTTCTTTACGGGCGTTGACAAGTTTTAGCAGCTATAGATGGGTCTTAGAGAGGAATAAAAGTGGTAGGTCTACGTGAGACCCCCGTTCATCGGATCTATGCTCCTCGTCACCATCTCGTCAAGTCGGCAAAGGCCAACGCAATGGATTTAGATTTAAGCTCGTTCTCTAAAAGCTTCGCCGAGACATTCCTGCACGGCCAGATTAAGGCATGTTCAACATGTTCGGCCGAACAGTGGCCCCACACTTTTGGGCCCCACATATGCGAGGGAAACAATTTCCATTGTTTTTAGATTTTTAGCAAATTTCAACCAAACGACTAAAAAATATAAAAAGGTCATCAACTTTTTGGAGGTGAATAATCGGTGTGTTCTACGAAATTTTCAACCAAACGACTAAAAACGTTCATCAGAATTCCGCAAAAAATTTCCCGAGCATTTCTTTATCCGGCCCTGCATTCCAGCCATTTCGTTTGGCTCGAAATTCTTTTGCTTTCGACTAAATCGGAAGCTGAGAATTACAGCAGCCGCGACTCTTAACGGTAGACCAGCAATATAGCGTAGCGTCACTGACAGACACCACGTTATGGGAAGTGGAGAATTAGGGGCCGCATTGTTGAACCATGTTACGGGCCTGTGTCTGAGTTGCTCTGCATTCCTGACATGCACATTTTGAGTATATAACAATAGCGATAGCTTGACGTACGCTGAGACTTTTTATAAGCATCGCCATTCGCCAACCCTAAATCATTGATTTCGTCAACTAGAATTTAGATTGATAAGTGACACGATGCATATCTCACTCTGCCCTACCTGTTACCATGGCAGAAATATTTCCACGGTTGACCCTACATTAGCCATAGAAGAGATGGTGATACCGTGGAGTATTGAGTCGAGACGGAGTTGCAAATTGACTGTACCAACCAGGTCAACCTGCAAAGCTCTCTGGTCTTCGACATATTGACGGGTCGTATATTGAATGGACTATTGATTACGTTTAGCTCCAGAGAGTATGCATACGGAGATAACTGCAAACAGTTGCATTCGAAAAGCCTGATTTATGCTCTGTTGATACAAGTTCAAAGGTTGTGGACCCACTCGCGCAGGCAGAATCGTTTGTTTGAACAGACAATTCCGATAGAATCTGATTTGCTGTCCGGTGTATAAACGTTGCTACAATGTCGAACCATTTTATTCCGACTTTAAAGTAGGCCTAAATGTGACTTTCAGCGTAATAAATTCGTAAAATGTCGTTGTTCTGAGATAGGCTAAAATAGCAACCATAGCCAGAAAATTTCCATCATTTTTAATGCGGGCTTTCATCACTTATCTTCTTCGTTTGCAAAATTTCTTCAGAGTTAGATTTCAAACACAATCATTCGGTTCAATCTAGCATTAATTTTATGGTTCCAGAATCCAGAGACATTGATTAAAGACTCGGCATGAAGAGTAAGTAGTAGATAGCCTACAGCCTCACGGGAGACAGAGGCTTACCCAAAAGGGACAGAAGTTTCGCTTAATTATAGTAACCTATCACTCTTAGAAGCACGAAGATAGCATCAATAAATGGTCATCAACAAATATCCATTGGTTTCAATGGATATTTAGGCCTAACTTACAGTAGCGGCGCTAGGGGAGCCTAGGGGCTAAGCCCCCTACAAGAGGCTCAGCCCCCCCCTAAAAAAAGGACCCATCCGAAATTTTTTACATTGAAATATCCACGATTTTCGGTCGATGACTAAAAAAAAAAGGTCGTCAGAAATTTTGGCGGCGGAAATGGAAAATTTTCATAAGATTTCGGTCGATGACTAAAAAAAGGTCGTCTGAAATTTTGGCGGCGAAAATGGAAAATTTTTGCCGCGAGGCTTCAGCCCCCCCCCAAACTGAAATCTTGGCGCCGCCACTGCTAACTTATGGGTTTTAAGAAATTATGAAACAGTTGAACCAAATCATGACGCACATAAATTGACATAGATCTAATACGTATCCACTATCCAGCGGAGCAATAAGCATGATAACAAAAACGGCGCTGACACAAGCATAAGACGTGCCCAATGCCCATGTCTAACCGGACAGTAGCTATACAATGGTTGGTTCTATGCTCCTTATAAGTATAATACGGCCTAATACCTGCAGGGTTGCTGGCGTCTCTTTTCAAGATGACGTTTGAATTCGAATGCATTAACTGAACGTCCGTTAATAGTGAACTCGTGCTTAGTGGTAAACTAAACAGTTTACAGTTTTGTAGTTTCAAATTTTTATGTGAATTGGGTTTATGGAAATTTTCGTCGTCATTGGTCTAAGTTATACAATATATTATATTTTTAATAATAGCCTATAGTCATAAAAACTTAGGCCTATAATCAATCATTGCGATGTCAAGAATCGCCATATTGTCAGATAATCAGATTCCGGTCTATCCGGGATTCGCAGCTATAATTATGACAGACTTCTGTCAAAATTAAATCGCGACATACATGTAGACTTCCATAATAGTTCAAGAAGTCATTGCATGACATGTGCTCTGGTTGACATATGCCATTGCATGACATGTGCTCTGGTTCAAAACCAGATTCACGCGAACTTTGCCGTAGCATAAGAGTACAACTTGAGGCCAAGTTAATTGGTAGCGGACGGCGTCGAAGGGAAAGTCTTCATCTGGAGTTTTAAAGTTAATCTAAAAATCACTATTCGGCAGCTAATGTCCAATTTCTATGCTGCCGTATAGTCTGCTAACTCAGAACACTGACAGCCAGAGTGAAACATCTGCAAGAAAGTGAGCGATATTAAAGATAGAGATCGCATACTCATATAGACAGTTTAGCAAATGTGATATATATAGACGATAATTATATGATATACCACTATGTTACAATGTATCATATGTCATATATATAGCCTACATCCTTACATCGTCTAATATATTACATTCTTATCATGACAGCTTGTAGCCTATAGATATGCAGATTAGAGGAGATGTTTTACAATATAATTATAGACCTGATTGCGAAGTTGTCATTTTGGTCTTTTCGTGTATGATTTTCTGGGCATTTGACGAATCAAGGTATGAAAAATTGACTTCCTTCAATATTCCTTACACTATTCGTTCTATACATTTGTCTTTTTAGTTGTCTCGCATCTGTAGGTAGGCCTATGTCTTTGGTTGTGCATCGCTAGCTCTCTCTCTCTGCCTGTATGTCTGTCTGTCTCTCTGTCTGTCTCTCTGTCTGTCTGTTTATCTGTCTGGCTGTCTGTCTGTCTGTCTGTCTCTCTCTCTCTCTCTCTCTTTACGCTTTCTGTCTTTCTTTCGATATCGCTGCAAGTATTTTATTGGATGAAAATTATTGTCTCCCTTCAATCAATCAATCAATCAATCAATCAATCAATCAATCAATCGTAATTTATACAGCGCCCCTTTAAGGTACCTACTCAGAGGCGCCCAATATTCGTTTCTTTCCTCGTTCTATACCTTCGTCTGTTGTTGTCTGCGTATCTCTGGATGTGCATCACTGACACTCTACGGTTCACTTTCTGTTGCAAGTCTTATCCTTTACTAGATGTGAAATTTAGGGTTTTCAACACTACTCCTCTGGGGTACCCAGCATTGACCGCTAAATTTCGGGTTTTCGCCACCACTCCACCCCACCCGCGCTTCCCGAAAAAGCCAAACATAACCTAGGTGTGTGTGCTGACTGTCGCCTAATAGGCCTACAATTATTGCAGGCTGTCTGTTGTGTTAGTATAATTAATATTTCTGTGATCTGCGTTCTTGTGCATAATTGTACACTGTGACCGGTTTTGGTTTGTCAAGCCGATTTTTTATGACGTCATGCGGACTGTTGACTCTTTAATAATGCTGCAATGCGCAAATGGTGATTAAATCTGATTAAAACGATAATTTCTCGGGTTTTAAAGTGAATTGAGAGCTGAAAATAGTCGCGCTGACCTTAAAGTTTGGATAAGAATCAATTTTGCAAAATTTTTGGTATAGACCGACGCTCTGTCAATTCCGAGCCTTTTCTGGGACGAAGAGTCAAAATACATCCGGACATACGAACAAACAAACGGAGGGAGAAATATATTAAAGATGTAGTCTATATTGTGCACTGTCGGATATCTATAGCTTGTCTTGTCTGCCCTTTCTGTCCGTCTTTCCTGTCTGTCTGCGTATATCTATCTACCGTCTATAGTAGGCTATATATGTCATTATATCTGTAGCCTATGTGCTGTTTGTGTCGTCTTATCTGTCTATATCTGCCAGTCTGCCTTTCTTTGCCTATTCGTCTGCAAACTTGTCTTATCTGTAGACCTATCTCTTTCGTTATCTGTTCCTCAAATATACGCATACATCAATCGACCGAATGTAATGAGGATGGATGGAAGACTTCTCATCAATCACGTTCGACAGACTATAAAAATTATACATATATAGATCCTGTATACTGTGTCGATTTGGTATACTTGGTATAGTACTGTCAGTTTAAGCGGATGAGACCCAGTCCGCTTGAAGAGGACCGAAGTCCCCCGCATTAATTTACGATCGATTCCTATACTGGATTGCCTCGTGCGTAAAAGTATACACAGGAAGACTGTTAAATCGTCCTATATATAGGTCTATAGGCCCTACATAATAATTGCTACAGCATCGACGACTGCGAATACACTAATAATAGTCGGAGAATGCGGCGCACGAAAATGTCACTCACTCGTCGGCTTTAAGTAATTATATTTTAGAAGGTTATTAGGCATGTTTAAACTCATACGAGAAGCGATTTACAGGAGCTGTTTATTGGTTCGGAGTATTATTTTCGTTCATTTACCACCACACGCGTTATGACTTTTAATCTCACTATTGTACTGTCTGCATTCAGCACACGTGATTGCCTCGTGACTCTGATTAATTTAGAATAATTTCTATAATTTTTAAAGAGATCAATAAGAAATTGAAATAATTGACCGATTTGTTTGTGGCGCTAAGTGGGACGAGCATGCATGACTCTTGCGTGCACGTGTCTGCACTCGGTGCACTTTATTGATCTCGTGGCGCTTGTATTGCGCGCACCTGCATGTCACTGGTCTGCATGTACAGAGCTCAAGGCTCTGAACGCATGCTTATTCCACTTTATTTTCCGAAATAATCATTAAGGGTCGTAACTTTGACCTTACCTGGGGCAGTGTAAGGGATACAATCACGTTTGGTAGGGGTTTAGGGCGCGGAACTTTTGCTGTGGTGTGTATTTGCGCTTTCATACGGCACCGTTTGAGCGTATATATAATTATACATTAACATCGAACTGACCTTAAAAATATGAATTGCTATCTGCTGAATAGGATTTACAATAGGGCCTACGCTTACTCGCAGTGCCCAGAAAGCTGTCTCCGATGATCCTAGTCATAGTCATATGATGATGAGATATTTTTGTTAGACTACGAGTTGGATTTCGATATAATTATTGTCTTTGATTGCGTATAGGCGTAATAATATATAGCGCAGCAATGGCTGCAAGCGAACAGTCGATCACGTATAGTTGTGAGCTGTTTACAGCGCAAAGTGAGCTATGAGAAAATCACATAGAACTTCTCTATCAGTAGCCTAGTATAGCCGTAGTTAGTTATAGTCCATCCCGTGCAGATCTGCAGAGTATACCCTAGACAAGAATGATTGATTGCTACTCGCTTATATCATAATATCAGTCAGGATTAGCCAATGCTCAAAATAACGAATTCCATTTCGTTAGCCTACTCTTTAATCTTTATTTGTGTCTGTCCAGGCCCTATTTTGTTATAAACCTAGAAATTCCTGAGGCACATTGGTTGCGGCTAGATGCCATGGATGTACATGAAGACGACAGGGAGGTTAATCCCAACTGTCATTATAATTTATGATCACACGGAGCTTGTTTGACCCTGAATCCGTTTGAGTTGGTATGTACTGCAGGGCCGCGTTATACGCATCATTATTATACGGTCAACGTATAGGTTTGGATGTTGCCGAATGTTGTCTGTGAAGCAGACGGGACAACATATTAGTTCGTTCGTTCTTTTGTCGACATATGACAGCAGATGACAGAAGCGATAAATTACCTTCGTTAACATTGTTTTCGTTTTTTGTCTCTCTGGGGAGTAGCCAACATTCTATTTCAACCATGCATGAGCGCCGCCACTGCATGCCTGATATTTCATGCAATGCAATGTAAATCTTCGGAAAATGTTAAGCGAACAAGAAAGCCGCGTCTGCAGACGGCCAGCTAATTGATCGGTGCTGAGACAAGAGATCTTGCATATGAGCTTATAGTCCATTTTTTGTCTGATAAAAATCGTAATTATAAAGTGGTGACTATGGCCCTATGTGCATGGGCTTATGACCAATGAACGTTTCCGCTGTCTCGGCCATTTCATTCGTGTGAAGCACATGGTTTATTGGCAGTGGCGTAGCCAGGAATTTTTGAAGGGGGGGTTTATGGCCGGAAACCCTGCTTTTTGCCATTTTTCTTGCTTAAATGGAAAAGTAACCTTTGAAAAACCTTTTTCCGGAGCCAATGGGGGGTTTAACCCCTGAAACCCCCTTGCCTACGCCACTGTTTATTGGCCATTAGTCATTAGCGCAATCGAATCACAATTGCATACATGTACATGTAGGTGTAAAATCCACACGCTGTAAATAACCGTTTTATGACCGTTTGATGTTTTTTTACATTTTGCATTACAATAACTTATCGGCCTACATTAAGCAGTAATCGTGTTTTGCGTTTTAGTGGAAAGATCCTTCAAATCTCTGGACCACGTTTCAAGGAGTGTAGAATTTAGCACACATGATAATCTTATTATATAGCAAAGCACTATATACCATACATTTTTAACATGCCTTTTGCTCATGTTCATGAAATTCGTTGACTGTTACTTGCAGCCTGCAGTCTGTGAACGATTAAGATCGAATCAATTTTCTGGCTGTTTGCTATAGTATAAGCCACAGTCCATCAGTGCTCAGCTGCCATCCATGCAGCGCTCGTGAATAAACTGGTGCCCTGCGCTTGGCTTTCAAGTGGCGCATTAGAAATCTGGAAAATGTGATTACGATTACAAAAGTTATAAATGATTGAGGGTTACAGCGGTATTAATACTAGGTATAGGCCTACTGAAGTAACTGGCAAAATTAAATTTTTTTACAAACCGACTGTTTTTGTTTGTGAGTATAAAATGGGTCCAGCGTGATTTAAATTTTTCTGGATAGGCTATTCGCAACGGTGCATGATATTTAGACCTACTAGATCCTTTAGTCTGACTAAGACTTATGGTCGTAGTTTCAATCGTTTTGTAATCGTAATCGTAAACCAGTAATCGATTTATAGTGGCGCTCCATAAGTCACCGGTTATGCCTTCTTTGGCTGAAGTGATCAATTTTAAATGAGACTGTTGGCAATGTCTGAAATCTGTCGGGAAAAGCGTGGCTCATTCGTTATGCATGAGCTTTAGGAAGAAGGATAATGACACGCAACGACCTCTGCCACTTCTTCATCGAATCACTGCAACTCACTGTAGTCTATACAGAGTAATGTAATTGGTGCTGTATCTGATGAACATGCATGGTAATGGGTATTCATCTTCATAACCTTTATGGGGTTAGGCAAAGACAGGGTCACAAACTGTAGAATCTCAAGCACACGCGTAATTATTATAGAACTAAGGATGGTTTCTTCACGATGCTTGATCACTCAGATTTTAAGTCAGATCTGTTTTGCACTGTAAACTGGATCATTGCATCCGAAACCAAGGTTTTTCATTGAGAAATTTTACACTAATCGAGCAGATGTACTAACTATCTTGACTATAAGTGTTAAGCACCCATACTGTCAATTGCGCTAATGTGAACCTACAGCGTTCTGTCTGTTGTAGATCGAATTAAACGAATATGCACACATACAGATATTTCGAGTGGCCGGGTTGGCTCAGGTTTAGAGCATTTGCATTTACTGACTTTTCTTTACTGACCTTTCTTTACTTCCATCAGTCTTAGAAGCATGAACATAACAGCATATAAGTATATAATCATGGCTTTTAAAAGTGTGATCTTCATTTCCTCTCAGCGTGACATGTGCATTGTGCACTCTCTCCAACCACTTATAAATCGATTACTGGTTAGAATCTCCCTGTACTTCTGCATTATAGATCCCGCTGCGATTAAAAACACTTTCAAACAACAATTCGCAAGAGGACAAGTTGAGCTTTCAACAAGTGTACCTTCAGTAGTTAATTGTGAAAAATTCATCAAGTCTGCAGCAACTTGAAAGCAACTTGCACCTTAAGTGAGTTAACCCACAAAAATATATTTTCCAGGGTCTGAAGTGTCCTTTGGTATCCAAACACAACACAGGGCGCCCATTGATCTATAGCGGTGTCTTAAACTGTAACATCCACGATTGCCTACAGTCGACTCTCCCTCCTGTGGCAATGTATTATGTATTGCCTATTATACATCCATTGCCACCGCTGGAGTCGACTGTTAGGAGACTTCGTTTCAAACGATTGCAGAGAATAATTCTGTAACGACGTCGGTTAAAAAGGAAAGCATCAGCAGTTGGCGTCAAAAAATGCTAATTGAATTGCGATGACCCCATCAGATGGAGGATAGCTGAACGAAGGTAATAGGACTGGACGAAGAATTACGGACGTCTTTATGGACAGCAGCTTCTGCAGTATATAATATACTCCGAAGCCAACGACCCCGCGGGACTACCATTTCGTTTGTGACATCTACTCTGGAACGCAGCGCGCTGACATCTTTTAGATCTACTGGCTGACACATTATAATGCGTATTGCAACATATGCGGAAACAGAGACCAGTCTATATATAAAGTCGTTCATTTGTGTATAATCATGTTAGGTCTATATGTGTAAATATATATCACATTATGCTATATGCCTGGTTGCTATAATAGGCATGAAATCGGCCTATATAATAATTATGGTCGTCAGTCTTCACTTTTATCAAATATCACTTGTATGATTTTTCATATAAACGCTGCAGAGAATGTGATCCATGGCCTGCCATGAGGTCCCGTATGCACTTTGGTGTTGGGGGAGTTTCTCACTTCCAATCAGTCAGTGGGTCCCTGGACATGAAAAATCACCGAGGTGCTTGTCCGCCATGACGTCACGAATGGCGCAATTGCAAAATCCAATATGGCCGCCACCCGCCATATTGGAAAATTGGTCTTTATTATTTCTTACACGATATGCACGTGTAATAACTCTAATATTACTAATTCAGGTATGTAGAATTCATTTCATCTGAAGGTCATACGGTCATTTTCAAGGTCATTTAATACATCTTTTTCATTTATCACAGCATATGCACGTGTAATACCTCAAATAATACTGATTCAGGTATGCAGAATTCATTTCTGATATTGATTTTGTCATCCGGGGTCATCTGAAGGTTATAGGGTCAACGTCAAGGTCATTCTTGAATTTTTTCATTACTTACATCATATGCACGTGTAATACCTGAATTGTTACCGATGCAGGTATGTCGAATTCATTTAGGCTATGATATTGTTTTTGTCATCCGGGGTCATCTGAAGGTCATAAGGTCATTGTCAAGGTCATTGTCAAGGTCATTGTGTCGCATCAATGATGGGGATTATAACTTGACCTAATACTGACATTTTCTTAGAAGCAGTGCACCGAAGTTTTCCTCCCATCTGCGATTTAATGGCTCTAGTTTTGCCTCGCGTTCATTGTGTGTTGCAAGTAGTTGGCATGCTCTGTGCACCAGGAAAGCCCCTCGCTGGATGTGGCCTCTGATCTCGCTGCTTGTAGGAGGAAGAGCGTCAATTCCGACTGTGTATGTGATATAGTTTTCTAGTCTCAGCTGGTCGAACGTCTCACAGGTTGTATTTGACCTTGCTCCGGCCCAGATACGTAACAAGTTCTTTTGTGCTAATGCTGCATCTTGTTCTAACAGCGTGTCTGTCTCTCCACAGTTTGTTAGATACTGTACTGGGTCGCAGACTAAAGCTGCGTGTTTGGAACTTTGGATCCCACCGTATACGCATGCAGTCGTCTCCTGTCAACACATGTGACTTGATGACTACTTTGGCCAGGTATGCTCCACGTTCAGAAACCGCTTGATGCAGAGGAATCATTCGCCGATGTTCACCAGTGCCATACTGCTGCCACATCTCCTGCAACCCCAGGTCAATGAAGTATAGTGTATAGCAATAATGCGAAAGTGCCCATGTCGTTTGAGACTACGACAAATCTCTTGCAGTGTTGCACACAAACAGCCAGGCTGTCCACTGTGTCCAGTCTACGTGCACCACCAGCCTGGCATCCGCCTCCTCGATCCAGTTCAACAGGTCTGGGATCTCTTCTCTGCCAGTCGACATTGCGGGAAGTGCTTGATCTTCAGAAACAAGAGAGCTGGCAATGACTGTAACATTGCCATAGGCTCGATTGCTAGCAATATCTCTATCCAGAATCTGCAGATTTTGCTTGCTTTCCAGCGATGCCTAGAACTTTTCAAGTTCGTGAGGAATTGGCGTGTATCTGTTCATGCTGAAAATTCGATGCCAGATGTTAAGTCAACACGCCGCATGCGCTCCCCTTTCTTAAGAGACATCTCAATGTAGGAGTCGAGTTCCAGATGGACGTACTTCACATTTTGGCAAAAGGGAGAAGCTGAGGTTATGACGGCCTCGATAACCTGCCAATATTGGGGAATTGCGTGAGTGGCAGCTGTCGAATCATAGACATGAAATCTACCACAACACGAGTGTCAAGATTAGACTTCTGGCACCATTTGGTGAGGTCAAGTTTAGGCTCAATCTCCCCCACAAGTAGCGACTTGCTGGTGTGAGCTGGAATAACGCCATCAAATAATGGAGACGCTGAGACCAAATTGTGTGAAAGTATCTGCCTGATGCCCACACCTCGTTCTTTAGCAATGTCCATGTTCCTATGTGCCTCTGCTCTGTCCTAGGATGACCGTTCATTCCTCTCCTTTTTCTATTGTTGATGCTGTCTTCTGAGGCTGGTCGGTGAACCGTGGCAGTTTCGACTTCGATATGGTCATCCTAATTTTCTTTGTCTTCCCTACTAAGCGATCCCATCTGTACAAGCGGTAGGCATCAGTGCATCCTCGAAAAAATTAACTTGGAGCATCCCTGGCCAAGGTAGTCATCAAGGCACATGTGTTGACAGGAGACGTCTGCATGAGTAAGGTGGGATCCAAACACGCAGCTTTAGCCTGCAACCCAGTACAATATCTAACAAACTTTGGAGAGACAGACACGCTGTTAGAACAAGATGCAGCATTAGCATAGAAGTGGTGGTGGTGACGAGACAGGTGTGGTTCTCTTGGCGCCGTATGTGACTGCCTCTACAGCGTCCGTCGATCGCCTGTCTCTGAATGTGTGCTTGTCTTTGTCAAGGCGCTGTGTGTAATTGCCTGTAACTTGTGATCTCATGTACAACGCCCTTTCCTTCGGTCTCGGCTGAGTTATGGCGCTATATAAATCATCTTATTATTAATATTATAATTATTAATATTAATATTATTATTATTATTATTATTACTATTATTATTATAAGTACTTGGTACGTGTCTGGGCTGGGGCAAGGTCAAATACAACCTGTGAGACGTTCGACCAGCTGAGACTAGAAAACTATATCACATACACAGTCGGAATTGACGCTCTTCTTCCTACAAGCAGCGAGATCAGAGGCCACATCCAGCGAGGGGCTTTCCTGGTGCACAGAGCATGCCAACTACTTGCAACACACAATGAACGCGAGGCAAAACTAGAGCCATTAAATCGCAGATGGGAGGAAAACTTCGGTGCACTGCTTCTAAGAAAATGTCAGTATTAGGTCAAGTTATAATCCCCATCATTGATGCGACACAATGACCTTGACAATGACCTTGACAATGACCTTATGACCTTCAGATGACCCCGGATGACAAAAACAATATCATAGCCTAAATGAATTCGACATACCTGCATCGGTAACAATTCAGGTATTACACGTGCATATGATGTAAGTAATGAAAAAAATTCAAGAATGACCTTGACGTTGACCCTATAACTTTCAGATGACCCCGGATGACAAAATCAATATCAGAAATGAATTCTGCATACCTGAATCAGTATTATTTGAGGTATTACACGTGCATATGCTGTGATAAATGAAAAAGATGTATTAAATGACCTTAAAAATGACCGTATGACCTTCAGATGACCCCGGATGACAAAATCAATTTCAGAAATGAATTCTACATACCTGAATTAGTAATATTAGAGTTATTACACGTGCATATCGTGTAAGAAATAATAAAGACCAATTTTCCAATATGGCCGGTGGCGGCCATATTGGATTTTGCAATTGCGCCATTCGTGACGTCATGGCGGACAAGCACCTCGGTGATTTTTCATGTCCAGGGACCCACTGACTGATTGGAAGTGAGAAACTCCCCCAACACCAAAGTGCATACGGGACCTCATGGCAGGCCAAGGACTAATGTCACGGTTTTTACGCATTACCAATCATCTATTTCAGCCATGAGGCAGGCAGAAGCGGCCTTAATAACGGATTAACTAACTGTTGGCGTAGGGAACCAGCTCTTAGAAATGTTAAAGATTCCTTGCATATTAGAGAAGCGTAGGCCCTATATTGGTCAACCGAATGTCCTAAATTGACAAGAAATGACGGAATGAGCAAAAATTTGCAGATTGTGCAGAAAAAGTTCGGAAAGTATTTTTCCGATAGATAAGTCTGAGGCTTATGTATAAGCTTATAAAGTTTGCTCCGATGAATTCCAATGTGGCAATTCCTGCAATATGGCAATTCCTGTCATTATGACGATTCAAGTAGTGTTGCAATTCCTGCAATGTGGCATGTCCTGTAATTATGACGATTCCTGCTATGTGTCAATTCCTGTGTTGCGGGCCATTTAGATCGACTCATAGACTCTACATTTATGTCATAATATGACCTTAAATGTTCTTATGTAACCTATTGCATCCGTCTACAGAAAATCATGTTGCAATTTTTGTCAGAACGTAAAGGACCAACGGAAGTGTGTGGATACGTTTCCTACTTCAACGATATGGATCGCGACGAACTTGGGTATAAAACGGATTCCATAGTGCGTAAGTGTCAATGCACATCTTCATTGTTGGCATGTTCTATGTGGCGTTATAGGCACTGAGACAATTGGCAGTTTTTTAAAATCACAAACCAACACCGTAATCATTCTTATGCTACTGTAAACGCGTGCAGTTTTTTTATATGGAATATCTACATGTATAATTATGTAGACATGTATAACCTATAGTTAAGGCTAAAACACATTCTTCTGCTGACTTTGGAAAACTAATATATTATTGTCTTCACTCAGGCCTAACTAATTTTTCTCTCTACCGCAGCCGCCTTCCTGCATGCCTTAATAAATTCACATAATAGACATGGACAATACGCCATAGGCTATACTAAACTTTTGTGAAACTTGATCCTATAAGTGCAGCAACTACATGTATGTGCTGTCTGTTATATGCTACTTAATAAAGAACCACTGGAAAACAGGCCATTGGAGAACGTAGTTGACCAGACGGCTGACAGACGCTAGACTATAATTCTAACCCCGACATCCATGAAAGCTCAAGAAACCACCCTCCCAACTCTTCCAATAATGAACTATTTAAATGTTGTATACAGGGTGCATACTCTTTTCCAGTGTCGATATAGGCCTATTATAGCTATCTAATTTCTTGTGCTATTTTCATGTTATCCTTACCACGCAACCTCGATTCCTCGCCCTTATTCCATCATCGGCCTATTATACTCGGAAACGCGCCAGTTCAGCGGATCCCAGACTCTGTATATAGCAGCTTAAGTGATGCCTCCCTCCCTCAAACTCCTTATTAATAAGCTGTCGCGTCGTATTAGCCCGCGCCCGTATAATAAATGAAATTGTTTGTGCCCGATGAACCTAAATATTTCATTTTGCGCGTGAACGCATGCATATATCACCAAGAGGCGTGCTTCTTTACACCTACTCGTGCCATCATAATACGGCGAGACTAATTTATATAGCGTCCCAGTCGACGGTTTCTGCATCTAACGCCTATCACCGTGTATGTATACCGTGTGTTTGCTGCGTCTTGCGAAGCACTGACACTATCGCTTAAGTGTTAACCGCATGTTGTCAGGACCTGGTCTTCTCATTAGGACTGATATATACAAATATATAATAGATCTATTTATGTAACAAGTGAACACGTGGAGAGAGGAAATCATGGAAAAGCGGGAGAAAAGATGGAAAACGAAGCAGACGAAGTTGTTTTTATTTGACATAATTTTGTGTTTGTGTGGTGTGTGTTTGTGTGGTGTGTGTAAGAAGCAGGGGAAAGCGAGGACAGCACTGAGAAAGAGTATGAGAGAGAGGGCAGATAGAGAGAATAGAATGGCTATAGATCTATAGGGCTGGATGAAGACGAGGCCAAGAGAGTGAGAAGGAAAGGAAGAAGAAAGATCGAGGAAAGAGACAGAGAGATTGATAGATAGAAGGAAAGAAAGAAAGAAAGAAAGAAAGAAAGAAGGAAGGTGAGAGATAGAAGAAAGAACGAAAGAAAGAAGGAAGGAAGGAAAAAGATCGAGATAGAGAGATAGATGGCGGGGAAATCACAAGGGAGAACTAAAGAGGAAGAGAGATAAGGAAAGAGACAAAGACAGAGACAGAGGCAGAGATATATAAATATACAAGGGAGGAGTCGTGTTTAGATGAGAGTTCACCGAGCGAGTAATTGATTGTCAGTGAGAGCTCAGTCGCTGACCTTCCACTCATTATTGTCTGCTATACACGACGATCAGTCACTCCATCGTCATTCGATCCCTCCAACCTCCCACTCCCTCCCTCCCTCCTTCCCTCCCTCCTACCCCCCGTCACCCCTAAGCTCTTCCTCTGTCCTCTCCCATCGTCCACTCATCTACTGCTGCTTGCTGTTGCTTCTGACTGGGGCTTTACACTGCAGACGGTGGCACTCCGGTCCTATCGGGTTTTAGTCGGGAGTCGGGACTCGGTCGCTGGCCACATTCAACACCCGATGGACGGCGCTCCTCGATTCCCATAAAGCCACCCTTGTAATCCGCGTAATGTGAATGTTGCTAGGCGACAGAGACACCACACGCACACGCTTACGCTACAGCTGACCAACGTGTTCATCCTAGCAAACTTTGCAAAAAAGAGGTAAAAGCAAAAAGGCTAATCAATTTTCCAATCCAAGCAGGACAGGAAGCAGGGCTAATAGTTTAACCCTCAATGATCAGGCAGATGATATATAGTCAGATGTTCACTTTTCACGTTATCAGTATTTCGATCGTTATTATTTATATTATTGTCATTAGTTATCTTTCTGTCCTTCGTATACAGATGCCAGTCGGTCCACATAACATTCTGCATGCGGTTTACTCTTTTTTGCTTTTATTTCTGTTACTATAGTGAATAGAAACTCAGATAAATACATGTAGCTGTAAGCTGTTATCATCAGCAAACGAAAATCTCGACAAAGATAAAAATGATGCTATTAAAATAGACCTAGGATGAAGGTGACGAGGTTGATGATTAATAAAACAATTGATGATGATGACGATGTAGCGATATCCTTGATCCCACCCATACGTTCTTACCCTGCTATATATATTGTTGAATGTTAATTACACATGTTAAGTTAGGCAGAGGCCCTAGTTAATGATTAATTAATAATTTGATTGAGAAATTTCACATTGCTCTGTTTAATTAATTGACCAGTGCTATAACCAGTACTTAGGGGCAAAATATATATTAAATAGGGGTAAACATTGCGGAATATAACAATGATCAATCACGGCATCAGCCAATGAGATGCGGATAAAAGGATCGGCTGCTGCGCCTGCGCGTTGAGCATCTTCAGTCTGGGAAGGAAGAACGTAATGGCCGAAGTTTGAACGGTCGCAAGTTGTTGATAATTATTGTCGGATATTATCGTGTGGTTTCGTGACATTCGGAACGATTGGAAGCCGGAGTAAAGAACGATTAGTGTCCTAAAGTGTGGACTATATTGAAGGTCGAAGAACGTAACGAACGATCGGTAGAACGCTTTACTTACCGGTAAGAGCGTGTATGCGTTGCAGTTTACTGCGTATACCTTAGATCTACAAGGTTACGCCTCGTGACATTGCGAAGTGATAAATAATCTACAAAGGTTACTTCGGACGGTAAATGAAAGTCGCAACAGTTTGTAAATTCGACATTGAACAAGAACTGTTCAAACCGTAAACAGCGACAGCAAAGATATTCGGCATTTGAGAAGAAAAGTCCGACAATTATCCGCAACGGAGAAATGAAGTCTACAGCCTGGAGATCAGCCATTGACGAGAATACGATGAAGACTGGCCGGTGGTGAAAAACTACAAGAGCTAAAGAATTCAACGCGGGAGGGTAGATATTAAAGTTATATCCCTCAAAATTACTGTAATCAGTACTGGTTTTAAGTAAGGCTATTTAATAGAAGATTGTGTTAAATCAGACATTATCCCAAACCCTTAGAGGAAAGATTTGTGTGCTGTACATGTTGACATATATTAATATTCATATGCTAATATTATTTTTATATTAAACACTCGACGTGTTGATTTGTTGACATATAGGGCAATAACCCACATTGCAGCGAATAGGATTATAGTATGCAAATGAGTAACATGATCTCAGCTCTGAGCTCTGGAATATAATACCACCCAAACAATCGAGCCATAGTGTGGTCTTAGCAATCCGTTACAGACGATGATGGTGATGATGGTAATGGTGGTTTCGGTAGTGATGCATGGACGATGGAGATACTGTTGTTGTTGTTGTTGTTGTTGTTGTTGATGATTATGATGATGATGATGATGATGATGATGATGATGATGATGATGATGATGATGATGATGATGATGATGATGATGGTGACGATGATGGTGACGATGTTGTTGTTGCTGCTGCTGCTGATGATGGTGATGGTAATGATGATAATGATGCCGATGCTGATGCTGCTGCTGCTGATGATGATGTTGATGCTGCTGATGATGCTGCTGATGATGATATGGTGATGAGGATGATAATGCTGATGCTGCTGATGATGATTGTGATGATGATAAAGATGAGGAAACTCAAGAAGAAACAGCAGACGATCAATGACAACAATAAGACGAAGAAGATCAGTTCTCATCACACCATATCATATAATTAATAAACCTAGCCTATGTCAGTCTCACTATTCTTCTAAGTATGTGCGTGGTGTTCGGTGAGTGTGTGCGAACGATGACAGCGAATTGTGTTTTTGGTTGGTTGTAGTTTCATTGCGACGAGCAACAATCTTCCCGCTCATCAGTCTTCTCTTGCTTCTCGTCGGAGAAATTGTTTGCTTCCTCGGTCATTGCAACCAGAGAAACGTATTAACATTCATATCGGGGATATTTTTCGTCGTCGGTGGTGAGTTACTCACATCTCCCAGCATCCGATTTTTTACGATGGTGGCGACACACAGCGACCGCGGTGGTGATGATATCTGACGTCAGCGTCGTTTAATTCGACGGCTCTTGCAGCTGGTTGTTACTTGCGTCTACTTCTCTTCTTTTCTGCTTCTCCGTGAAAATCCTTCGATACGTCCGTTTATTCATAGGCCTACGTCTGCCGTGATTTCTTTGTATCAGTATTTCATCTGTCTGGATGTAACACTTTATGTAGTTCTATTTATGTATACATGCATGCATGCATGTATGTATGTACGTGTATGTATATATGCATTTCTTTATATTCAATCAGCTTGATTTTCCTGTAACCATTATTCTACAGATTTGACAATTATGGTAATGTAATAGAGTAGCTTATCCGTACATAATTACATACATACCTCCAATCCTGTAGGTATGGTTGGAGATATGCAGGCTATGTATGCATTAGATCTATTCTAAACGTGTACTAAACGTGTAATAGGCTACTGTATACGTCTAGAACAATCTTCCTCTTTTCTATATGATGCTCTGACTTCGCGTTATTTTTGCAATGTCTATAGGCAGGTTATCTAGGTCACGCCTTGGCTCCGTTAGGATCGTCTATGACTCTATGAGGAGGGAGCCGATCATCGGCAGGTGAAGTAACCTATTCCATTAGCAACGACGACAGCAAGCAGAGACCAACGGGTTCTTTCAATCCATAAGTTACAACTCTGCATGCAGCTGCATCGGCCAAACGATCCTCAAGGCATATTAAGTCAATGCATTGCTGCAGCGTTACGAACGGCAGAGGCTGCTGCAGATGATTTACTAGAATCTGACTGAAGGCCAGGACAGCATGCGGATGATTTACGCTCATGAATTATTTAGACATAAATGGAGTTAATGACGTCCTTCTCCTCCTGCACAGTCCGTCGAAGATGAGCAAAGCAACACATAAATATTAGCGCAGGCTAAATACGCCGAAATTAAACCTCCAACTGAACAATCTTCGTAAAGTATATTCTCTGGTGAAATCCAGTCCCTTTCGCCTCAATCCCATGCATTCATAATAAACGACGCGGTTATTCTATGCATTCTTCTTGGCCACAGAAGCTCTGTATACTTGTGTTATTTCTATAAGCCGGCTATTTTAGAAGACTGTTGAAAGCTTGTCTACTGCTATTTTACCTTCGCTCTGTTACAAATTTTGCTCCTTTTCGCCCTGTTCTGTTTTGTCAAACAACATCAAAAATGCAAACTCTGACTTCCATATGCCGAACTCTGCTCTAGTTTTGTATACTGACTGAATAGGCCTATAGCTCCTTCCAAACCCCGCAGACTGTTTTCGAGGTTATCCTCCAACCCTTGCAACCATGGGACTAGAACTGGACTATATCTCTGTCCTCTAAAAAGAAACTGTCGCTGCAACAATCATTGACGTGCTGAAACACTTCACAAGTCTTCACAGGCTGCTTAGAAATGAAAAATTTGGGACAGTGTACGAGGCAAGTTTAGTTTTGTACAGATATAAGAGTTGCTTAAACTGAAAGTCGACTGTCAAGCCTCCTGATAGACTATACGGGAACCCCTTGGTTGGTAAAAAGAGATTAGTTGTGGGATTGGCCTTCATTATAGCCATCCAAACACTGGAAACCGTTAGAAAGTCAATAAAAAATAACGTTAAAGTTGTCCAGTGATTTTTACTTCATTTTAAGCTTACGCAAATTGTCAAGAATTTGGCGAGATCTGGCGAGCCATTTTAAACCACCGCGCGGGCTGCATTTGGACGGCATCAGCATTGATCTAAACAATATAGCTGAGCTTCGGTGCAGAGCATCAGCAAAGGGAACAGTTAGCCTGAGATAGGCAACATTTAATGAGTAGAGTAAATCTGGTAATTTTCAGAGAAAGAAAGAGACAAAGATTCTTGTAATGACGTCTTTATTTCGTCTGCTGTTTCAGGTTTATGCACGCTCATCGGAATCATAATCTACATCAGTGCCATAACGGAGGAGGCCGGAAACAAGCCGAAGATGCCGATGGACGAACCAAAGTTCAGCTATCGATACGGACCTTCGTTCGTCATGACCATCAGTTCCTTCATCGCTTCCGAAACGACCGGAGTTCTGTCCGTCTACCTCTACATCGTCCAGTACAAGGACGGATATCGCAAGAAACAGAAACGCCTCATCTCAACAGCGACTCACGCGACGACGACGACGACGACGACAACCTACACGAACGATCTCCACCCGTCGGCGTCGTCGGCCCGACGGTTGACACCGACGATGTCGTCGTCGAACTCGCGGGGTCACCACACGCCGCCTAATTCCTCCGACTCCTACTACGCTTACATGCCGGTGACCGATGCTGCAACGCTCCCGCCGGACGCGACGTCGTTTCACCGGGCGAGGGACGACGCTGCCGCCGCCTCGAGACACGCGCTACACTCGTCGGCGGCGGCGATGGCCGTTGACGCCCAGGTGCATTTCCTAGCCCGTCGCGACAGGGCGCTGCTGCTTCGTTCCCTTGTCAGGGAGTCATCGGATACGCCACGCAGGACGACCGTCGTCTGAGTTCAGCTCTCTTCTTTGCACCTCCATCTGTACGGTTGGATTCATGTAATTATCTTCCTCGTCGCCCAGACGATGATGTTATGCCGTGAGAACCACTTTATTTGGCAGGCAATGCGCCGTCAAAATATTGAATTCATTAGATACATGTAGGTGAAGTCGGGTCCGGTTGCAGGTCAAGGGGATCTGTTGCGGAAAGATATATAATGGCGTGTGGCCATAACATTCATTTGAAATTAAATATTTGGACAGATATTCCTCTATAAGCCTATGATGAATTATTCCTAACACTATGCAAGCATTTTAGCTTTCGCATGGAAGACTACGACTGACTTCAAACTCATTATTCATACAATTTCAACCCTGGGCCGGAGCGAGACTGTTATAAATGTGATAATAGGCTTCCTGAAACGGAGTTACTATCAACTGCTTTATTTCTACGTTTTGCAACTTATGTTTTAACTTCGCAAGTTATGCTTCTGTGTCGAGACGGGTAACACTATTATTGTCGGGTGGATTGAATTTACAGGCCTGTGATTTGAATGTTTCCAGTGTAGACCTAGACTGTCGCAAATGTCGTCTTTAGGTCTATAAGCAGAATCCGCAGACAAGACAATAGTGCGCTGGCATTAATACAATGGTTTAGTAGATGTACGCAATGTTTGCAGGAGAGTGCATTATCTTTTCAATTATAATATGTTACGATGATTCTGCGAATTTCAATTCCACACACTTTTGGATTTCTTTGTTGAGCACAATGAACACTTTCTGATGCATAGCAATGCGGAAGATTATATATAGCATTTAAAATTGCCTGCCTATAGTCGCTAGATCTCGATAGATCCATGCATCTGTGCATTTATAGCCTCTTGCTTAAAGCACATGCATTCTGCACATGCCACCCGTCTTAGAAGACTACCTTCATTTTCCCACGTCAGCACCTGCAACTCATCACCAGCTCATATTCAAGCCTGCCATGATCAAGAAAAAATGCTCGTAATATATAGGCTAACATTGCAATAACAAATAAAGATCACTATTTCAGTTACATCGCCATAATTTTAGCAATTTTATAGGTTATCAGTTTCGCAACATATGAGCATATAATTCTGTAGTTTTATTCACAAGTTGACGACTGGATTAAGAGTTATGGTCTGCACAGTTGGTGAACCAATTATTTACAATAATTATAATAATCTGTCCGCAGCGACTTTCAGAGAAACTTAAGGAAGGAAGGAAGGACGGAAGGACGGAAGGAAGGAAGGAAGGAAGGAAGGAAGGAAGGAAGGAAAGAAGGAAAAAAGGAAGGAAGGAATGTCTTTCTTGAATTTTAGGGTATGAAAGAAGACGGTCAAAAAACGCAAAATATCCAGGTTGACATGAACATGAACAGTTATGCAATATGTCGTAGAACGCTAGCGACATATCAAACAACATAATATATCAGTCTGGAACATAAACATCGACATCCAACAGATAAGTAGCAGCAGGCGAAATACATGTAGGTTGACTGTATACGCGTTGTTCATCAAAACCTTAGAAGTTTTGCTAGACCTGTCGACACCATCAGCGTCGCGTTAACTGTAAACACTTGGCGCATGTGCAGTGTTTAATCCAGGCGTCTCTGGGGGGGAACTTTCCCCCCCCCCCCAGGATTGACATTTCCCCCCCAGAAAAATTTCACAAAATGTTATTGGTTTTAGTAACTTTTTCATCGTTGTTTTACTTGAAGTGTTATAATATACCGTGATATTATTTACTATTATATGATTATAATGACATTATTTACTACTATACTATACGATACTATCATGTTGCAATGAAAATAACTTACTGTATATATTTAGATAAACAATAAACACTATTTTTTCTAACTAAAAACAGAGATGACATCTCCTCCAGAAAAATGTGTCAAAATGGTAATAGATTTAGTTGCTGTTTAGTGTTTACATCATTGCATTACATGAACTGTTATAATAATATAACCGTAATACTGTTATAATAATATAACCGTAATATTATTTACTGCTACATGGTTGTAGAAATTATTTACTGTTATATTATATGACAAAATCCAGCAAAAATGAGTATAATTTACTGTTAATATTTGTACAAATACTATTTTTGTACAACTGAATGGCTATCAAGTGCCATCCTTCACATTTTAAACTGTCAAATTTAAAAATGTTTTGGTCCTATTATCTGAACACCTAGTAAAACAACATCATTACTACAAGACTAGTGGCTTCTTGATTTTGGTACCGGTAGTTTATTAGCTCTTGGTAGATTTGTGTACCATTAAATATGATTTCGGAAAGTGTGTACTGGTCACCAACTCAGGGCCATATGGAGAAACTGGGATAAGCTGACAGTTTCTGATTACAGTGCTGAAAAAAGTCAGCTTATTTACTCATATAAACAGTAATTCATTAGAATAACCCAGCAACAGCAGAACTGAGCTGCTGAACACGATACATAAAGATTTTTTTTATTGTAATTACATAATATGTATATATTGAAATCCTAAAACACTTTTTATCCGTACTGAAATAATGGAGTATTTTGTTAAAATGGCCTCTTCAAAGGGTAGGCCTACCATTGCAATGTGGAAATTCAAGAAGTTTCTAATGAGTCACTGAAAAAGTACAGCAATCTTGTTAAGATGACACCTTAAACTGCTGCCATTGCAATGTGGACATTCAAAAAGTTTCTAATGGATCACTGAAAAAAGTACAGGTATTTTGTTAAGATGACACCTTAAAATGTTGCCATTGAAATTTGGAAATTCTAAAAGTTTCTAATGGGTCACTGAAAAAGGTTCAGCTATTTTGTTAAGATGACACCTTAAAATACTGCCATTGCAATGTGGAAATTCAAAAAATTTCTAATGGGGCACTGAAAAAGTACAGCTATTTTGTTAAGATGACATCTTAAAATACTGCCATTGCAATGTGGAAATTCAAAAAGTTTCTAATAGGTCACTGAAAAAGTAAAGCTATTTTGTTAAGACGACACCTTAAAATGCTGCCATTGCAATGTGGAAATTCAAAAAAGATGACACCTTAAAATGCTGCCATTGCAATTTGGAAATTCAAAAAGTTTCTTATGGGTCACTGAAAAAGTACAGCTATTTTGTTAAGATGACATCTTAAAATACTGCCATTGCAATGTGGAAATTCAAAAAGTTTCTAATGGGCCACTGAAAAAGTACAGCTATTTTGTTAAGACGACACCTTAAAATGCTGCCATTGCAATGTGGAAACTCAAAAAGTTTCTAATGGGTCACTGAAAAAGTACAGCTATTTTGTTAAGATGATACCTTAAAAAAGCTGCCATTGCAATGTGGAAATTCAAAAAGTTTCTAATGGATCACTGAAAAAAAGTACAGCTATTTTGTTAAGATGACACTTTAAAATACTGCCATTGCAATGTGGACATTCAAAAAATTTCTAATGGGGAGGGGGATTTGCCCCTCCCCATTACCCCCTCAGTGAGCTACGCGCCTCACGAGCGTCCGAAACGAGCGTCCTTTGGACGCTCAATTGTCTCCCCCCCCAGAAACCTCAATTCCCCCCCCCCAGCGGACGGGGACTAGATTAAACACTGGCGCATGTGATTATGATTAGATCATTAGAAATAGAATGATTAGTCTATTCTTAAAGGTCAGTCAGTCCAGGTTCGAAGCCCTTATATGTTGCTGTGCACATATGGA
>OX457039.1:49522707-49597707 GCA_949752735.1 Lumbricus terrestris
GAAGGAATGAAGGATCGTCTTTCTTAGGGTATGAAAGAAGGCGGTCAAAAAATGCAAAATATCCAGGTTGACATGAACATGAACACTGAACAATTACTCAAGATGTCGTGGGATGCTAGTGACATGTCAAACAGTATAATATATCGGCCTGGAGCATAAACATCGACATCAAACAGATCATTAGTAGCAGGCGAAATAGGTTTACTGTACCCGTTATTCATCAAGAACTTATAGAAGTTCTTGCTAGGCCTGTCGACACCATCAGCGTCGCGTTAACTGTAAACACTTGGCGCAGGTGATTATGATTAGAAATAGAATGATTTGCCTATCCTTAAAGGTCAGTCAGTCAAGGTTCGAAGCCCTTATATGTTGCTGTGAACATATGGATCATAGAATTCCACCTTCGCAATGCAAACATCTTTGTAGTTCTTTGTAATCACAAAATAAATCAAGAATGGATTTAAATCATTTTCCCACGTCATCACCTCCAACTCATCACCAACAACTGATTCACCCATATGCACAAACTGCGCATTCTTCACACCATAGCTGCATATGTCTCCCCGTAGTTGTCTGTAATATGCAGAGGCAGCAGCCTGGGCAGCGCCTTCGAAAGCATAATCAACATACGCGGCTTGAGCTGTATGATTGTTTTGGTCCATATCGATATTCCTAACAACTACTTTGCAGCAGTAGCAACATTTTCGATCCGTATCAGGTAGGCTGAGCTTTGGAGGCGGATGAATTGGAGATCCAGACAGAATATTTCCGACCTTTTGCTTGACGTCTGGCGCAAATGGAACTGCTCTCCTAGTATTGGCGTTTACATGGATGTAATCGCCATAATGAGCAGCCAACACTAGTCCCGACGTTTCATCCATGAGTATGGTACGGAACGACAGAGTTGAATTTCCAATATGACACAGATCGTTGATATTCTTCATCTTGACGGTTAGTCCAGGTACTTTGAATAGTTCCTGTGAAATCTCTACGCGGACTTGAAGCAAGAAAAATGTGTTTAGGCCCAGGTCATACGAAGTCAAGTTCAAACCGTAGGCTGATGGAATTCGATACCGCATCGTTTGAAAATAGTTTAAAACTGTAGACAGATTTAATAAACCTAAAATAAAGACCAAATACAATGATTATGTCAATTACACAAAGCCCCAGTTGATAAGTAATTAATGAGACTTATGAATTCCGCTCCGATTCCTATCTCTAGTTTTGCTGATTATACCCGGCATTGCCTATAGGCTGTATCACTTTCCATCACTCTTCTGGTTTTACATCTGAAATTATCAAATCTCTCCTCTTTAGGAACTCTTACCTCGACTCGTCTGGTCCTTCTCCTCCTTCCAATTCTCGACCTAAACGCCATTCACTTTAACAGATACGTTGGCACCTCTGATCCTTTGGTAACCGGACGCCGACCTTCTTCTGACAACTACCTTGACTAGATACAGCGATCGTGAATAAACTGGTGCCATGCGCTTGATTTTCGAGTAAATTTGAAGATTAGGATTCCGATTGATGATGACGAGTTCTCTGCCCAAAGGCAGGTCCATCGGCTTTTACGCCACTGGGGATGAGATGCGCGAGGTGGCATCCCGCCAGGAGGATACAGAGGGGCCAATCCGGCTATGGCTCCACATTTAGATTTTTTGACCAGCTATTATGGCTTGGAAAGTTGACTTGCCCCGCCATGAGTAGTTCCGTTCCGTATAGGCCCTCCCACGCCCACGAGGTCCGTATACGAGGTCCGTACGACTAAAAAAAGGTCATCAGCTATCTTGGCGATAAAATGGTAACTTTTTCTTGGGAATTCGAGACAAATGACTAAAAAAGTTCATCAGACCTTGCACTATATATTTTAGTATAGCCCACTTCAAACTCAGGAGTCAGGACCAAGTCTTCGCCTATGCGCATGCTTGTCAGAATTTAATTAGAGAATAGGAAGGCGGTAAGAAATCTAATATGGTCTCTTCTGTTGCAAATCTCATGCTTCAAAATGCGAATAAACAGCTGAAAAAATCATTAGTATACATGAATATTATAGGGTACCTGCTCTGTTGAAGTCGCCAGATTTGAATCCAAGCGACGTGAATGTGAAGCCGTTTCCGTTTTCATTTGGAATGAGTTGCAACGAAGCTGCGTTTCTAAATAAGTCAATAAAGTAGTTGAATGCATCATGCAAAAGCGCGGTAAGCTTATAAGTTATAAGCTACAGCCATTGACTTTGTTAGTTAAGTCGATCTTTTATATAAGTAAAGTTAACGAGTCCACTCTGACCAGGAAAGCTTTTTAACCTTATTGCTGCTAATAGCAGACTGCAGGCTGAAAGAACCTGCTGTTTCTTTGGCCTAGCTGTAGGATATATACTAAAATATATAGTGCAAGGTCAGAAACAGAGGAATGTGCATGCTCTATGGTGGAAGTCGTTGATGATAATGGTCAATAATTATTGTCATGCATGAGAAGACGCAGTCACGCAGAAGTGGCTGGCTTGATCGATTCAGTTTTTCAGTCTTCAGTGCAATGTTGCTGTAAAGAGGGCAAAAGTAGAGATCACGAGTTTAGATTGGCAGGTGAAAACAGAGGGTTAGCAAAATCTGAAGCGATCCTATGGGAGTTCATTCAAAAGCGTTGGCCCAGTGTAGATTAGGAAATTGGTGTCACAGTTCAGAGGCGCGAAGACTGGAAGCAGTCAGAAAATGCCAATATGGACAACGAGTAGGCCTATATAGGCATGGGTGGTTAAATAAGTGCATCATCTATCTGGTGAATGTAATTTCGTTTAGAAAGGCTTTAACCCATTTACCGGCAACCCCGATTATAATCGTTGATTTTATAGCGATTATAATATGGCGGCTGGCCGGTAAAGGGATTAATGGCATTCAATTATTCAATTTAAGTGCTTTTGGAACTAGAACTAGGCCCTATTATATGGAAGCGTACGAAAGTTTTGGTAGCTTCACAGACAAGAGCGTTCTGGATTGTTGTAGATGTTTTACTAGTGAAAAAAGGAATTACACCAATCAATTCTGGGTGAGCAGCAGTGGCGTAACTACGGGGGGGCAAGGGGGGCAGCCGCTCCCCCAAATGAGAGGGCTGCCCCCCAGCTGCCCCCCAATCCCTGCGTTTGTTTTACTTTTTACTTTTACGAGTGATAAAGAATTAAAGAATGTTATATAATTTCTGACTTATTTTATTTTTTATACAACTTCCTGTACAACTTCTTATAGGGTGGGTGATGGGAAAGTGGGACAGGCCACTATAGTGCACTGTGGGAAGACAAGCTAGTGAGGCTTGCATGCGTATTATGTCCAATACTGTAATACATCCAAATTCTAAAAATACATAGTCTAAGTATGGCAATATACCGATGCTGATGCACGCTTTAATTGCCAATGGTAGCCACCCCATCATTTTAAGCTGCCACCCCACTGCCCCCCCCATGAAAAAATAACTGGCTACGCCACTGGTGAGCAGTTAAGTTGGCTAATATGCAGACAGTATGTGCGTAGGCCTATCATCAGCCGCCTATGGCTTAGTTCATGGAGAGCACAAATTTTAACAGGCAACGCATAGAGGGTGCGTTCAGAAACGATGTGTTTTTGTCGAGCATGATTCTGGGATCTCGTTGGCCTCTTGGAGAGGATTTAGTCGCGGGTGAAGTGAAAGCTGGAGACAGCTCTGATGTTAGATTAGCTCTCACTCATAACATAATTTTTTAATATTCGGAACCAACATCGAGCAGGTCGTGATTACACCATGTTTTCCATGTTGCAACAGTTTGCCAGAAGCATAGGCGTAACGTTCTATTGTGACGGTGGTGTCCAGTCACCACCACTTTTAAAAGTGGTGGTGACAGTCACCACCACTTTTTGGTCCTGCAAGGAAGTATTTTTTCACATGAAAGCATTTGGCTGTCTGGCGTAAAGCCATTCGTGGATATTTAACATTGCAATAGCGGAAAAGCTGACAGAGGCTTCCACAGTGCGTTTATTGTCCACACTACATTACAGTCCTTACTTATAAGCCTACACAATAATGTTTAGTCGCATAATAATTTGGTAAAGTCGTCCATTTTGTTGTATATAATCTGGACTTGGCGCTGTGAAATTGAGTTCCTTTAAAAGGTAAAAATAATTATCAAATTCATTAGAAAAAAATGAGCATGGCACTGTATAATATTATTGTTCTACTTTGCGGGTGACCTAAAGTGCCGGACAAGGCATACTAAAATTCGTAGGCCTATTTGGTGAAGAGATAGAGAAATACGGAGGAAGTGAGATTGGAAAGAAAATAGAAGGGGGTAAAACTTTCCCATTAACGGCTTTTACTAATTTACAACGTGAGTAATAGCATTTCAAGCTTGAAGTTATTGTAAGATCCACAGTGCTGAATGTCCCAAAAAGTAGGCCTGCTACAGTAATTGTGTTCGAAAAATTTTCAAAAAGGATGACATTGCAACATAATTAAATCACAAGGTTGCCATCACCTGGGGCAAAAACCCTCTTGTTGCCCCATTTCTATTTTCTGAATTGTGGCAACCTTTAACTTTCAAAGCCAAAAATAACTTTAAAGAGGTGCAGTGCTCTATTTGATTCTGACGGTTAGGCCTATAGAACTGCCTCTCAATTCTTTTTAGCACAAGAAAATATTTCTTGCTAAGAATGGACCTGCAATACATGCAAACGCAAGTCCATTTTGCCCCAAGTCAAGGCGAGCCATAGGGGCGTTTTGCCCCGCTTGGTGTTATAAGCTAGCAATGAGATTGACATTAAAAAATTGATATAGGCCTATCAAAGTCACACTTATGATATTGTGCACTGTAATTCGATATGCGGCATGGTAGCCTATATTTTAAACCTATAGTTTGTATTAATGGCTATTTGTCTGGCATTTTGGCATCAATAATGATCGAATCTGAAGTGATAAGGAAACACGAAGAATATTTTTTTTATTGAAAACCAAAAAGAAAGACCTAAAAACACATAATATTATGGTTGATGATTATCTCAGCAAGTAAAGGTCCCCGGGACAGTAGAACTCAGGGCTGTTTTTAAGGAATTTTTAGAACTGCACAACCCCTTCTTTTTCTTCCCATCGTCCATGGTAAATTACTTCCAATCGGATGACAATGACCCTTTTTGCTAGTTTTAACTGCACTGAACTTGTGAGAGAAGTGCTTCTACAGCTGCACAAATCCGTTTAGAACTGCACATTTTGTGTACAACTGCACGTTAAAAAAAAACCTGGTACTAGAACTTCACTACATAGCACGGTGGCAGAGCAGGGAAGGAACATTTCCCCCTCTACTCTTGTGAGCAGAGTTGCTGAGGAATAGTCACCACCAGTGTCCACCACTATCTGAGGCAAAGTTACGCCCATGGCCAGAAGACCCAAAAGGTACCGGTAGCGAAGGTCCCGCAAGCCAGAACCTTTTGCGAGCATTAAGTTGAAAGATTTATCACGGCCAATTATAAGAAGTATGCAACTGAGCATTAAAGCTCTCAACTGTCGTAATTATTTTAAACTGGAAAAAATACAATTTTATCACGTGAACATGGTATATATGGATCTACACGATAGATCTATAAAGACGAACATGTCATATTCTCGGATTTGGATGAATTGGTTGTGATTAATTGAAAGGTTGGCAGTCATCATAGCTGATTTCTTGTTGAATATAGGTACATTGTATCTCGAGACAGCAGTTGTGACCGCCAACCAGTGCTTAAAGTGTGGAAAAATAAGTGCCTGGACGCCCCTTATCTTTCCAAAAGAAGTGCCTGGACGCCACTTACATTTCCAGTCATTGCTGGCCAATAAGTGGCTGGACGGCGTTCAGATTTTAAAATAAGTGCATGGACGCCGTCCATGACCGTCCAGCCACACTTTAAGCCCTGCCGCCAACCATATTAAACCCATAATGTTTATGCCATTGGGATGTATTTTAATGTAAGACAAAACTATGACAGCAAGTCTAGTGCTGTCTATGTACAATTATGCATGTCTCGACACTCATCTGACTGACAAATCTTACCGTTCGTGACGCTCACGGATCTTCGCTACCTGCAGTTCTCTAGACTGCGCCATTTTCTTGCTGAATATGTAGGCTGTAAGTTTACGACGCAGGTCCCTATACGCTCTCAACGAAGGCCTGTTCTCATGCAAGGCTGTCAACTCTGTCGAGGTGTCCTCGCGCCAGCTATTTTCTTATAAGATATTGTTATAGTAACTTCGCTATACATCACAACATGAGTATATAATTATAGGCCTATACACGACTTATGTGCACGAAACAGTTGTTTTTAAAATTTGCGGCGTATTGACATGGTCTAGTGCCCCAGTTACTTGCTGGGAGTTGCTATGACCTGTAAAATATGCTGGCGGGCATTGGTTCAATGGGCTATACAGGCTCAGCGCTGCGTGTTATATAGCCTACATGTAGGGCTATCTGCATTAGCATGGGCGGACACTTAGGGGTGGGGGACTATTTTTGTGATGGAGAGCGAAGATGCTCATATCCCATCAAAATATAAGAAATATTTCATAAATATCGAGTGTTATCCACTGTTTATCCATAATGAACAATTATATTATATTGTTCAGATGACAGCTTAACGACAGCTTAAACCATGAATATCAGCATTGAAAAATGAGCATCTTTACTAATTTAAATGGCAGCTTAAAATGCTGCCATCGAAGTGTGGAAATTTGAAAACTTAAGCAATTGACACGCACACGCGCGCACACGCGCTCACACACTATAGCTGTGGTTCTATAACACATAGGCCTACTCTAGAAGTGGTTCTAAAACAGACCATGCACAGCAGTGGTTCTAAACCATACTGTAGCAGTGTTTCTATAACACGCACTAAAATTATATAGCAGTGGTTCTCACACATACTATAACTATATGGCTGTAACAAACCATAGACAGGGTGGGCAAAAAACCTTACAGTTTTGCCAATATCTTGGCCAGAAGTTAGAATTTTCTAATAAAATTTTACAGGCTTATACGCAATTCATATTTACATGAAACGGCCAAATTTCACCAAAACATTTCAAACAGAACAAAAGTTATACCACTTTTAGGGAGGCCACCCACCGTTTTTTGACGATTTAAAAACGTAACGCAACAGAAAGTAGCAAAAACACGATTTTATTAAGTCTCATCTCAAATAAAATTGGTGTCAAATAGCCTTGATATTGCCAGATTCTCATTATTTTTACTATTTAAAAAAGAAACAGGGTACCAGCGTAGCTGCACGTCACTGTGAAGTCACTTAGTAAAATAACAATCAAGTTGGTAAATAAGAAATCTGTCAGATTAATAATTTTGCCATTGAAGCAATGAAATGCAAATTTATGAAAAAAATGGCCAAGGTGTCAATGACAGACAAAATGCATATTCAGACACCTCTTGAGCAAGATCCTGGAGATAATTATAAGGCTATGAGAACGTTTACTCTGATAAACAGTGAGATCGCAAAAATTAAGAGCTAAGCTGAGAGTTAAGAGATTTGCTGTGAATGAAAGGAGATCGGCGCAATGTTGATTGTTCTGGTTTCATTGAGAAAGCTAATGGCCCCAAATCTCCGGATTTGAACCGTATGGATTGATAATCAATTGCGGAGAGCTATATATGCTGGAGAAATATTACAATCTGCAACCAAAACCAAGAGCGGTAAGAGAATTGATGAGCACATTGGAGTTGATATGGGAAGATTTGCCTTTGGAACGCATCAACAGGGCCATCAAGCACTTTGGAAAGAGACCCAAAAGAAGTTTTGGCACTGGTCGTGGGCACATTGAACACAAGTTGCGAAGCACTATCAAGTTCATTTGACAACATTTATTTGAGATGTGACTTAATAAAATCGTTTTTTGTTACGTTTTGTTGCGTTACGTTTTTGAATCGTCAAAAGACGGTGGGTGGCCTAAGTAAAAGTGGTAGGCTATAGCTATTGTTCTGTTTGAAATATTTTGATGAAATCTGGCCATCATGTGTAAATATGAATTGTCTTTAGAACTGTAAATAATTTCATTTCGAAATTCTTACTTTTGCCACGTAGGTTTTTTGGCGTATACCCTGTATATAGCAGTGGCTCTAACATGAACTTTATACGTCTCCTGAACCACTCATAGCCGTTGCTATGCTACATGTATATTGCTACATGTAGGTTATGTTCCCCACATCACGTCTTTATCTCTGAATACCACAAGCAGTCTATAATCATATAGGCCACATTATACTCTTTCCGTTAGCCGTATGCCCGTTCGGCGATTTCAGGTTGCTCCTACTTTAGGCTACCTACTTCACGGTGCCGATAATTTGAAACCGCGTTACACTGGGGTAGGATGAAATCCAGATACAGTTCAATATAACTTTGAAGGTATAAATTATATTTAATCTATGTATGCACCCTCTACAGTTTTAGGTCACCCTCAAAACTTCTGTCCATTTATCCTGATTTAAATAATGTTATGATTATGGCATAGGACATATTTTTTATGGTCAAGGGGCATAGGGTCTGCCTGTTTTCTTTTTCTATGGCATTGTTATCGATCGTCAGTTCCCTCAGTATTAATGCAACGTTAAACTCCTCTTTAGCACTGATTACGTTGAGTGGTACTGGTATACATATAGGCTTTGTTGTAGCCACATAGCTGCCACATTTATCTCGCAGCAACTAGTCACTGTATGTTAGTATCCTGACTGTTTATTATGATGTTTCCGAGTCTCTAATCCTTTGTAGATTGTGAGGAATTATTGCTGCAATAATATGCTGCTTCTATTATTTATTACTATTATTATTATTATTATTATTATTATTATTATTATTATTATTATTATTATTTAGTATTATTACCATTTATGATGATTTAATATTACAATTTTATTATTATTATTATTATTATTATTATTATTATTATTATTATTATTATTATTATTATTATGAAAAAACCATCATTTATTTTCAAAACCAACAGAGCAACATCAACTGGCTGGAACTGATTAACGGTGAGCACTAGGCTAGACACTAGCAAAATGTGCTAATTGTATTCCCACAGATGCATGCAAAGCCTAATACATAATGCAATTATTGTTGGTATGGCTGGTCGTCCTCGACTCCGGTTGGTTGTGTGAAAGTGCCCCTGAATGCTATGGCGTTGAATCTTTGAGTGCATATCGATAGCCGTTGGAATAAGTGCACAGTCTCACGAGGGTCACCAGAAGCGGCGGTCATACGGCGCCCCAGCTCAGACAGGAATTCGCGACCTGACCGATTGATGGGGCCCAGCGATTCGATGGCGATGGGGACGAAGTCGTGGGTGGCCGGGAGTGTTGAATATTTGGCGCACTTCCGGTTTGCGGCGTGTTCGGCTGCCCCACCGGGCATTGCAGCCGAAATGTTGAGGTAGGAGGCAGCACAGGTGTGGATGGATGTTGCATCCCATGCGACATACTTGCCCCTCGCCCAGGGAACCAGTGTTGCTCCGTCCGGTCTCTTGCCATCCGTGCGGATCAGGCAAATAAACATAGTGCAAAAGGAATCAGGAAAAAGCTAACAGCTTATTATTAAAGTTATTATTATTATTATTATTATTATTATTATTATTATTGTTATGGAGATCGAGTCACAAAGGCAATTATGACAACGCATGCAAATAAAACCAAAAGAATCAGGAATGAACAGTTAATAAGATGGCAGTGGCTGCTTTTCGAATGTGCCCCTGCAGGCAACAGCGTTGAATCGCTGGATGCAGACAGAAAACCGTTGGAATAGGTAAGTTGTCTCTTTATTATTATTATTATTATTATTATTATTATTATTATTATTATTATTATTATTATTACTATTATTATTATTATTTTTGTTATTTAGTATTATTACCATTTATTAATATGATTTAATATTACAATTTTATTATTATTATTATCATTATTGCATTGTATGTTTATCCCTATTACTTTCAGTTATGTTCTAATTAATTAAGTATTAGTTAAGTATTAATACTGACTTGCACTAAAAAATAGTCTTGGAGCTAGGGGTCAGGGTTATATACATGTAAGCTGTTAGCTTTTTCCTGATTCCTTTTGCACTATGTTTATTGAGACATGTTTATACTATTTGACTTGTGTGTGTGTGTGTGTGTGTGTGTGTGTGTAGGTGTGTGTGTGTGTGTAGGTGTGTGTGTGTGTGTGTGTATGTGTGTGTGTGTGTGTGTGCAATAAACAAAGTTCATTCACGTCAGCAGGTAGACGATATTTCGAAGGCATTGGCGGTGCTACCATAATTATGTCGCGACAGGTCACATCACCTGCTTATCTTACTTGTGCCAAAAATTCTGCGGGGCTTTTAATATCTTCCTGGCATCTGCTAAATCATTCCTATGACTTTGACACGATTTGCTAAAATTGCATGACTGTCCAAAAGTTACCAGACTTAAAATATTTTATCACGGATGCATAGCATACGTAGCACGGTCCGCAAACCAGGACAAAACGATTGAGTCGGGTCCAAGCAATATGGTCGCTAATCGCTATGCATGGCCTTTATTTACATTTAGGTCTACAACTCAGGGTGTCAGCAAAAAAATAATCTATGTTGATAAATTGTAGCAGCAGCTTGTATTTTAATTCGCCAGAGTGCGACAGTATACACAGTTTCAACAACTACTTTGCTGTCGCTGAGTTTCGAAAACTAAAGTCTTCGATGAAGCAGAAAAGTATATAATTTCATTCTTTATAACCTAAATCAAAGTTGTCCTTCATATTTTGTTTGCAGGTGAAAAATTCAAAGCGATGCAACTCTGGGCAAAAATAGGCGGATAGGAGATTCAGGTTGACTTCGAATGAAACCATACAATTGCTGGAATAGCAATCAGCGTGCATGGAATAGAATTTCCTTCTGGCATGAAAGTAGAAGGTCTTGACTGTGTGAAATTTAATGCCGAATGATGAAGCAGTTCTATCTGACCGACAGTAATAGTTAAGACACAAAGGTTGTTGTGTTTAGTCCTTTTATAAACAGACTGTTTGTCGCTTTAGCGATGGAAACTCGACGCGATTGCATCCAGATTGCATCCAGATTGCATCCAAAGGATTATTGCAGGGATAATCACGAACCCATGTTGCGAGCGAAGAACTGCAAGAAGGTTCTGTTTTCCTTCAAAGACTAAGAGACGACATGTACACCCGTAGCCTATCCCCATAAGAAAACCAGTTCTGTTCCATGAGAAATCCGCTCCAAGTCTAAAAGAACAACAGTATAGGCCTATAATTATTGAGTTGGTCCTCAGATTTGTTAGGCGACAGCCTCAGGTGTGGTGAGTTGGCAACTTCCCTTTGTTGACCTCCAGTAGAGAACAGACAACGTGTATGAACTCAATTCGCACTCAACGACCCATGTGACATGAGGTCAAAGGCAATGTCATACCCGTAGTCTGTCTGCTATTACCCCCGCATACGAGTGTGGTTGCCCAGTCTTCACCTCACCGTCTAATCTTTCACCGACGTTGCACGGTGCTCAGCTGCCAATGGAGGATAATCTCAAAGCATATTCTGCTTGGGAGGAGATCTTAAGCCCCTACTATATCGGTTGATATAGTAGGAGCAGGGTGAGAATTGCCAGGAGTTAAGGTTTCAACCCCAGTCTTTCTTAGAACCCCATAGTAAAGTTTGTTTTTCACGCCCCAATTCCCAAGTGGATCATAGTCCAACACCGAGTTATTTTTCCTCAATTCTCACACTGACCATAGGAGCTTTCTCAGATTACCGCCCGCTTTCAAGTAACATTTATTTTCTTTGTTCCCGCTCAGTTTCGAATACTACAAGTAACTGAGAAGACTACCAACCTGAATTAATCGCTTCTGAAATACATTAAAAGATATTTCTTACTTATTTGCGTAACCCGTTGGAATCTTAATAAACTTGAGGTTAACTAAAGAGTTCTAGATAGAACATAACAAACAAACCTTTTTTATGAGAACACTGATGATAGTAGTAAGCAGTCTTATTTTTCATGCAGTTTATTCCTGGTTTCGGTGTGGCAATAAGCGAAGATACTACATAGGCTAACTCTGTCATTCTATAGGCCTATGCTAGTCAAAGGTTCATAATCTCAAACTAAAATTGATGAATTGCTAATGAAAAATAACTGGAATATGCACTGGACTAAGTTTCTTCACGGAGTATATTCACTACACTACACTACACCTCTGCAGGCTACATGCTTCATTCTGCCAAAGTTCCTCATGCTCTACTGCATTTGTAGTACACAGTGCGCGTGAACCGCGGACCACCAGTGAACACTGAACAGCAAGCGTGACTCTACATAGACCGTGGCGGGATGTCACCCAATGTTTCATGTAGCCTAAGTCTTATATTTATGTGTTTAGATTCATGTAGCGTAATATCATTCTGCTGTCACTGATCAGGTTCAAGCTGACACTATAATATATATAGGACTATAAGATTGTAATGTCAACGTCACTCTTCATATAATATTTTTGAAATTCAAGATACGTGTACCCACACACACGCACACATACATGAGCATTATTAAGTACATCTATACTGACATAATATTTTTCTTTACGTTGTGAGTCTTTGTAAATGCCATGAACAAATTGTTTGTGTTGTTGCGTCTGTGTTAGCTTTAGTACTTCTAATAAACGAATTGATTGAAAATGAATTGATTAACTGTCTATGCAAGTAAACATACATACATACATACATACATACATACATACATACATACATACATACATACATACATACATACATACATACATACATACATACATACATACATACATACATACATACATACATACATACATACATACATACATACATACATACATACATACATACATACGTACGTATACATACATGCATACATGCATAGATAAGTACATACACAACGTAGGCCTAGTTTCAGCTCCGAGTGAAGATGTTTAAGAACCACGACGTACTCTATAAAGACAATAGAAATAGAATAGTAAAAACAATTTAAAGCAGGTGTTAAGCCGCAGTGCGCCCCGAGTAGCCTATGTCTAGGTTCATTGTACAAACCAAATGAAGCCATTGATGTAGAAAATCCAATAAATAATATACTATTTTTAAGGTCTTATTGAATTTTTTTGAGCAAGTTCTTGTTACCAAGATCTCTGTGTATGCTGATTACTCTTGGGAAAGAAACTATCTTGCAGATGCACCGGATTTTAGCTTTAGCCTCTGAATATTTCAAAAGAAATTTCCGCTTAGGACTCTGTAGTAATGTTTCCCACAAATTATTCTGCAAAATGCGATTCCAGAGACTGTACTGTTCTTCGTTTAGCGCCTATTAAGAAAACTCACGCACGACAATTAGTTTTGAACAAGTATTTTTACAGATCGGTTTTTCACATGCAGTGCTTTTATTAAAATCGAAGAACTAACGATCAGGAGATGAGACCTAGTGCACCCTAGTCGCGTCACTGAAGCAGCTAACTGCAGTTGCAATGTCGATGACTGGAGCAAAGAAGAGCCAGTCAAGAGCTCATCTATAGATAGGGGGGCTGCTGCGGCGTGATACAGCGTCTGTAGACGCAGTTGTAGTAGCTGACTCCCCGTTGCCCGTAGCAGTTAGTTCTGATGCACAGCTGCAACATGTCCGTGTACTGCCACCTCTTGTGTCGACTTGACTCCGCTGCCGTCGATCCGGCCGACGGGGTCCGCCAGCGATGACTGTAAACTGGACATTGTTCTTGGATACAGGCCACGTAGTCGGACTGGTCAGTAGTCTCGCCGGACAGGCATTGGTCAACGATGCATTGGACAAAGGACATACGAAGCCGATTCGTCAGCGCCTCTGTGGCTGGACTACGAAAGTCGAAGCTGGCAATAAAAATAAACAGTGATTAACATGTTTTACTGTTGCCTGTTTATAAGCATTAAACCACTTGTAATTCTATAATTTGTCTTTCATTCTCGTTTCCGGATTCAAATCCAAATTATATGGAAATATGTTGGCTACGTGTGCCTGGCGTGTAGTAAGCTATTATTTCTATTGCGCCACGATATCACAATAGCAGCAGTAACCTAAGTAAAATGAAAAACCTTCAGCAAGTGGCGCTGAATTTCAAAGGTCAATCCAAACGTTGTCATAATTATGGAACCGCTGAATCCGGATTAGTCTTTTTACATGATATTTGGCATTTGTAAAAGTGCAATGTGCAATACTACACAGGTGAACCATGAATAGATTACTTAGTCTAAGTACCATTGAATACATGGAAAGTAGTCTATACATAGCAATCGAACAGTCTTTATTATTTAGGCTTAATTTTAGGTGACCCGTTCTAGTGATGCCCGTTGGCGAAACATGAAATAAGCCAATTTGAAACTTGTTTACATCTGCTAGTTAAAGTCTATCACAGGTGTGAAAAATAGATTTGGCACTGGCAGACAAGTGCAAAATTGAAAATGATTCCAATGGTAAATTTTTGCAAAAACTAATTTTTTTAAAGAAAATGAAGTAGGCCTATTAGGCGAGTTTAACCAAGTCATAGACTTCTAAATCGCAAGTCTAATGGGAGGCTAGTCCATATAACTATAATTACGATAATTTGTTGTGAATCTAAATATAGATATTCCAGGTTATTCCTGTTGCTATTCACACTTGAGTTAAACCAACTTTCAGAACAACTAACACGCCTCTGAATATACGAGCGATTTTGGTTAGATAGTTATGTTAGGCTTAATGTTTCAATGATAAATCTCACGTGTAGACTACGTCATTAGTTTAGGCCTATAAATATATGGCAGCAGGTTAAGCTAGCACACTGTTGAACGCTGTTTACAGCAAAAAATGGGTTTCAAATAATGAATAGCGCACTGGGTCTAATAAAATATTGACTTCGTGTTCATTCTACCATACTAAAGTAGCTGATGCTGTCCCCATTTGTACTGCAGCATGCTAATTCTCCTCTTGTGCGTAGGCGTAAGTCCTTGTAAGCCATACATTTGAGGGCCCACCTTTACAAAAATTTAATGACTGACCATTGGACACAGTCAAAGAAGTCGCTCCCTGATGCCGAATTTTAGCCTGAGGAGCCCGACGACAAACTGTGACAAGCATGCATCTCTGTATCACTGACCAATGTCGACGACGACGGCCAAAGAATAAGAAGAAGCGCTCAATGGTTCAGCTATAAATAGACTGTGGCAGCAGCATCGACGCTGCGTCGACCTTTGTGCAGAGATTAGACTAACGACGAGTCTGATTCATTTTCGGTGAGTTACAGTGACGCCACCTACGAAGACCTCAAACATTCTTTAGGCAAACGGAACACTCGGTGTGGGTGGAGAGACAGCAATTAACGCACCGCCCGTGAAACGACAGATGTCTCAGTTGCCGACAGTAACGACTAACGACCGAACCTTGCAGACGGTGTTAGGATCTCTTCAACGCCCTCCTGTGGACCTTAAAATCGCCATCCAAATGTTTAGATATAGGTATACACCCAAGCGTATTCAATTCATCTTATTTTCAACCTAAACTAAAACCTAAAAAATATTTCTCATGCAGTCGGCTGTCTTTCTATCGTCTCTACGTGTAATCAACAGCCTCATAATCATCATCATCGTCGATCCGAAGACCTCATTGTGGCAGTTTTTAACCAAACGATAGGTCTATAAATTTGCCATAGTTCTTGTATGAGCATAACATGCAGATTATTTTTTGAGTAATTTGGCCGTTGTCATCGTCTTCCCCACTAATACTCTATCAAAAATATGTCTGCTGTAGTACATTCATTAATGAATGACTTAAAGAAGATTAGATGAAGACAATTGCACATGTATTGCCCACCTACTTCCTGTATTAGACTATAGTCTATAGTCACTGTGTCTTCAAATCTTTTAAGATGTCCATTTTGTCAATTGGTCATGGGATTACATTATATAACGTTTCCTTAACTTTCTTAAAGCTGTGGGTAAAATATCACTATGGTTTTCTAAATAATCTTACATGTGCATCAAATTCATTTTCTTTTGTAATTTTTGATAGTGGTGAGAAAAAGTTAACTAAAAAGTTGTACGGGTAAGCTTTTAGTTAAGCTAGTTGAGGCACAAGTTCGACTGAAAAATAGTTCAGTTAAAACGGTAGTTCAGTCAATACTTATTAGTTAATAACTAGATATTTTGATTAACATTGTTTAATTATTATATAAACAAGTGTCAGTAACAAAATCAGCAACTGCGCAACCATCTACATGCATGCATTGCAATGAACAGTGAACGTTGTCTGCAACTCAATCTGACGTTTAGGTCTACTTAATTATTAACCCTGGTGTTGCCTATATGCATAGAAAATGTAGGGGCAATGTTTGCAAAGAAGAACATTATTTTGTAATTAGTTAAGTTGCAAAAAGTAATAGTCTTTAGTCGCTACTTGCTTCACTGATTGTTAGACTGAAACGCCGATACCGAATATCTGAAGATATAGCTTCTTTTCATACTATCCAGATACAAATTCGACTGTGGTCTTGCTGGTGCTGATCATTTCTGTCATGACTCATTTGTAATCAGAGTAACTGATTCTATTATTGAGTCTATTGAAATGCGTTACATTGCATGATGCATCGTTGTATGCATGCATTATCAAAATATCTTCACTATTTTAGATTTCACTCGTCAAACTTTCTGACGACCTTTTTTGTCATTTGGTCGAAATCTCATGCATAGATTTCGCTTTTTAGGGGGTTGATCATGGAGATATTTCATTTTTGGATCTTAACCCTTTACCGTTTCATTTTTAAAATTTAAGCCCGTTTTCAGCGGATATTCTCGGGGCAAACGTGTAGAAGATTACAAGACCGGATGGCCTTTTTAGGGGGCTTAGTCCCTAGCCCCCTGTCACCGTTACTCCTGCCTGCGATAGAAAAGATCACTTTAAACTTTAGCAGTTTTTCATAACTCCTGCAGACTTATTCTGAAGAATTCAGAGCATCTAAACGAGCACAGTGTGTAGGCCTATGCATACACTACACACAGATAGTTGAGACGAGCAACAGCAAGTCTTTTGCAAAGCCGCTTTTCCAGCAGCAAAAATAAAAGCCGCTCTGAAAATCAGATGTCAGGATATGATGGCAAGTCTAATTGAAAAACGATTGAGATATTACAAAATTTAATATGGTTCGGAGAATATAGGAGGGCATTTGCGACGTCATGAGGCGCATGAAAGCAAGCCAGGTAAGTGTTTGAGGACTAATGAGGAGAGAATGAATGCCTGCTGAAAGAAGAAGTAGGTCGAGGAAGAGGAATTGACATCATTATTGTGCTAAGACAATTGCAATCCGGGCATTTCGTTCAGGTGGTTGTTTCAAATCGAATAATATATAGGGATATATGAAAAATTGGTTGGCAAGATAACTTATGAAATCACGAAGCATAGAAAGGACGAGCGGCTAAGCTTTTGATTACCTTCACTGCATATAGATATAGAATAGATCGTATATAGGCTAAGTCGCTTGCACATGCATTATGCAATGAAGGACTATTAGGTATACATACATATTACATAAATACAAACATAATTCTATATATAGACTCTATGTATACTGCGTAGCTGTATATAGTGTATACACATATGCATAGGCCTACATTCATTGAAATATTCGGCTATATATCCGAGACAATCACGCTGCGTTTAAGCATGCAGAGTAATCACAAATGGACGGAGGTTCACAATGCAATCAGGCATATCGAATTTATTTTAAAGCTATCAATTTTATCGTCAACAACAGTGGAATTGCTGCATAAAATAATAATAACCGCTGATGCTCCTTTTTCAGAAAGTCATCCCAAAATGACAGAAGGCTTCTGCTTCATCTGACACTTGATGCAATAGTAAAAACACCGGGTTACTGACCACAGCATGAACCACAGCATGCGTATTAAAGGTCTTCAATATTATACATGCAACCATGCATTATTGCATATGTGTATGCATGTAGAAATAAATATATTATGTATACGCTAAGACAAAAGTAGCCTACACGCGAAAGACAGACGTATGTATTATGTAAGACATAGGCATACATTCTTTTGTCTCAGACCTCAGTCTACTCTTTGTATGTCTATACAAAGCCCACATCCGTTCGTCTGTTCGTACGTCCGTCCGTCCGTTCGTCCGTCCGTCCCTTAATCCTCCCTATACACGTCTAGCCTCGACTGTTGATCAGCGTTTGAAGCTGGACATTAATTACAAGTGTCATTTAATCGCGTTTGAAGAGCCGCTGATATTTCCATATTTCCGCGGCTACGTGTATGAGTCCAATAGCTGCAATAGACGAAGGTCAACGGTTTAATTAAGACGCCCGATGTTCTTAAAAGAACGACGAACGAATCCATGTCGATTCAACGCCGTACGGTGCTGCGCGACGGTTTACGCGCAGCAGGGTGTTCAAAAAATCAGGACCATAATTATCTGCATTAACCACTCAACGAAGCGATAGCAGTTGTCCACGTTGATCTTTGTACAGAAATAGACTCAAATTTGGGCGTCAGCGTGTAAATTACGAACTCTGTGACATTTGTGGTTTTGTATACAGTTGTCGAGGTCAGCGAATTTACCTACATGTACATGTTCAAGAAGCGCTTTAGACTAATTTCGCTATATTCTTTTGTGCTATCAGGCTGGGTTGCCTCTTATCATCTTATGGGCCTTTCTTGAACAGACGCTAAATGCAGGTCTATATATACTATATAGTCTATGCATATTGGCCATTACAATCACAAAATAACAAACGTAACATCATTAAATGCTTTATAGGCGCTCATTAAATGTTTTATAGGTGCTGAACGCTCACAGTGATGGTTCATGGCCCGCTGAACAACGGTTTGCATGACGAACAGTTAGGAAACAACCCTGCCATAAATTCGAATCAGCAGAATGTCCCCGGACAAAATGTCCCCGGACAAAAAGTCCCAGAATAAAATGTCCCTAGAAAAAGGGTAGGGCTACCTAGAACCCAGCTCATGGGATGCCTATCAGCAGTGGCATGAAGAGTCTGTCTAGCAGAGAACTGGCTTTTCCAAATGTGTGTGAATGCTTTATTGATTTTCAATAGAACAGAATATTCTTTATTAACCAACCAATTGCAAACTGCAGTTTGGTTTACCAGATTTTAATAAATAAACAGTCTAATTCTTGCATGAGAAATGTACAAATTCACCAAGGAGTTTTGTGGACTATTCTAAGCTTATACCGGGGCGGGAGCATGCCGTACAAAACATGTTTTTAGATTTAATAATAGGCTACTGGCAATGAATCTTGTTTGCACAAATGACTGCTGTCAAAATACAGTTTGATCGGAACTATATTAGATTAAAACATTTAGAAAAGCATATAGACTATGACCTAAACAGAAGGTTTATAGATTTAACAACGCTGACAATGAATCTTTTTTGCACAAATGAATGCTGTCAAAATACAGAAGGACTCGTGAAAAAACGTGCGATTTTATGTTCTTTAAAGGGATTTTTTGTCCTTGGACTTTTTGTCCCGGCACATTTTATCCGGGAAAATTTTATCCGGGAACTTTTTGTCCGGGGACTTTTTGTCCTAGCACCGTTAATTTGCTATACAACTATAGACAAGTAAATATATTGCGTTGTGCAATGCACGAAAAGCATGTTTTGTCCAAATGAATAAAAAGTGTTTCAATATCATCGCGCGTCTTAGATGACAAGCCAAGGTTAATGTTCGAACGTGTCAATGCCCCCTCCGTAACAATTCTCAGAAGCGTCGTTCTGCGATTTCAAGGATATTTCGACTGAAGCGAAGTCAGGCAGAAGTCAGAAGAAGTCAGAAGAAGTCAGAAGAAGTCAGAAGAAGTCAGAAGAAGTCAGAAGGAGTCAAAAGGAGTCGCACGAAGTCAGTAATTCAACTCCATTGTCTTTCTTCTACATGTGTTATTTGTTCAACTGAGCAACAAATGAAGTCGTTACCAGTATTGTATGTCGTGTATATCAGTGCTATATTATATCTGAGTTCATGTTCCTAGGATAAAATGCAGCAGAAATGATCTTCCGTGTTTACCTGCATGCAGCCTGCCTCTTTCTTCAGGCACTGAATGAAACTGCACGAATGTTTGCTATGATATCCAGCAGGGGTTATTTTAACGTGCAGCTGGACACAAAGTGTGTAGTTGGGATAGAGATTTGTGCAGTTGAAAACCAGATCTTGTGCAGTTACTTTTTGCCTAGTTTCGTGAACCGACGAGAAGTTAGTAGTAAAAAGTTGGACACAAACATGATAGTGACAGCCCAAAGTGAACATCTTTGAGACGGTTTATTTGGGTGATATTATTTTATGTTCAGGAAAAGAGCAGGCCTGTTGAAGTTTGGCGTGAACTATAATAGATATGGTGATTACATGCAGTTTTCAAGTCATGCATTAGACCGATACGGCGAAGGTCACCCGTGTGCATGAAGTAAGAGCGTGGAAAATGGGTGATGTAATCGAAGACAAGGTTCTGCTAAAAATCACGCATAGGCTGCAGACAGAAGAATTTGCAGTAGGCTAAATGTATAGGAGAAACTGGGGGAACTGGCCTAGTTAGCTACACCGGTAAGCGAGAGTGGCATTCGTCTGTTGGTTGCAACGGACTGCGGTTCAAGCCTCGGGCTGGGAGTTGACATTCAGAGATTTAAATATCTCGGGCTAGCACGCGTGGGACGCAGAGGCGAAAGCTCCTGCGGAGCGACCTTGGGCAAGTTGCATACCCATCATTGTCTGTTGGGAAGGCATCGGGAAACCACCTCACTCATCTCATCCCCAGGGGCGTAAAGCCAATGAACCTGCCTTCGGGCAGAGCACCATCATCATCAAATGTATGGGCGGATGCAGATTCAAGGCCTGCGGTAGGTTGATATCCTGGTAAAGTTGTACAGGCCGGGGTTATCCCTCATACCATAATGACAACTTCTTGGCCATCGTAGTCGACTTTCTCCTGTTTTTGCCGCTTACTCTGATAAGCTGAAGCAGGAAGGGGCGTAGACAGTCAGACGCATAAAGCAAAATCGTCTACTAAATTATAAACACCCAAGTATCTAACTGGAGACAGGCGATGAAAAGAAAAGAATTAATCAGGCAGACATCCAGACTGTGCTAGCCTTTCAGCCACACAGGCTATCCAATACATACATACATGATGTAGGATTGTAGGTCAATGCATACTCAAATTTTCTTCCAAATTCTCCATATATCCCCATATTACACGCACCCTTTTTGAGTTTATGTGATCCCATCCAAAAATCACCATCCTCAGCACGTAGGCCTATGTTATTGAACTAGCATCTCGCACAGGGGTGTAGACTTAGATGGGATAGGATCAAGGAACGGAACCCGGAACTTGTAGTGGTGACGGAGATGCTTATATCTTATATCCCCCAAATATTTCAGAAATATTATCACAAACGTCATTATAGATTTCTACGGTGTTATCCACTGCTTGTCCACAATTATCAATTTTGATACAGATGACAGCCTAAACTGCCACCATTACGTTGTGTAAATTAAAAAAAATTAAGATAGAGGTAGGGGGAATTATTCAAGTCTTAAACTACGTGTCTGAGTACCAAATTATGATTGAATGTGTCAAGGTAAGAAGCCTAAAATGCTATTACAACAGTGGGCAAATGACGGGTTTTTTTCAAACAATGGACGAGAAAAGAAAATTATGAGTACTTTTTCAAATGACAGCTTTAAATGTCAGATTAGCAGCGTGCAAATGAAAAAAATAAACAATAAGGAGGAGACTCTTTAAACTCTAAAAAACATAGCTGTCAGCATTTAAAAAGAGCAATTTTGTTCAGATGACAGTTACAGTGTGGACATTCAGAAATGTAAACAATGGGAGGGGTATTTATTGAAGTCTCAAACCATGCCTTTTGGCGTGAAATTTGTGAGCAATTTTGTTAGGATCACAGTCTAAAAGTTGCCATTATAATGTTGTAAAAAATATTTAAACAATGGGACGGGACACTTTTTAAAGTCCTAAACCATGACTATCAGCACTGAAATGATGAGCAACCTCGCTAAATTACAACTTAGAATACCACCAGTGTAGTGTGGAAATTTAAAAAAATTGAAAATGGGATTGGTGCATCAGCTTCCAAAACCCCTACCCAGCATTTCCTATCGTGCATGAATTGGAAAGTATTGTCCTTCGGTCGCTCGTTCGTTTCCACAAACCCAGGACCAAGTCTGCGGCTATGTTCACACAAACATTCTGATTCTCACGAATGAATGACACCAGAGCTTGCAGCATATAAAATTTCCAGCAGTCGTACCCTAAGCTAAGCCATGGTGTGGTAAAATGTCATTTACATGTAAATCGGCGACGTGGATCCTGGTAAAAACTGCTATTAGCCTAAACAGTACATATTCGTGTTGATGTGGGTGTCAGTATAGGCCTATCGATCAATAATGACCATTTGGGATGCTTGCTAATGATATTTATCGGTCTTACATCGTATTTTGCAGTTAGTGGGTTATATTTTATACAAAATTTGAAATTAGCTCAAAGATTTTATTTCTTGGGTAAATATCTCATCTTGTCTGCTAGCTTTACCTTTAGCAAAACAATATCAAGTTGATCTTAATGACCAGGGTTTCAGAGCAGAAAGGCAACATTTAGACTACCCTTACATAGACCTACTAGCGAAACTTTGGAAGTGTCCAGGAACATGGGACCATTTAACTTTATTACACTTAATCTTTCTGAGCTATTTCCAATTCCAGCAACAGCAGAGTATCTGTAAGGGATCTTTAAGGAATCTCTAGTTGATTAAGGATATTGAAAAGTCTAAACGTCTAAGAACGTGTAGTTGATTTCATTCGTTAATTCATATTATGGAGATTTTTCCATAATGAACTTTGAGTCAAACATTGTCATAACAATTGATTTTGATCATTAATATGAATTTTTATAAAGTCGGAAAATCTTAATATTCAAACATCTAAAGCTCCAGTCGAAGGCCAAGTGCAAAGCACCAGCTTATTAACGAGCGCTCACCAAAAGCTGCTTCAGCTTTGGGGGACAAATCTCTGGTCAAGGACTTTCTTATGTCCAGTCTCAAAATACATCATTTATGTGCAGTTGAGAAAATTCCTTAAAATAACCCCTGATATCCAGGCTGCAAGAATCCAGCTTGCGACACCATGTCCATGCTGATCTCAAATGCTGATTAAGACTGAGACTATACTTGAATCCATGGTTGGCTATCATCAGGGCCTCCGACAGGGGGCTACTGGGGCCATTTGGCCCCAGGCCTCACTTGATAAAGGGCCTCGGAATTGCGGAATTACATAATTATTTGTAATAAATAACTACTTAATTCAGTAAATCCTTATTAATTTTCAAGCAATAATTTATTGAAATGGAGAATTACGGAACTAAGGAGTTATTCATTGAAATGTAGGGTTATACAAATTCTAATAATTTCGGGTCGAAATCATTGACGTTAAATAATTGCAAACTGTAGACAAATTTTTCATAAATCTGTTATTAGTTGTAAAACTGAAAACTTGTCAACACTCAACAGTCTAAACTCTATCGTAACTCGTTACTCGTAGTCATAAGTCAAACACTCGAGCCTAAATAATTTTTAATATGAATATATAATCATCCGATACCCTGTGTATAGTGTAACCTACACAGTCCACTATTCTATAGCTATATAGGCCCATACATATTCTTACTTTCTTAGTCTCTTATAGTGCGGTGGTGTAGCCAGGAGTTGGGGTTTGGGGCAGCGTAGAAAATTAATGTGGTGGACTGGTGGTGGACGAATTCGAGGGGAATGAGGCCGATGAGGGCACGATTAGGGGCATTGTTTTTAACTTAGGAAATTGATATTTAATCTATATTAAAATAGTTTTAACAATATCAGTCAATTTGACAAAATTGACCACGATGTCAATTTTATTGAAAACATAGCAAATATTCCCCCCTAACTATTAGTCTATTGTATTACATATAAATATTATTTTAACTTAATCTCATAGGCTGCAGAAAGATGAAGAGATCATTCGAAAGTGGACATGAGAAACGAAAGAAATTGGCTCGACAAAAGGAAGCTGCTTCAGCAAGCCGAAAATTTCAAATTTCTTTGCACATCCTGATAATAGCAATAGGCTCAGCCAGACAGAAGATCTTCGAGAAATAAATATATCATAAACAGAAAGTGACCTTCGAGAGACTTTGATCAATCAATCAATCAATCAATTCGCTTTATTGCAACCAGAAAACAAGATGACATCAAAAACAGAAAATATGCATGCATTGGCTACAAAGGGGGCCCTAAAGGGATTGACATCCCGCTGGGGAGGGTCACCCAAGTAAGAAAAAATACCAAGAAATATTGTACAAGATAGCAAAAAAAATTGAAACAATTAAATCAAATTAGGTGATGACAGATTGCAAAAAGTTTAAATTGCAAATAGCATGTAGAGGAACAAACTTAACTATATACTTAAGTAGAACCTTAACTACAAGTGGTCATGTGCACTTCTAAGCAGACTTAGTGGAGGAAAGAAAAACACGAAGTCTCTTTTTAAAAACCTGCAGACTACTGGATTGACGAATATCAATTGGTATTTTATTCCACATTTGAGCGCCATAAGATTTAACAGTAAAACGCCTAGTGTTAGATTGAGCTCTGACAGGGCGATATGCAGATGAATTTCTAGTGAAATGCGAATGGATGTCAGAGGCGTGAGGGAGGTACTCTTGGAATACCGAAGGAAGGAGACCGTGTTCGAGTCGAAAGAAGAATTCGCAAATTTGGAGATCCTTTATCTGGTTTATTTTTAGGAGATGAAGCTCACTAAAGAAAGGGCCAGTGTGTTCCCATTTACGAATACCCGCTATTATACGAACAGCCTTCTTCTGTAAGATAATTAGTTTATGAAGCCTAGATTCGTATGTCGATGCCCAAACCAGGTTGCAATACGTGAGGTAAGGGTAGACGAGGGTATAATATAAATTCATTCTAATTGTCTTTGGTAAGATATAAGCAATGCGGGAAATAATACCAATATTCTTAGCAATTTTAGATGCAATTTGATTAATGTGAACTTTCCAGGTCAAGTTTTGATCTATATTCACACCTAAGAATTTCGTCGACTCAACTTGATTGATGGAAACATCATCAATAAGCAAACAAAGATTACTACTGGGGTTTATTTTCCGATGGGATTTAAATAAAATAAAGTTGGTTTTCTCAGAATTAAGGGTGAGTCTATTTGCAGAAAACCAAGCAGCTATGCTAGACAGCTCAATGTTCACAGTCTGAAACAACGTCTGCCAAGAGCTATTGGAGTAAAAAAGTTGGTATCATCAGCAAACAGAATGAAAAACATTGTAGGAGAGACATTGGCCAAGTCATTAATATAAAGAAGGAAGAGAAGTGGTCCGAGGTTGGAACCTTGGGGAACTCCATATTTGATTATCCCTAGCTCAGATAGGACACCATTACAGAGAACTCTTTGTGTACGGCTCTCAAAATAGCTGGCGAACCATCTGAGCTGTGTCCCCCTAATTCCATAGTAATCTAATTTTTTAAGCAAAATATTATGGTCTACGGTATCAAATGCTTTAGCGAGATCGAAAAAGACTCCCACTGAGTATTCGTTGTTTTCAATAGCCTTTGAAATCATGTCCTGCATACTCAATAAGGCCATGTAGGGGGAGTGACCCGGTTGAAAACCATGCTGAGATGGATAAATGATGTTAGAGTTTTTAACATAGCCATAGAGTCGATTATACATAAGTTTTTCATAGAACTTGGAGAAGTAAGGAAGAACGGAAATGGGTCTGTAATTGATTACATTGTCCTTATCACCCTTTTTTTAGTATAGGCACCACTTTAGCTATTTTTATGGCTTGTGGAACAATCCCATTACTAAAGGAACAATTTATTATTTCAGCCAGAGGTCTAGCAACTAAGGAAAGATTGGGGGCAGCGATACAGGGGTCAATGTCGTCAACACCTTTGCTATGCGTTAAACGTATATCACGGCCAATATCCATAATTTCCTCAGGGGAGACCATTAGGAGACCCATGGAATTCTGCCGAGGGGCCTGTAAGTAACTATAGTAAGGGAGAGGTGAATCAGGTATTTTCTTTGCTAAAGAATGGGCTATGTTGGTGAAGTAGTTATTGAAGCTATTGGCTATTTTTTCCGGATCTTTAACATTTTCTCCGTTAATTTTTAACGATTCGATTTTTGTCTCTTTATTCTCCAATTGCATTATGGAGCGAATGAGTTTCCAAGTCTTCCTTAGGTCTTCTTTATATTTGCAGAATTCGGATGCATAGTAATTTTTTTCTGCTTTGACTCTAATAGTCTTAAATTTATTCCTGTATACAATAAATTTATTTTTATTATGAGCATTTGGATTTTTTATATACTTTAAGTACAATGAAGCTTTCTTCTTGCTGGATTTGAGGAGCCCAGCAGTCATCCAGGGTTGCTTAAACCTAGGCACCTTAGCGTTACTTTTTTTAGACACTTTCGGGAACGCCTGATCATATGCGTTTTTATATTTTTCAATAAACAGTTCATACGCCCCGTCAGCATCTCCATTTTTGCATGCAGTGGTAACATTATCCCAATTACTATCAGCAAGTAGGGTTTTAAATTGTTCTGATCTTTCCTCGTTGATTATGCGATGGTCATAATAATTCGGGAAACTTCTCTTGTAATTACCAAATGCAAAGTGGGCGAATACTGGCAGATGATCAGACAAGTCAGAGATGATAATGGACGAATCAATCAGACTAGACCAGGCATTAGTAAATATGTTATCAATTAAAGTAGATGAGGTTGGTGTGATACGAGTGGGTTTCGTGATGGCTGGGAAAAAGTGATGAGAAGTCAAGTTATTATAGAAAATATTAGTTTCTTTATGTTCATTTACTTTCAACAGGTCAATGTTAAAATCACCTAGTAGGACAATATCTTGGGTTCCCTTGACGATATTGGAGAATAGTACCTCTATCTCAGTATTGAATTCTACTAAGTTTTGTCCTGGGGGCCTATACAAGACACCTACTAAACAAGTTGCATTAGGTAAATAAGTTTTTATAAAAAGACCCTCATAAGTTTTATGTTCTCTCTTTTCTTCGTACAATTGGAATTTAATGGTATCCCTAACAAATAAACCCACCCCTCCTCCTCCTCGATTCCCCCCTCTAGACTTATGTATAAATTTGTAGTTAGGTACATTAATAGTATCCTCCAATTCAGACTCCAACCAAGTCTCTGACAGAGCCAGAATAGAGACAGGCAGTTGATTGAGAATCTCACGGATTTCATCTAGCTTATGCACCATGCTACGACAATTAATGTGCATGACTGAAAAGTTAGCTTCAATAGACTCGAACTTAGCCTCCCAACAGGGGAATGTGGAGTAGGGACTGTTCCAAGTCGCATTTGTGAAATAGTTTAAGTCTGGGTCAGTGTCAGTATTGTTGAGCAAGATACGATTGCCCGACTCATCCCGAAACACCTCAAGTTCAAGATTCAGACCATTCAATTCTATCGCAGCAGTATCAATTGACTTAATAGTGTCATTCTGTTTAAATTCTTCATCGTCCTCGACAAAAGGGAATACTTCCCTGTTACAGCGTATGCATATCCAATTAACTAGATCATAGCGTACAACAGCGCTTTGAAAACAGCAGCCAAAGTGGAACACAGCGTGACACAATGAGCAGGTAATTACATCAATTGTTTCCTTAACTATATTAGGGCACAGACCACATAAAACCAGGTCATCACTATTCATAAACAAGAATGTGAACGGTGAAGGCCAGTAGTGGTGCACAACCGTTTCTCAATGTCAAAATGCAAATTATGAAAATAAGAAACGGGTCAAAATAACCAAAAGAAGAATAAAGTCAATGCTAGAATGCAGATAGCATGACTCATGTAAATTTAAAAGCAACACTAAATGAAAATATGCTACATTAACACTTGGAGAAGTCTTGAGAGGCAGGATCATACATAAAGTAAATCAAATTTATGTCATAAAAAAGGATAGAAAAAGGGAGAGAAAAAAAAATTGCACTCAATACTCAGCGCAGTCCAAGTTCCAAAAGGTCAAAGTCCCAGGAGGCATCAACCAGTCATCCGGAGAAGAGGACGAAAGAAAAGGATAAACTCCATCTTGTGCTAAAGTCGAAGTCTGTAACTTGCTGGCAGAGGAGCGATGTTGACGGATTGGTCAAAGAGGGTCAGGGCCGCAATCCACCGACAAAACACTTTACAGAGACGTTACTGAGGGGCAGCACGAGGTGTAGACTCGGAGTCACAGCATTCGCCCAGACTCTTAAGTGAAGGCAGTTTCAAAGCCTTTGCACCAGGTGCTTCAGAAAGTCTTATGTGAACCCTTCCTCCTGATGTCCAGGTTGAAAAAGCTTTCTTTTCCTTCACCAGTTTTCTGGCTCCTGCATATATTTGAGCGTTGAGCTGGGTGAGATGTTCATTGATAAATATTGTGGAATCTTCTCTGTCCCATCGTGACCTCCTCAGCGACAAACGTGCCATGTAGACTTGGTTCCTTGTCCGTTGGCTAATGAATTTGACGATAATTGGTCGGTGTTTGTCTTTGCCTTTACGCTGAATTCTGAATGCAGATGAAATGTCAGCTTCGGTAAGAGACAAACCGAGGCGAGCATTGCAGAGCGATATAACCGCTGTGGTTGCTTCGAGATCCACACGGCGGGCAGACTGACCGAATCCGTTGTCTCCCACTCCAGATTGCACGACTGTCTCCTCGAGTCCATGAATGACCAGATTATTCATCCTAGCATCGGCTTCGGCTAGATCCAGACGGGATTTCAAGGAGTCGTTTTCCTCTTCTAGGGCTTTCGTTTTACGGTCCTGAGACTCACAATGCTTTGTTATTATTTCACGACAGTGGCTTTCGACGAGTAGGTCCAATCTTGCAGAGTAGGCATCGACTAAACGATTAAATATAACTTCAATGACTGGCGTGAGGCTCGCTGTCAATCGCGTGAGAAGAAACTCCGAAACTCGGTCATCTTTAAGTTGTTCAAGCAAGTCGTCAACCTTCGTAACTTTTTTCGCCATTGTGTTCGCTTTCCAGATCTTTTAAACCAGTATAAGTTCAAGTTTGAGATAGAAATCCAACGTAGTTATGAGATTGTTATTCTTATTTCGCCCTATTTTCGCCCGCAACGCACTATTTCGCCATTTAACTTTACTTATCGAGAATTCAAACGAAACTTCAGACGCGCCAAAACATTCCTTAGTAGTAAATCCGAAGTTTCCAACAAATTTTCATGCTGCAGTACCAAAAACGACCCGAAAATATAACATAAATCGAGAACGGCTGCACACCTAACACCTCAACCGTCGGCCATCTTGATGACTGTAACAAACGTGACTGATACAGAATGGAGTTTTGAACCAAGAAAATGTAATTATACAGCATTTAACAATTGACAATGTAGGCCTATCAGATAATTCAAATAATTTTATTTTAAATCCTTCAAATATTATGAGACATGTTGACATTGAAGCAGGATCTCATAGCGATTCAGAATTTCGACGTAGATTATTGAACGAGAAGGCCTTGAAAAATTAGTTGTGGCCCTGGGCCTCAGAATCCTGTCCTATCATATAGACTAAGTGCTTGGCTGCGTCTGTATAGACCAGGCAACAATGCGACAGCAGAGTCATTTTCTCTGTTTTAGCATCAAACTTCGTTTATTTTTTTATTTCTCGCATTTGTTATAGCGCCCATTAAGCTCTCTACTCACGGCTACAGCACGGACACTGCATTTGAGTTTCACGCCGAAGTGCACGAGCAATTTCGAGTAAATTACTTGCTCAATGTTCGTATATACGCGGCGGCTTGAAATGTATACGAACCTGGAACCTAAGACTCTAAGACAACGCACATAGGCCTACCCACTACACCACAGACGTTTTACGTCTGTAGGCTATATAGGTCAGCTAAACATAAGTTGTTTTGAAAGTATAAGTATAATTTATTAGAAATTTCTTATGTTAATACTTACCAAAGCTACGATCTATTAACTAAGCTATATATTTTGTTGCGCTAATCTAAGGATCTTACGACGATTAAAGACTACATGCGACGGTTAAAGACGCGCGAAAGCAAATCGTAAGCAGCTTCCAGTCGTATAATAATTATGTTCATCAACGTTCATTGTCGAGTGCAGACGATAGACATCATCACTTTGATGACTTCTGTCTGAATAGATAGATGAGTCTTCGGTCGTTAATGTCGTCTCATGGCAAATTCTTTGCTACGGTAAGCTTGCAATAGTCAGCCTCGTGTTGTTACTGCAGTGTATGAAACCTAAGATAGGTCGCATAATATATAAACGCGCCTTAGGGCAGAAGTTCGGGACTGCTGAATGTAATTACCGCATGGTGGGACATAAAATTTACCCATAATATAAGTTGAACGCCGTTACCATTGACGTTTCATAAATGAGCGGCATCATGGTAGCCTATCTCCGTGTCTCAACTCAACATCGATACTGTACATTGTACATTGTACAATGTACATACACGCAAATCGGATAGATCGTGTACTTATAATTATATCTTTCGGTTGCTATGTGTCGCCAGGGGTTTTGACCTGAAGCAACCGCCTGTCCAGAGGTCATAACACACGGATCGAGACGATGCTATTTTCATGGCATGGTAATAGCAGGCAATTGCGGTAACGAATTGCCTAATAAAACTCAAACTAATCAAGTGGCCGGCTTCGGTGCGTGTTCGATCGGCAAGATGAGAACAACTGAGTTGCCACGAGAACAATTGGTTGCCATGAGAACAATTGGGTTGCCATGTACTTGGAGAAAAGCCTCATTAACCGAGTCGTATACGGAGACAATCTTCTGAACGGAGGGAGCGCTTCGTTTCCGACTCGAAATCTCAAGCTTTTAATTCGCTCTGTTTCTAATTTTAGCTCTTGCAAGTGCAAAGCCAAATAAAGATGTGGAGTTTAAAAATCCCGAAGTACAAGTAGACTATAGACTATAAAATAGCAGGCCTGCTGCGTAATGAGACGCGTATATCAGACTAAATGGCTTGAAAGATCGGGACATTTTATAGCGCAAAGATACGCGATAACGTCTGTGACAATACACGTCATGCAGTTTACGGTGAATCGACTTATTTGGGTATTTCGACGGGGTGTACAAGAGGCGACTTTCTATCTGCTGCAGATGTCTTTTGCGCTGCAGACGAAAACGACGACTCGGTCGTGAGAAAAACATTAAAGCAACACGGGTTAAATCGGCTCTACGCTCGGCCACCTGTTTGAAAATAGAAAGCTTTGTTGATCGTCGGTGAAAGGCGACTGCTCATTTGGGAATCAACAGAGCAATCTGTCATGCTTTTGTCTCCATAGTCTCTTTCCTCGACTCGGTACCAATCCCGATCCATGACGTCGTCGTTGATTGAGGGCGCTATATAAATTTGGACAAAGCACTGTCATGTCACATCCTATTGCATATTGTTGCTAGATACCTATGCCTTATATCTCTCAGATATGAACGTGATTATTAATGTTATGATATCCAATGCTGTGAGTCTGTGAACAGTTTGAGTTTTGTAAGGAAGTGCTACTTGGGGGCCCGGTAGAGTAGTGGTTAACACGCTGGCCAAGAGTGCGAGAGGTAGTGAGTTCGAGCCCCCGTTGGGCGGATTTGCTTTGTAGGCTGCCATCGGCGCCGTGTAATTACAAAGCTGTCTGTTCAGTTAGTAGTTAAGTTTAATTAAGATTACTGCATAACTTGTAAATGTAAAGCGCAGTGCGTCTTGCAGGCGTTTAATTAAAGAAAAGATATTATTATTATTATTACTGCTACGTCGATTTCTAGCAAAAGTGATGGTGACCGTTAACAACCGTCATAATACAAAGTTCCACCTATCCAGCAGCTGACCGACCAAATTGACTGGATGGATACCGACTTTTGAGTTGAAAGTGTTGCCCTTGAGAAACCTTCGACTATACCGTAGACTCTACACTAATGCAACGGCAAAGCAATCGCAATTCTCGACATAAACACCACCCACCTTAGCAGCTTTACTCTTCTACCTCTGATCCTCTGGCAACTGGATTACCACCTCTTTCGGACTATAATTATACTCCTTTGGATAACCCTTCTGATTAGATACATTCACACAGCACTCATGAATAAGCTGTAGCCCTGCGCTTGGCCTTCGAGCGGCGCTTTAGAAGTTTGGAGATTACGATTACGGACAGTTCGTTGTCCGCCGGTCATGAGATTGGCTCTCGATGCTGAGGTCGGTACATTTTCAATATTGCCAGAATAACGCTTGCGGTATGCATCAGACAGGTACAGTGAGGGACGTGACCGTGATGACAAAACACAGGTGTCATCTGCGCCTCAAAGGTCGTCATGGACGGCGCTGCGAATAATTCTTTTCTGTTAGCGACGTCGCAGGAAATCCTAATGAATAAAACGGGCTGAAAGATCAGAGGCGTAAAAGCCTGCAAGACATTAATCTTCACTGTAGTCTTCAGTCGGTGTTTTCGGATGTCAGCCAACGGCTAAACAACAGCACGTCACGCGTGTACAGAGAAGAAATCAAAACAACTTTGCAGAAATCCTAAAAATGAAATCTAAGTAATTAGACAAGATGTTTCCCACAGATTTCCTTTGCGGTGTATATATAGCTATAAAAACAATGGATTTCGCCGAAGGGTGAACAATGGTATAGGCCTACTTCTGTCAATGCGCATTTGCAAAGTTTAGTGATGCCAAAATTAATGCTCAACCGACTAGTCGACCGTACGGTATACGCCTACATTTAGTCACCCTGCCCAAAACTCATAATGTTTTATGGCGTGGCCTAATATTTAGTATGAATGTTTTGCCTAACAATCCATAAATCTCTCCAATCTCTCCATCGCTGTTGATACTTCTCTTGAGAATTTTCTATTTTCTAAACACCAGATTATCAAAAGATTTCTTTTATTAAACTTTTAAGACATACTTCCGTAGGTCTGAACTACATCGACCAAATCTATTCTCAACTTTGTGTCTAAGGTCGTGGGTGAGACTATGAAAGGTAATGTGTCTGATTGTTGAATTACTAACTATTTCCTCATTTACTATTTTTTCTCTTCTGTCTACCATCAAGCATTTAAATATTATAATACGCAGAACTGAAAATTCGCATTTATCTCTATTAAGGCTGCCATCTAAATGGTTTCAGTAGCTTATGGCCCTGAATAAGAAATCGGTTATATACGGTATGAGGCAGTGAAGTAGAACTGGTTCATCTATCGAAGGATATTGGCTTAAAGTATGGCTATAGCTATAATAGTCGTGCGACGTAACAAAGGATGTAGGGCAGAATAATTGTATGTGGTGAGCTCCTCCCTTCCCTCTTTCCCGCTCTCTGTCTGTCTCTCTTTCTCTCTGTCTCTCTCCACTCTCTCTGTCTCTGTCTCTCTGTCTCTATCTCTCTGGCTGTCTGTTTGTCTGTCTTTTTGTTTGTAGTCTGTCTCTGTCTCTATGTCTCTGTCTCTTTGTCTCTGTCTCTATGTCTGTCTGTTTCTCTCTCTCTCTCTCTCTCTCTCTCTCTCTCTCTCTCTCTCTCTCTCTCTCTCTCTCTCTCTCTCTCTCTCTCTCTCTCTCTCTCTCTGTTTTTTTTCCTTTGTGCCGGTGCCGCGTGACAGAGTCTCTCTAAAAAAAGTCTCCTCCCGAAGACTCTATTTCGAAGCATATTCTTCTTTGGGGATCTGTTTCAAAATAAATTCGCCACCCTCCCGGAGGCATAAATTTCTAAAATGAAGTCTCCGGGGAGAGAATATTTCGTCCGCCGCGTAAATAAAGTCTCCCCCCATTCAGCGTAAAATGGCTGCAGTCACATAACATGCATAGATAAGCAGGTTAAACTGTTAGTTTTCTTTGCTAAATTATTTGAAAAGAACATACGGTCCCAAATTATCAGCTTTTATACCATAAAAATTTATTCCAATACAGAGTTTCCGCCAGGGGGACTCTGTCGGGGGAAGACTTTATACCGGGGAGACTTTATATCGTGAAACCCGAATCAAATCTCCAGGGCATCTCTGCTTAAACCTTCTGACTCGACGCACTGAATAAGCTGGTCCCCTTTATCCAGCGATTAGTTCTCGAGTAGCGGTTTATAAATTTGGAATTTACGATTACTGAATCGTTTGGTCTTCCTGAAAACTTATAGGTATTCCCTGTTTATCGTCCTATTTATATGTGTGTCTTTTATGACCCACAGAATGTACCCTAAATTCTTCTTGCAGCAATCAAAACAATGGATACTTTTGCGTTGTGGTGCATGAAATTCGTGGAAATCATGCAGTGCGTCTAGACTCCCTAGAGATTATTGAGCAGACATAATCCAACAATGAGATCAAAAACGGAAGAAGTTATAAAAGTGAATCTCTTGATTCGCAATACAAACAAATTAAGAGTAGGCCTATATATGAGTCTATCATATGAACACTTCGTTGGAAAATGATAGCAATGAAATAGCTAAATGACATATGAGCGCATCTCTAGCCAATAATGGCTGAGTAAATAACTAAACGATATGAGCCCTTCATAAGAAAACTTGAAACTTTCATAGTTAAAGGTATGATAGCCTTAGCTTCTGTTGCGCTATAGCATGGGATCAGGTCACATTATTAACACAATATTGTTTGTAAGATATACCTTGTGCTCTCAGCCACTTTCTGTAACCCTGATCGACTCAGACATCTAATACAATATAATTATAACTTTCTCCGCCAGCGGTGATAAAAACCGACCACAGCTCCACGCTATAAATTGAAAAATAAGTTAGATAGGAAATACCTATAGGATCCCTGGCCAGCTAGGTGCCCATGTGAAGGTCTGTTTTCTGTATCTGGTTATGTTGTGAATAAAAAAAGTGCCTCACTTGAACCAGCCAACGTAAACAAACTTGTTTGCTTAAGCAATTATTGGCTAAGTCATTAATTAAATAATCGAATAAATTATGTCTTAGTTCCACCTTTATGTGTTAGTTGCACCCTTTTCATTTTATGGAAGTTGATGTCGTTGTAATTAAAAGTAGGCCTAGCTGAAACTAAAAGGAAAGTAGAACACTTTTTGGCAGCACTGGCTGATTTGAATTGTTTGCTGTGTAAGCTTAGTACATGTTTAATCGATTATTTCTGTTACACAGAACTGTTATGAAATTAAGAGGAATAACAATTAACAATCATCATTAGGCCTAATGAAGAATTCAATATTTTACTTTTAGGCTTATGGTTAATTGAACTGTTTTATAATAAGCTTAGCAAGTAAACAGCTATGTCAGGCAATGTGAAAAATGTCGATTAATTTGGCGTTAATTTCGATTAAAAATTTTAATCGTGCGATTAATCGCGATTAAAATTTTTAATCGAACAACAGCTCTAATTTTTACATTTTTTTAAAATTCAAAACTGAAGCAATTAAGTGCCCCTCTGGTCCCAACGTTCGGGCGCCTATAGGCCCATGACGGTATGACCAGCATTAATTTCAGTTTTAATTTCAATTTGAAACCAATATGAACTGCTCGCTTTTTACATCTGTCTGTAATTAGAAATATGTTTTTGTTGTTTGGTTATATGTTGACTTGCATGAGTTCGACTTCATCGGATTTACTTAAGAGCGTACTTTATTAACCTGGCGCCATATAAGTAACTATTCTGGTCAGCGTCCAAAGCTATACAACGGTTCTTAGCTTTTGCAATCACGTACCATCATACATTAGGATTCACGCCCATATAGAACAGTATTTGAGTGTAGTCTATACTTTCTGTACTTCTGAACGGTGTGTCAGATTTATATGAAAACAGTTGCAAGTATTTATAATAAACTGCGTCTGACTGCTAGGCTGTGCCGTGCATTATTATTTCTGCTCATAGTTGATGCAGCTGGTGCGCGGTCAAAAGCGCGCAGGACAAAAGCGCGCAGACATATGCGCGCAGACAAATGCGCGCAGCGACTTATGCGCGCAAGCAAAAAGCGCTAATGGACAAATGCGCGCAACCGGTACAATGAAATCCAAATTTCGAGTACGGTATTATAATGAACATTTAGGATGCGTTTCGCAGTCAATCTAATCGTTGTTGTGTGCTTTCGCATCGCAGTCTTTGATGAGTTCTTGCGCGGAGTCGCTCGAAACGTGAGCATATAGACTTGTCTCATTTTTACTCGATTACTTTTTAAGCATTCCGAACTTTCTCGAGAACTTCTAACGTAGGATCATTATATTCTAGTTTGTCTTTGTAGTCTTCTTTGTAGTTTTGTAGTTTAACTCACTTATGAAACTTTCGATTAGACATTTTTTCTTCGACTTTTAACAGCCGTCTCCGACGATGTTGTGGCTATGTTGGGATGTGCAGCTATATTAAATGTTCATTATAATACTCGAAATTTGGATTTCATTGTACCGGTTGCGCGCATTTGTCCATTAGCGCTTTTTGCTTGCGCGCATAAGTCGCTGCGCGCATTTGTCTGCGCGCATATGTCTGCGCGCATATGTCTGCGCGCTTTTGTCCTGCGCGCTTTTGTCGGCGTGCCGATGCAGCTATACGAATATGAAGACATGTAAAGATAACGTAATTCAGTGTTAGCAGAAACTACTTACTTTTCTTCTTCATTGATGTCATCTTCGTCGTACGCTCGTAAACTCGACGCAGCTGTTCAGAGCAACAAAAGCAAAAGTTTTTCACATATACCAGATGAAGTAATATATTGAATAGAAACAAAGTTACACAATAATATTAACGGTTGAACAGCCACGTGCGGTCTGACATTGAACAGCAGCGTATCAGACCTAAATAATAATAAAAATAAGTATCGACAAAGCGCACACACAAAACTGCCTATAGCCCTATATAATTATATGCACGCACACATACGTAGACCTAGAGGGAAAACTAGAGCAGTCGCTTAAGCTACAACCCCAAAACATCCATGGGTATGAAGTGTTGGCAACATCTCTTCCTATATAGACCTCCGCATATGACCAGTCCGCTCCTTCGATTCGTTTATTGATATCAGTTCTTGCAACCTAATAAACGGCATACAATTTCTCTGTCGTGGGTTAGGAAGTCTAAAACATGCAGACCCAGGAGAACAAAGATCCCTTCAATGGAATCGTCTATAATAGTCTACAGTAGTTCTTCTATAGCATAATGCAAGCGCAAGCGTGCGACAATAAATGAGCAACTAAAGCTAGTTTTCCTGAAGAAGGACTATTTACTTCAGTTTCAAATTAATAAGATCTTCTCAGAATGGCAGCAGTTGAAGAGCGTCATTAATATAGGTTACCCGTGCATTCGTTCAGCACACAATCCGGCAATCTTATTCCTGCCCGGCTTCCAACATCGCCTATAATCTAAGCAGCCACTTTGACGAGTCCCCGCGGAGCCCTGCGTCGAAACGCCCAGTCAGAAATGGTCAAGGGAACATAGATCTGAACTAGACAGAGGACTGTGAACTGAAAAGCGTCCTAATGGATGAGAAGGCAATGCGGATGGACACGGAAGTCGAAATATCGAGATTGTGTTTCCATGCGTGTTGAAGAAACATTTGACGAAGAGACTCAGACTGAAAGTGGAAATCATTTGCAGGTCCAACTGTGGCAGCTGTGGCAGATGGTTGCTGCTGCTGCTGGTGGTGGTGGTGGTGGTGGTGGTGGTGGTGATGCGTCTCTCTTCGCCTATGCATCGTGGGGGAGCCGAATGCGCGTCGTCGTGACGAGCGTCGAAGGCTGGGATGAGCTTTTTAGCAGATAGAAAAAAGTGGGTCTAGGGCATTACCCCCGACCCATTACCCCTGTTATTACCCCCACAGCAATTATTCCCCCGTAGGATATTACCCCCCGCCATTACCCCGTCTGTTTACATTTGATCCAGTGTATGTATGTATGTATGTATGTATGTATGTATGTATGTATGTATGTATGTATGTATGTATGTATGTATGTATGTATGTATGTATGTATGTTTATGTGCATACATACATACTGCAGGTCTACGTACATACATACATGCATGCATACATACACACATACATACACACATACATACATGTACATACATACATACATACATACATACATACATACATACATACATACATACATACATACATACATACATACATACATACATACATACATGCATACATACATACATACATGCATACATACATACATACATACACACATACATACACACATACATACATACATACATACATACATACATACATACATACATACATACATACATACATACATACATACATACATACATACATACATACATACATACATACATACATACATACATGCATACATGCATGCATACTATAGGTTACATACATGCATGCATGCATATACTGGGCCTAAATGTAAACAGACGAGTGGTAATTGCGGTGTAATATCCTTCGGCGGTATAGTGGTCGGGATGTAATGGCGGGGGGTAATGGCAGGGAGGTAATGGGCCGGGGGTAATGTCCTGTTCCCGAAAAAAGCAATGCTGTAATAATGTGCTAATATCAACGCGCAGTTGTGTTTTCTTTCAAATCCAATACGAAACATCTCTAAGGAAGTTGCTGATAAATCCTTGCATCTTGCTCTGCTTTGGGTTTCCTTTCATTTGGAACACCATCGACCAAAACCTTTTAAGCAGATATCTGAGTCTCATTCACTTCGCGTCAGTTCTATAAGCAGTAAAATATCAAAATAACAAGAAATAGAGTTGTAGGGAAAAGAGATGGAGAGGAAAATTTTCTACTTTGGATAGACTGTCATTTGCCAATTCGTGCTTAACAAATGGAATCGTCTCAAGTTAATGAAGATATTGAAAGATATATGTTATATACATGACCCGCAATGCCATTAATTCTGGACGAGGTAATAGGCTTGTATTATAGCTAACAAAAGCGATGTCATGAATGACATCACGAAGACAGATACTCCTACGATCTATAATGGTTATCAGGTGATAGCGCTAGAAGAATAAAGAGTTAGAAATGTTTTGCAGGTGGAAGCTAATGAGGGCGTAGCTGAATGATCCACGGAATGTACAGAGATTTATTTATACTGAGATATTACACACGGCAAATATAGACCTACTACTCGAATACGCCTTGTTGTGTATTATTACAACTCATCAGGATTGGTTTATATATAGGTCTAGTACTATATATATACATATAATACATGTATATATTATAACTATTCATTCATTTCTGGCCTACCGTAAAGCAAGCAATGACCGTCTTTTTGGTCTTTCTGTCAGCCAACTACAATACGCCTAAAATAAATGTTTTATAGGCAAATAAACGTACGTTGCTTCTGTTAATGCACTTTTCATCACATGATCTTTATAATAGGCCTATAAACAGTTACTGTCTCATCAGAATCAAGCTTTCAGACAACAGTTACTGTCAAATCAAAATGTATACAAGCCTAAACAATGATCATTTTGTGCTAATCAAAATGACTGCTACATGCAGTTAAAATGCCCAGTGGGCAATTGTAAACTGATATTGTATTGAATTTAAACATTTATAAAGCGCCCCTAGTAGGGTGAACCGTTCAGAGGCGCTCCCAGTGCGCAAATCCCCGCGAGAAGAAGCAGGTTTTGAGAAGAGACAGAGCAGAGGAGAGACTGCAGGACAGACAGAAGTGTAGAGCGAACAGAAGGAGAAAGAGCATTCCAAAGAGAAGGATCAATTGAGACAAAAGATTGAGACCGAGCCATAGCAGTTCTAGACCGAGGAAGAAATCTAATAAATATCAAAATCTGTTGAAAAATTGAGTCGGTTTCTGACAGGTGAAATAGGCCTTTAACCAAACAAACCCAAAAGATAGGCTACGGAAGGTGAGCAGTACGAAACCGTTGAATCTGTTAGACTGAATGCAAGCCATGAACTGACAAAACGAAGTTAGGCTAGAAGCCATAGATGTTGAATTAAAAAAATTGTGGCAAAATCTATAAACAAATCATTGGTTTGGATTCGGGTCGAAGTTGCGGTCAGTATCAATTTTAAAAGTGCGTTTCGGTTATTTCATATATCCTAAGAAGAAACACGTGTAACAGTCATTCATTCAAACTGATTAATTCTCGAAGATTTACATTATGAGGTGTATGTCACTCGTGATGCCCCATGGACGCGAGAGAAAACTGTTTCATTAACGAGACTGTAGGCCTACATGTAGGCTCATATGTTAAAGAAAACTATATCCATCATCGTACGTGTATACGGTCAAACTGACGAGAATTTTGCAAATGAATTCACGCCATGGAAAGCGAACAACATAATACATGAATCTTTATGATACATCTCAAAACTTATCTCTCGTTTTGTCTTTCGAACTCACTCACTCACTCACGCACTCACTCATTCTCTCTCGCCCACTCTCTGTCACCGCCACTGTCTCTGTCTCTGTCTCTCTGTCTGTCTCTGTCTCTCTGTCACTGTCTCCCTTTCTCTTACTCTCTCTGTATATGTGCGTTTCTCTCTATCTCCATTTCTCTCTCTTTCAACTTGCATATCATCCATGCAGCGTAGCCAGGATTTGCTTTCTTAATCGGATTTTTACCCGACTTTCCAATAGATAACAATATTTGATACCATTTCATCCTAAGCGCTCAGTGTCTTGGACAATTAGAAAGCGGAGCGATAAACAGAATACGTATTATTTTGAACAGGAGAAGATGAGATGTGTCTAATATCTTCGTCATTTACTGCATGACCTCAAATCAAGAATTACACGTTTTTATTAAAATTTAATGCGCAGTGATAACTTGAGAAGAGCAGCGATAAGAGGCTGCGTGTGCAGTGATCATCATAAAAAAGAATTATTGTAATTCAATGAAATTCATAATTATTCATTTTGTGATTTCACGCTCATCATGTGGTATCCTATACTATATACTCTTTGACATTATCGTCTGGTAAACTGGCAGTATCACGTTTAGCCTACCACTATTAAAAAGTTATAACTGGTATGTAATACGGAAATTGCATTGGATCTAATTGGTGTGGTGTTCATTGTTCCAGCACTTCCAGGCACAACAGGCATTAGCCTATTAATCTGCGATACAAGAAGCATGCTCATTAGGAACAGAAGTATCGCTTAATTGGTGTCACCTTTAATAAGCTATAATCAATGAGGTGGCAATGAAGTGGCAGATTGACATAGCTTTAGAGGGAATAGTTACAAAGTTCAATAGAAAATAGTTTGCAACAAATAGAGAACAAACACAGATATTCAGCTAAAGTTGAACTGAATGTATAATACCATATAAGTATATGGCAGTATATAGAAAAACAGAAAGATTTAACTAACCCGCATACAATTAGGCCTATCAAACTAACGGGTATAAAGCCGAGTCGTAAGAGACTGCTAAGAACTTATGCATCTGCTTCCTGAAGAGCGGTAAATTTAGCATTTACCGAATAGGCCTACTCGTGGGAGTGAATCCCATTAACCCCATGCATACGGACCAGTGCACTTAATTGCATTCGTACGGGCGACGACAGTGCCGTAGAATCCCCTTGAGATCTGGTAAGATGAGATGAGAGCGGCATTCCGTATAATTCTTAAAAATAGTATAAAAACCGGAGGCAGTAGTAGTCAACTTTCACTTAAGCCGAAATTACTTGGAACCTATTTTGTAGAGTCAGGCTTCAATAGGTTCAAACTATAAATATAAGCAGTGTTCAGCGTTCGATGTTGTTCATAGCATACGGTTTTATTAGCAAAAATTCTAAGAGCATGCCGCAACTGGAGCGACGTGTTGATGGGTGACGATTTGTGCAGTATAGCCTAATCTGTTCTTGCGAAGAGGGAGTGGACCCTGCTATCCAATCCTCCGTACTGGTAATCAGCCGTAAGTAAAGCGTACAGACTGAAGGCTAGAGTGAAAATGGGGCTAATCACCTATACGCATGAACTGGAAACTGGTCACTATGATAATGGGTAAGTAAAAAATACCAATAGAGTCTATATGTATATATGTAATATTATATGCATTCGCGTAAATATATAAGACTTTTATAGGCTTCTCGCAATCTGACAGCTTAGTTATGGAGGGAGGTTTTTGATCGGGGCAGAAAGTAGGCTACTAGGCTTAGTAGGCCCTGTATAGCAATTAACCTAAGTCACCTGTCGGTATATAGACGTAGCTTCTGACTACTTACAGCGTCCTAGTTCTTCGACTCTTTCTAGACGAGTCAGATATCTACAAACCATTATGTCCGAAGCGCCGCTCTTAAAATATTTGTTTGCATTAACAACTTAAAGAACAACTTACTTAGTCAATTGGTGATATGGGGACAATGAATGTAAGATCCAGTCGAAGACAATTAGTGGCATACCATTGTTCTTTCATTGGTTTCTGTATTTGAGATCATCTCCTTCGAAAACATCTTCGTGGTGACAACTATGAAAATCACTCTTCATCATGCCCTGTCTATCTATTACTGCTATAGATTATCATTAAATTGGGAAGAATGACATTGTTGCTGTGAGGGTGCGTCTTGCCTTGACCAATGCCATGGCGACATTTTCTCATTTTCTGTTTCAGCATTCTCTAGCTCTCTATCGCTTCCTGCTTGCGACTGTCTCTATCCGAGATTTTATGTCTTACACACTAAACTTATAAAAATTATCTGGTATTTTGTTTGTATAATTTTTAATATGTTTTTGTCGCAAAATTCTATTTGCAATTTTAACTATATATTCTAATGAGGACTTATCAAACTGAAGCTGCATGCATATGCAATATAGCCTACTCATATGGTAGTTACTTGAATTCTGTTGTATCCTGAACCTGCATGGTATCTCCATGACACAATCGCCGGTTATTAACAATCATTGCAATATTTGTTACCCGCTAAACTTATAGTTACATGTATCTACAAAAGAATTAGCTTCTAAGCTGCTCAGCGCTTATCAACGAAGCTTTATCCCTGTTGGACTATGTGTTTCCAGTCTCTCCGTGATGCTTATAACTATAGATCTATACTATTAGGCTAGTAACTCTTATCTGAATTCTGACAACGACTCTGAAAAATACCAGATTATGCATTGTTGATAATGAGATTTCTGCGTAATGTATAGTCATAAGTTTGGTCCTTCTCTTTGGAATACGCTTTCATCTTCTGTTCGCCCTACTTTGCTGTCTGCCAGTCTCTCTTCTTCCTTCTCTCTTCCTCAAAATCTGCTTCTTCTCGTGGGGTCTTGCGCACTTTAGTAGAGTGAACCGCTCAGAGGCACTTTAGGCCTATAAATGATTAAATACAATGCATTAATACAAATACAAATTTGCTTTCAGTCGGACAGCAATTTATTGTTCTGAATAAAAAATCCGATAAGCCAATAAAGTGTCGCCTCCTACCTGTTATTGCCGCCACAAGAAATAGGACAAAGACGGTGCTGCTGACGCCCTGTTTCGCCATGTTTTCGCGGTTTTCAGTGTCGGCTCTTTCTCCAGTATACAGTAGATCTTATCAGTAACACGGCTGCAGATCATGAGGCTTATGTCGCCGAAAGGATCTGGTCTTTCAAATCGTCAGTCTTTATATCGGAGTCGAGACCGATGATTATTTGCCCCGTGCGATCGGATGCATGCATCAATGACCAATGCTCCTCAGCTCATGCATGCCCTCTTCCGCAACTAAGTGCACGAACACGAGTATAGGCCTAAGCTTTGTTCAACTGCTCCGATACCGGTATAGTTTCTATGCCTGCAGCTTAAAGTCTTCGTGCATAATATACATGCATGCATGCATCCGTGTATGTCCGCATACATTATTGTAGCATGTATGCATTATATGCATGTTAAGCATGCGCACCATGATGCAGAAATACATTACAGTCCACATGGATCAAGATGCCAGTTATTGAATAGTAGCAGGTGGAAAAATTATAATTTGTTCCAATAATAAGTCGGATGCAGTTTGATGTCAATGGGAGAAATATTTGGGTTCCTCGGGAGCTTGGAAACTTACTTTAGTACACCGCTTTGCCAGCCTTCTATTAGCATTATTTTTTGGGAAGGGAGAATGTGCCTATATATAGCTCGCTTATTAGTTATTATTAGGTAAGTTATTAAGCAAGAATAATAGAATATTCTTTATTAAACCAACGCCTATAGACGCACCTTTGTGAACATGAAAGTTTTAAGAAATCGTCAATGTATCATGTATCATTGTGATTATGATAAATCTCACAGATTATGAAATACTTCCGGTGCTATTGTATCCGCAGCTGGGGTAATTCGATTGCGTGCAACAGGTCACGTGGCAAAGGCCGATCAGTTTTATGGGAGCTATATAATAATCAATGACGCTTGAGAACAGACGGCACACGATGCACTGAGAAGGGTTGTATACGAAGCTATGCCGAGAATCTGGAAGGCACCGTACTCGGAGAAGTCGCTTGAAGTGTTTGACGACCCCTTCCGATTAACGGATTCCCACGAAACGGGGTCGCGTGCACCATTCTTCGCCCCCGAGCTGCCTCGTAGGCCTATATACGGCGTGACTCAATTATGGTCCAATACTCGAATGACGTATAGGCCTACATCGACTGATGTGAATGATACTGACACGTTAACCGAAGCTGAGATGTTCAGTGATTGTGACTGACGCTGGCATGTAGTCTTTGAATGTGGTTCTAAGCTGCCTCTGACTTACATGTAGGAAGGCTATGCTGACATATCATATCTATAGTCTGGCGCTGCATGCTAGGCCTTGCTCCTGCCTATACCTTTGTGAACTCTGTAGCCCTATACTCTGAGTTCTCGCCATTTCCGCTCCCTTCGTTCAACTGAACAAAGTCTGTTTTCAGTCCCTTTTCTCGTACATTCACTATGCAGAACCCTGCTTTCTCGGTGGTAGGACCCTCAACCTGGAATGGTCCTTCCTCTGACACTTCGCTCTCTTTATAAAAATCCTTCTCAGACTTTCCTCTCTCATCTTAATACAGGTTTGTTTGGCCGCGCTGAAGATGGGAGCACCTCTGAGTATATAGCCCTTTAAAATATATAAATGCATCTAATGAATGAGTGAATGAATTAATGAATGAATGAATGAACGAATCAAAATATTAAATTTCTACTGATTACGCCAAGTCAATCTTTCAGTTAATTATAGTTATAAGCCACTGGGTATTATCTATTATAGTCTCATAATTATTATGATCAATCGGTCGGTGTAGACTGTATAGCTATGATATAAAGTCTTCCCGCAGTGGCGGCTCTACCCGAAAGGTCGCCGACAGTTGACGTTACCTGCCTACTTTACTCTTGACCTGCCTTATTGTCTGCCAAACATTCTTTGGAGGTTTTAATATAGGCGACACCTCATTTCCTCGCCCTGCTATAGCTTCACATGACCATGGCGTTACCTGCTGAAATTGTATAGTTGGCGCCGCCACTGAAACAGTGTTTCCCTCCCCCATGTAAAAGTGCCTGTTAATTCCGCGTTTCTGTTCATTTCATCCAACAAATTTCAAGCAGATCTAATTACAATAAGTTCAATAACATACTGCAGCCCAAAACTAACGTGTGAAGTTGGAGACTCCATGCAATTGCAAAAAGGTATGATAGGTATCATTAACTATAGAACCAAAAAAGGTCATGTCTCTCAAAGAACGAAGTCACCTGGAAAAATTAGTGCTATACAATTTCAGCCGGAAAATTAATACTTCAACGGATGATGAAACGTTTCTTTTCCAGGAGAGTTAGGTTTAGAATTAAGTCTAGAATAGTCTCATGGGTGAATTTATTCTAGAGCAGATCCTCCTGAAGAGAATAATTAATTCCGGGGATTGTTGAAGATTCCCCGGTGACATACTTCTAGGGAATATTTTTCGATATAGATATAGGCATACCATACCTGGTTTCCTGTTAATGATCTCTTGCACCATTTACAATATATACACGACACCTCCCAAACTGTTCTCAGTTACACCAACTGTTGAAGACTGCTTTCTTTCGCTTGGCATATACCCGGAGTTCCTCTGTGTATACGAATCTTGAAGGGACGCCATATAGATATTGATTGATTGATCGATCGATTGATTGATTGATTGATTGATTGGTTGATTGAGCGTGTGCATATATAGGTTAGTGACGCTAGTCTATAATTGGATTCCTTACGAAGGTGGTCTGCATATAAAGTTTGGATATTTCAGCATTCGCATGTAGTTCAGATTAATAACATGCATGAGAAGAAAACACACAATTTTTGTCGGCATAACTTCATAGTTCATTACAACAGAGTTTGTTGTTGACTTCGAATGATGATGCTGGTGACAATGATGACTTCCGTTTGTTTACATGTACACCCCTATCGACCTATCTTCATCGACCATTTGCCAACAATGACATGTAGGCCTACATTGTACGACGTTACAGGTGTGCGGGTCCAATGTGTGGGTGGCTGTCTGAACGTTTCAGAGAGATGAAATTGGCGACTAAGTAGGTCTTTTGTATACGCCCAGAGCTATTATTCCGAACTATATGGTAAATGCTGAAATATTGCGAGCAGCGCAACGACAACTGCGCATACGCCACGGAGACTTTCGGAGCAAGCGGTCCAGGCATCGGGGAATGAACGAGAAACGGTGTTATTCATTGGCTGGGCGTTTCCCTTATTGGACACCGGTCCCTTGAGTCATCAGTTATTGCTACGTGGACCTGGAAATGTTAGGATCGCTGGCTCTGTTTACTTGGCTGTTTGGCAGCTGAACCTGATATTTCACAGCTATGAATGAGCAGTTGGGTCTAATGCCTTCGCAGATTTTTGTTCAAATAGAATAGATTATAGACTATTTGAAAGCCACAAGACATCGTATAGGCTACTATAATTTTCTTCTTATGGATAAATATTCCGAATATTTATTTGTCTACTAGTCGGAGCTCTTTTGATTGAATAATATACTAGAGCTGCAGCTGTAACATATAAGGTCAACATAATAATAATTATAATCTCTTGCTTCTATACTGCACGCATTTCAACGCTGCAATCCCGCTCCTTTTTGCTGGGAATGTGGCCCTCCGACGGATCTTTTCCAGTTCACTGGAAATCAGGGTTCGCAGCATCCTATCTTCGACCGACCTGGGATCGCATCGTGCAAGGTGCCCAACACATTCGAAGTCTTGTAGTGTTGATCTTCTCCGAGATTTTTGATTAGTCCCATTATGACTTGACATTTCTGCATTTGCAATGTGCGCAGTATATATACTGGAACGCATTGTTGCCAACCAGCTGATTGTTTATTTGGATATGAATGAATTGATTCCGTCGCAGCAGTCGTGTTTCCGTCGGAATCTTTCCACGGAGACTCTCCTGCTTCGACTTTTGTCTGACTTTTATGGTGTGGTTTGCAAAGTTTAGAAACACGATTACAGTTCTTTGTCTCAGTCTCTTTATTGTTTGTTTTCTCTGTCTCTATTTCTCTGTCTGTCTGTCTGTCTGTCTGTCTGTCTGTCTGTCTCTGGTTTCGTGTTCATAATACGTTCCCTAGATACTTGCAATAATGTACTCGTAGACGTGACATGCTTATGTGGTCAAATAGCCTATATATATTCATCATCTTGACGCCAACCATTTTTTGCGTTGATGAGCACCAATAAATTATTTCTATTGTTCTCGATCGTTTGTCAAGTCCATTGTCCCACTCAGTGTTAGTCCAAGTAATGTTACCGGTGGTCCTCATTTTGTATTATTTATTCAGCGTAGTCTTTATTTGTCTGTCTTTGTTCGCATTCCTTCAAATCTTGCATACAGTGCATTGTGTGTACCGGTAATTCAGTAAATCGGCTCTCGTAAGGTCCAAATCACTGGAATCTTCTCTGAACGGGCATATCTAGCATAGATACTACAACATCTGATGACTGCCTATGTAAATTATTTGAAGGCAATAAATAAATAAATATTTCATGACTACAGTTATGAATGCATTTAACATTTCTAATGGTGCAGGGCCCTCTTTTGAGCGTCTACCTCTCTTCGCTTGTTGCATATTTAACGACACTGCCATTTCAAAGATGATTAGTGTCGCCCTCCTTCTTTATCCAGGCCTGGGACTGGCACTGACAGAGAGCAACCAGTGGCGGCGTTGAACGTCTACCTCTAAAACCGCTCGTCTTTTATAGAAGAATAAGTACTGCTGTGTGGCTTGCATGAATGATTCGGCATACTGCACCGCAATGCCGCATGGGCGTTGGCATAGATGTAAAAAACAAAACAATGAAAATAAAATAAAAACGGGAATAACGTCGGCTTTTTCAACCAAAAAACGACCAAAAAACGACAAAAAACGGAAAGGGGAAATAATTTGCCTTTCTTACATCTGAGACTTCATTTTAAGCTTAAAACCTTGCTTATGCAAGTTTATCCTATCCATTTGTACTTAGAATTGTTACTTATAAAAATATTAATTACAGGCCCTAAATTTTTATCTCAAAATAACTCTAACAAATTTCATTTTTTGTGGGGACCTACTACATGTAGCCTATTTCTCAAATGAGGGCTTAAACAATTACATAATGACACTATAGTTAGCTGAATCCTTGAGACTACGGTGAAAACGTATGGAATATCAGGCAAAAATTAAATTAAGGAAAATAATAATAGACAGTAAATAGATAAATAAAAGTTACATAAAAAATAAAAAACGATAAGAAAAAAACGGAAAAAAACGTTTTTTTACAACTTTGGGCGTTTGAGCCGACAGCAATGCAAAGCATCTGTGACCATCACCGACAATAGCCTAATTATAATTAGTGGACTGCAAGCAGAACGATGACAACCTGTTGCTTCGTGGACACAGTACAGTCTCTACCTTGACAAGTCGGTGTGGTTCCCCTGGAACATTAATCGCTCGCTCGACCATCTTAAGTCATTCTCCATGTACCGGTAACGCTAATTAGAGAGTCCATCGTCAGTATACGGTGCCCGAGTAGTTTATCTATTCTCTAGTATGCTGTCCATCAGCTCCTCGTTTATAATTGAACCGAATTTGGTAAGAAACGAAGGAGTGCCCACCTCCTCCTCCTCCTCCCGCCAATATCAACCTTCTCTTCCCGCGAGCCACCGACGCTGCCCAGAAAAATTAGCGACATCTTGCGGTGTATTATGTTGATGAATGGGAAGCTCATTCATTCATTCAAGAATTTATATAGCGCTTCTTCAGGGGGACTACTCAGAAGCGTTCCCGACTCTAGCACGGCAAAAAGGACAGTTTTTAGCTTAATAAAAAATGTTTCAGTAATAACCCCAGGAAGTAGACGTAGCTCCTGTGGGAGCCCATTCCAGACAACTGGGCCGATGACAGAAAAGGCTCTATTCTGCATCGTTGCAGTTCGTGCAAATGGGACCAAGAGCAATCCCTTCTGTGCAGATCGGAGGAGGCGGTGCTCTTGGGTACTAGTGGGGCAACAAAGCTCTCGCAAGTAGTGTGGGGCAATTCCAAGCTGGCATTGCCTAACTAGAGCAGCGAATATATATATATATATAATATATATAATATATATAGGACAATAGCATCGATTGGCGCAACATCATGCAATATCATCTCGTATTTCGCAGCGAGAACTAGAATTATAGTCTGTGCCAACTGCTACTAGGATTATATGCCAACTGCTACTAGAATTTTATGCCAACTGCTATATGCTAGAATTATATTCCAACTACTACTATAGAAGTATATGCCAACTGCAACTAAAATTATATGCCAACTACTACTAAAATTGCATGCCCAACTGCTATCTGGAATTGCACGCCAACTGCTTAGTGAGCTATTTGTTTACACGATACGTGTCATAATAATTATATGAAATTTACTCCATGGATGGGTCTAGGGCTCTAGGCGTCCGTCAACAAACGACCTCGGCTGTGGATCGAGATTCGAGCGCGACAAATTCGAAGACCAATTGAGTGATGAGGACCTTAGCCAGCCATTGCTTTTTTTGTTCGAATTATTCAATTGATTTAGGCTAGTCTTCGTCGTTTTTTTTTATATTTCATATTAGTTTGAAGGTCATTACGGATTACTCACCATGACTCCTCATAGCATTCTTGCTTTTTAAAATCACCATCGTCTAATAACGCTAAAGAAAAAAATTGTATTTCACAACTGCTGATTTGGAAGTTTAGACCCGCTTCATCTTCGTCATCCACCGCTTAAAGATTTTTTGCGAATACATCGTTTGCCTATCCCTCATGTTTAGACGCCCTGAACATTCCCTGAATTTTGCAAGACGGTTCTTTAACAAGAGCTATAACAGTTACTGCAGACGCGCGTCATCGATGCAAATTGTTGAGAGTACTGGTATATAGAATGATTTATATAGCTACTGTTCACCAACAATGCATTATATCAATGATGATTAGAGTTGCCTCCATCTTTTTTCAGACCGATGTCACGTGATATTCTATCCCCTTAAATCTATCCGGGGGAATGAATTAATCTATCCCCCGGATGGAATTAACCGGTTTACACTATCCGGGGGGAATAAACCATTCTATCCCTTTCTATTGAAAAAGGCGTATAATTGAAACATTTATGCCGCAATCAAAATTTAAAGTGAGTCTAATTGCTTTTAGTGTCCTAAGCAATGTTCAAAGAAGGGCAATTCGAATTTATTTAGTAACTCTGATTGTTCTTTAGTGTTTTAAATGTTCTAAGTGCTCTAAAACCGAAGCAAGGCAAATTGTTTAGCAGTAATAAACATACGTGTTAGTGTCATTGTTCGAAACAAAGCAGATGAAAATTAATTTGCAGAAATAAATACATGCGGAAGTGGCTTTTTTGGACTTCTATTCATTTGTGGGGGATACGATTAATACGGGGGATACTCTATTTCCTAACATCGAGACCCTTTCTACCAGAGTACAGGCAAAGCGACGCACGCTTTCTTAAGTACAGCAGACCTCATGCAGCTCTCGTAACGTACGGAATAATATGACAAATTATTTTATCATTTTGGTATCGAAATAACAGTGTCAGTAACTCCAGCCTAATCTATATAATGTATGGTTTTTATTTATTTATATATATTATTATATATTATATACTTAAATTTCCCTGTTTTCTATAACTAAGCAGGTAGGGTCCTTTGTCATTTTGTCAGGAATATGGAGAAACTGAATCACGGCCTCGCGCGTTTCGCGCTCGCTATTATTAGGCCAACTCCTACTCAGATGTTCCATTCGGTCCCCCAACTTTTAGGACGTGGTTGCGCCTAGGGGGAAGCTGCTGCCTTCCATACTTGGTGCGGAAGGGCGGCATCCAAAGAGCAGGCCTATACGTGCCTTTGTCGAAAATGTGGCGGATGTAGTTGATAATAGGCAATTGCCACTTGTTACACATCATTTTAGTAGCGCAAATACACCCAACACTAACACAAACATCAACGCCCCGCCTACGCCATCCATTGACTTCCCTATCTATACGACCGGGCGGCTTTATTAGCGCGCCATCCACGCTCAATTTCCGGAAACGCGCCGCCGACCGAACTGCATTACGGGCGCGCGAATTCGGTGTCTTTGGCAACGAAGGGAAAATCCAAAAGTCGCCTAATGCGTTCAGTCAGATCAGGCGATAATATGCTTTTATCTCGTAATTTCTGACACGTTGTCAATGACGTAAACTCGCGAAGCCGAGCTGAAATTAATTTCTATCCGGTGCCAATGATGTCTTCGCACGCTATTCGTCTGCGCTTTCACAGCACTATATATGTATACAAATTATATATACACACATACAATACATGATATGGCATAGGCTATATTTATATTATTGTATATATATATATATATATTAGACTTAGCACTTGCGTTTCTATATATAGACCATATTTGGTATATATTATATAGACTCTATATTATGTATATGACACAGGCTGTTTAATGTTTATATTGCCTCGCTTGATTAACGGAAGATTGCTGCCAGAGAGCAGAACTGTTAGCACGAGTCCTCCTACAAACGGTCTACCATAAAGTGCAAATTAAATTTTTAATGTTTTTCTCGGGTCCTTTTTATGATGCAGGTGTCCATCTTTCACACAGAACTCGTCCGCATGCACGTGGTGACCCTGCAGGTTTATACGCTGACACGTAGAATAGTCCGATATAATAGTCCGATATCCATCGGCCTTGGTCGGACTACAGAATTTGCTGAGCCGTTATAAATACCCTGGGCTTCTAGGAGCTCTGACGACGAACGAACTAAACTTCAGATTTCTTGCGATTCGATGATTCAAATGGATTTTTCTCCATGCTGCGAAATCTAGAACTATATTATTCTGAGTTGGTCTTGTCATTTACAATTGGAGCGCCTCTGAGTAGCGAGCTTGAAGGGGCGCTATAACAAGTACGCATACAAACATTCAGCGCTGCATTGAAATCTCCAAGTGAATTACACGTGTGCAACAAAAACTTGCAAGCGACGACAGTATAATATAGGCCTAACTCTGAAAAACTGTTGTATGTAATTATTTTGTCGACATGACATTCCGTACGCAAGGCACGCGACCATGCATTCTACGCACTAGCACCGAACCGTATAAGGCAGAGCTTTTTAGCGTGCAGTTGTGCAAAAAAATGGGCAGTTCTAAAATGAATGTGTGCAATTGTAGATTGTGGAAGCACTTCAGTGCAGTTAAAAATATATCGTAAACATTGGTGATTGTTATTTGATTGGGAGTAATTTGTCATGGGAAGGGAAAGAAGAGGTTGTGCGGCGAAAATAAAAGGTTATCCGATTTTCAAATGTAGAATTTATGTATACTGTGCTTTTCTGGAAATGTAAGTAGAATTTGGTATGTTTCTCTGGAAATTTGGCAGAAAGACTAAAAAGGTTTAAGAAAAAAATTGACCGGACAAAGGTGTGGTCGGTGTTTAGTGGGAGGGTTGCAGTTCTGACAAATCTTTTTTAAAACCCTGATATAAGGTTCATATAAAATTATAGACAGGACTGCGCGCATAGTGACTATCATATTGGACTTTTACGACTGTATAATTTATAGCCTACACAAGTGAGCACTAATAATTGCAGTTTAGTTTCTAATCAGTTTTGGTGTCGCTATTTCCATTTAAGTTCAGTTTTCATGTTTAACTGCATGAGCCTTCCAACGTTGCACTGACAACTCCAACCGTACATATATTATGCGTTCCATAGAATCTATATCGAATGAATAGCCTACGTTATAGATACTTTTGAGGTCAGTATAGGTCACAGCAGGCGTAGCATGATATAAATTGCACAAGCAGAGTGATCCGTCAAACAAAACGTTTCGACGAAGCTCTTCTCTTTCACGCTATAGATCATTATTTGTAGCAATTTTCTGACGATCATCACAGCAGAATGGCCTCTCAAGTTGTCAACCACGGAATTCTAAGCGCTCGAGACGCGCAACGCAGAGAAATTCCTTCAGTTCGACGGAATATTGAAAAGAATGGCTATACGATCAGATCTATACGGCTATGCTTGAATCATGAGCAATTCGAAACCAGTTCAGGAGCAAGACGGATTATTATCGGTGGCGGCGACAGGATTTCAGTTTTGGGGGGCTAAATCAATTTTCCATTTTCATCCGGCAAAATTTCAAAATTTCTGACGATTTTTTTAGTCATTCAGTCGGAAATCGTGGAAATATTTCAGTTTTGCATGTCACAAAAATCGTATGGCTTTTCTTGGGGTGTTTAGCCCCGGGTTGCCTTTTATAGTGGGGCTTAGTCCCCCTATACCCCTAGCGCTGCCACTGCTAATAATATATTATGTATAATTGTATATAGTATAGACCCTATATTATATGCAGTAAAACCCAAAAAGATGAGCATGACGAGTTTAAAACATGCTATAGCTGACGTTTAAATTGTCGGTGACAGAAGTACTCATAATATTATCTGAAAAGTAGTCAAGGTAATCGTACATGAATTCTGTGTCAATACTGACAATCAATCAAAATTTCAAACACGTCAATCTAAAACATGTTAGACCTTCGGCCACATTGATGATATTTCGCATGCAGGGAAGGGCCTACGAAACTGATTTTGGAGCCACGTCCTCTTTCCACGCCAGAATAACTGGTGAGAAATAAAGAAAGTTCTAAATGAGGAGCATGGCCGAATTTACCCCTCCTGGATCCGCCCCTTGTTCGCTTGTGATGGTATGACAATTAAATTATTTAATTTTGCAGTCTGATGATAAATATTAACTTGAGTAGCAGCAGCAGCAGCAGCAGCAGCAGCAGCAGCAGCAACAACAACAACAACAACAACGTCAATAATTGAGATTCCGCTTGTGAATCACTGACTGGTAACGGATACAAAAATCGTAGGTTGGAGATAGATTTGCGTGTAAACTTACATGTATTATAGCGCCCCCTCAAGTTTGCTACTCAAGTTTCGACTCAGAAGCACTCCCGACTACAGCGCGGACACTGAATTGGAGTTTCACGCCAAAGCGCTGAGCAATTCCGAGTGAAAAACTTACCCAAGGTCCCGACGCGGCGACTTGAGGTGGATTCGAACCTGCAACCCTCCGGCTGCGAAGCAACGAACATACCCACTATGTATGCCCCACTGCGCCCCAAGTTAATTGTGTATCACTAATTACTAATTACTAATTACTGAGCATATTTCCAATCTGACACGCTCGACATATTTTCATTTAAGACGTCTGAGAGTCATTCGTCGCTCTGTCTCCTCCTCCATCCTCACTACCTTAGTTCATGCTTTTATATGTTCTCGAATTGACTATTGCAATTCTCTTCTCATTGGTCTTCCTAAAGTTCGTCTTTCACCGATTCAGTCAGTTCTCAACTCAGCTGCTAGATTGATTGCCCGCCTTCCCAAGTACTCTCACATCTCTACCTTTATGTTTGATGAACTTCATTGGCTTCCTCTACGTGCTCGCACACAGTTCAAGATCCTCACTCTGATCCTAAAGTCTCAACGGGGTCTTGCCCCAAAATATCTAACTAATGCTTTACTTCGTCCTCACTCAGCTTCCTCCCATCGTCCACTTCGTTCATCCAACAGACTTGACCTATTGGTTCCTTGGTCTAGAACTGCTATGGCTCAGTCTCGATCTTTTGTCTCTATTGGTCCTTCTCTCTGGAATGCTCTTTCTCCTTCTGTTCGCTCTACACTTCTTTCTGTCAGTGTCTCCTCTGCTCTGTCTCTTCTCAAAACCTGCTTCTTCTCGCGGGGCCTTGCGCACTGGGAGCGACTCTGAACGGTTCACCCTACTAGAGGCGCTTTATAGATGTTTAAATACAATACAATACAAAAATACAATACTGTGACTCAACTATTTTATAATTCTATATAATTGCTTAATTATTAGGCTAATATAACTATATTTTATTTTTAAAAAGACTTTAGCCTAGATTTTGTGACATAGATCTATGCAAAATAACATTTGCAAAATACAATAGTCAGAAATACCTACTTGCTAATTTACCTACTTACTTAACTTACATACTCGCTCATCCACCTACTTACTTGCTTACATGTGTCTGTTCAAAATATAAAAAAAATTCAAGGAGCTTAGCCATATTATGTTTCCGGATATAAGCGGCTTTCTTGCTAAGTCTAGTTAGCATGCGATCCTATTCGAAGAAAGTGACGCTATTTTAGTAACATGTATTATTTTTATAGACCCACGATACGCCTCCGACGCATGCAAAAGTGCAGGCATACGTGCATATAGGCCTGATGCACGTAGGCCCATGCCAGAATAGCCCACGTGCAGACAAAAAGAAACAAATGGTGCGGAAGTTCAGCAGTGGCCGCAGTATACCAACACTCAGCGCAAATGGGGCCATGACAGCAGAACACGCTCTTGCTGTAACGACCATCCGTGCGAAAGGAAGGGGAAAATGGGGCAATGGGGGAAAGGGGGGGAAAGAGGAGGCAATGGTGTGTCGGGGAAATGTGTTCGCAAACGCAGCAGAACTTGAGACTTGTGCCAAGATTCAATGTCTGACGAGAGGCGCAACAAACACTCCGCGGCGCAAGAACGATGTTTGATCGGGCAAAGCGTGGACACATTAATCGATTTCTCATCATTTCCTCTACTCGCGAATCATCGCCTTCGCGGGCGAGAATGATAATAGATTGGTGCCGTATAAACGTCCCTATTAATACTATTCCTATGACGTCGGGTCTTGTCCCCTTCTACATCCCTTACTATAAAACACGGTGCTGAGTATTGCGGCCGGCCGGAACATCGTATAGTCGGAGGCAAACAAGACTCAACTTAGCCGAGCGGCGGCGGCTGCGATTTGTTTGGTCAAACATTTATCCTCTTCACTAAGAACGTTTCGTCTACATTAGACAGAGACGCGGGCCACACGATAACGCTAAGCATCCGCCCTCACCTGGCATATATAATATAACAGAATGGCGTTATCTGGTAGAAGATGCGTGGGCGATCTCTCTCTCTCTCTCTGTCTCCTACTTCACAACAACGCCGTCGCTGACAGTTCGTTCCGGGTGCACTGTCGTAAAGAGGCGCTATAAAACGCTGCTGCGACTCGTAAATGCTGAATGACGACCATATTTACTTAAATCTACAGTAAATCCGGATGTAGCCTCTGCCCTCTGCGTGACGTAGATGACGCTGAAATGTAAGCGGTTGACACAGTCTCTATTGTTTGCTCGACTGCATGGACAATAATTAATGTGAGTTTAACTCGTGCCACGGTTAATCTGTTCAGCAACTTAAAGCTTTTGAATGAATTTCTTCGTGTATTGACGGCTTTAAATGTTCCAATGAAATAGCTTAACATGACAAGGGTTTTAAGTGGTTCAGAAGACGCATAGTCTATGTCAGAACCACTGCAAATTTACATTGAGCGTTTAATGGCCCATTTCCCTATCGCCTATAGCTTCCTCTTAAAAGCCGTGACAGCCGTCAACTGCACTACCATCTAAGGCTCTAAGCCATTCCACAAGTCTATAACTGTTGTGCTAAAGAATTTCTGCCCTAATATTCTCTTTGTCTTTTAAAATAATTTCATACATGTATGATTATGTCCTCGAGTTGCCTTGGCTGGTGCCAATTCAAAAACCTCTCTCAATGTAGTACTCCTTCCCAGTAATAATCTTACAAGCTTCGATTATTATATCTCATTTTCTCGGATTGCGTCTCCCTCTCTCCAATATTGTTTATCCACACTTGTTCGACGTTTCTTCATAACTCAAATTCTAGTAGCCCAAACAATTTTTAAAGCTCTTCTTTGCACATCTTCCAGTTATTAGATGCACTGTTTCAGGAATGAACTCCATGCATGGATGCAGTATTCTAACTGCTGCCTTACAATTGAGTTGTACAGTCTCAGTATATTGTTTGTTTGTATGTGCACTTGTTATAGCGCCCCTTCATGCTATGCATTCTTGCATTGTATGCATTCTTGTATCTGGTGAATATTGACATTATATTGTTCTTCTTGTCATCCATAAAATCGAGTTCGCCTTCATGATGGTTTAACACATTGCCTTGAAGGTTCTGCACTTTTGTGCATGCTCACTCCTAAGTCCCTTTCTTCTTCACTCACACTCAGCGCCCAGGGGCTTTTATCCCTATACATGGCGGGCGCAGCTTGCGCCCAGTGAAAAATAGGGGGGGAATCAGAAGACAGCCAAAATTCACGTCGGTTGGGGGGGAAGGTCGGACATGGAGAGCGTTCAATCTATAGGCATCACTAGGAGGAAGATCCCCCAGAAAATACTTCCCTTCCATATAAATTTGGACAAAATGGTAGGCCTAATAGTTTTTAGCAAAATGTAGGCCTATACACTTTATACACTTTGAGTTTTTAGTTAGGCTACTATCTGCATTTTTGAATTACATGAACTGCTATAACAGCTACATGTATAATGATCCGCATAACATCCAATCGAATAATGTGCTTAAACAGAGTCTTACGCTCTGCAGCACGTTTAATTGGACATATCCCTAAATTTGATCATGTGTCCAGCTATATGCTGGAGACATTACACTGGCTTCCTACTCGACAGCGCATTGAATTTAGGATCGCTGCCCTAGTTAGGCAATGCCAGCTTGGAATTGCCCCACACTACTTGCAAGAGCTTTGTTGCTCCACTAGTACCCAAGACCACCGCCCCCTCCGTTCAGCACAGAAGGGATTGCTATTGATCCCTTTTGCACGAACTGCAATGATGCAGAATAGAGCCTTTTCTGTCATCGGCCCAGTTGTCTGGAATGGGCTCCCACAGGAGCTACGTCTACTTGCTGGGGTTATTACTTAAACTTTTTTTTTTATTAAACTCAAAACTGTCCTTTTTGCCGTGCTAGAGTCGGGAGCGCTTCTGTGTAGTCCCCTTGAAAAGGCGCTATATAAATTCTTGAATGAATGAATGAATGAATAATATACCATAATAAAAATTTCCTATTGCATGATTATAGTTATGTTTTTACTCTTTTAATAAATAATACAATCATATTAAAATTGGAAAAAATTAATACAAATACTATTTTGCACAACTAAATGGCTTCTCTCCAATGTTATCTTTCAAATTTCAGACAGTCAAATTTGGTCCTTGAACACTTAGTAAAGCAACATCATTATTACGTGGGCTTACAAAGTAGGACCTACATTGTATTTTATTGTATTGCATTGTGCTCTAAGAATTTATGTAACGCCTCTCTAGTGCACACTGATCAGAGGCGCAAAACATATATGGCTGCCCAATTTTGGCGGCAATTCCTCCACTGAAATAGTAGAGTAATTTTGCTAAGAGGGCAGCTTAAAATGCTGAAATTGCAATGCGGAAATCGCAAAAATTTCTTATGGGGAGGGGCACATCATACCAGGTCCCTTCTCGGCGCTGCACATGCTTCGGCGATCGTCTGCTGGATACTCGTTTGTCCCCCTCCAAACAAACCTTCATTCCCACACTAGAGGAGGGCATGTGCTAGATTACATTATATTGCATACATAGAAGAAGGCCGGCTCAGAAAAGGGGGGAAGAAGATGGATTGCGCCCGGTTGCATAGGGGGGATAGAAGCCCCTGTCAGCGCCATTTATGACCCATTTTATACTTACGGAAACTTGTCGTTTCTCTTTCCCATAATGCATCATTGAACACATAACTCTATGGTCCGGCGGCCATGTTGGTCGCCGATCCGGTCTCTGAGCTTCTACGATGGATTATTGTGTCTTGAGCGATAGACGCTCGAAAGCATCCGAATTTATAGATGACTTCTTAAATCGTGACTGCACGCCAGACTTTTTCGACTCCAATTTGTGGATGTTTTGGATGGAAATTCACTTCGTAAGTCTGGTCTGGACCACGCTACCGATGATCGCCACCGGACGGATCCATTGCGAACCACCCACAAGGGATGCCAGGTTGCCACAACACCTCCGCCACCTTACGAATGATTGCCGTTCCCGCATACATGAATGGGACAAGAAAGAGAGATGGGACGCTGCAGCTACTGTCAACATCTACCGAGGGACTCTATAAATTCGGTCCACCACTCAAAATCAGACGAGAAACTATCGGCAGGACTCATAATAATATACGCGCATTGGAGTTCGTCGGTGGTGACTCGATTTTGCTTTCGGGCGTCGTCTTTGCCCATAGATGACTCTGTCTGTCGTAGTGACTTTCTCTAACATCGTAGACCAGAGTTTCTGATGGGCGCCGTTCCCTGGCTGCCAGCTTTGTAATTGTATTTGTTTTATATGTTATGTCTTAGTTGGCGCCGTTGAAGGCTGCCGTATTTGTCTTGTATTTGTTTTATGTATCATGTTTTTATATGCTTCTAGCTCAGAATACGTTTGCAGCTGAAGCTACCGAACCTGTTGTAGCCGACCTGCGTGTCGTGCGAAGCGGGCCGTATTTCGCATAACCTGTATCTGTAATCATTCTGCGGTTTGTCAGATTGAATGTCATTATTAAACGAATATACACACTTTTCCAAATCAAAGACCGGGTGCCAGTCCAGCGACCATCTGAACATTCTTCCTCGATTGTTCGGTATGTTCTCCGCCTTATTTCGTCTGCACAGATCTTTTTATCATCAGTAAACCTAGACCAGGGGTCTCAAACACGCGGCCCGCGGGCCGCATGCGGCCCGCGAACCCGATTAATGCGGCCCGCGAACAGCCTCCTGGTTTTTGATTTAAACAAATTAGAAATCAGTATAAAAGAATTTTGCAGTTCTTTTACGATTTGAACCAATGCTTAAACTGCTTTCTACTCCTTTTGATTGGACATTGAGTCCCCAACAGCAGATATAGGCCTTGGCATATATGCAGATGGCATTAGTGGACCTTCAGCAACGCTGAAAGCAGAAGTATGCTACAGCGAAGTTTCATGCCGATGTCGCAAAATAGAGTATCTCCGTAATAATTGTATCTCCCCAGATGATGAGAAGTTGAAAAAGTCACTTCCGCGTGTGTTTATTTTTGCAAATTAACTTCCATTTGGTTGGTTTTGAACAATGACACTAACAGGTATACGCCCTATATATGCTTATTCCTATAATTTTGGTGACTTTGGTTTAGAGAACTTAGAACACTAAGAACACTCAGATCTCTTGGCCTAACTAAATTCGAGTTGAATTACTCTGAACATTGCTTAGGATACTTAAAAAATGGAGTCATTTTAACTTTTGATTACAGAATAATTTCTTCAATTATAGCGCCCATGCATTTTTCGATAATTGGGATAGAATGTTTTTTCAATTTTGTTTGTAGTACTATTAGGCCTATAGTCGCACTTAAAATATAATATTATGTGAATTTACAGGGTCATATCGTCATTACAGTATTGTATGCTGCAATGATACATAACTTATTATATAGTTTCACGTGCACAATTATATTTTTATGTTGCGGCCCGCGAGTTATTAAAATTTCCAAATGCGGCCCACATACTGACTTGAGTTTGAGACCCCTGACCTAGACACTTTTCTTAAAATATCATCGTCCATGTAAATAATAAGAAGCATGAGCAGCATTAACCCAAGCACTGACCATTGCGGAACTTAACACTGTCGGACAGTTAGACTGTTTATACCTATGTCCAACTTATGTCTTCTTTCCGATTAACCAGCTTTGAATCTCTGTTAGTATCTGCCCCTAAATCCCACCTACTTGAAACTTTTTGACCAGTCTTTTCCGATGTAGGCCTACTTTGTCAAATACCTTGACGCGATCCATATGAATCCACAGTTTTTGCCTCGTCAAGTGTAGAACGTAGAGATTAAATTATGAATTGTGACATGCGCGCTTGTACGAAGAACAGAAAAATGCGAGTTCAATGCCCGCTAGACTTGAATATTTATGATACAATTAGCATTCTTGTCGCTATTGTTTTCCATCGCTGGTGCTTTTGAGCTTTGAGATGATGATGATTATAGGACAATTGTTTTCGAGAGTCCCTTCAGCTTGGCATTGTTGCTTCTAGAGGCTGTGAGTCAGCATCCAGTGCAGTTTTGAATGAACCTGTCATTATCTCGTCTTAGTTAAATTGGGCGATAGAGCGTCCTAATTACGCGGCCGTCGTGGTGGAGCCATCACCCAACGGTCCCTCGTTGTTGCTGGATGACGGGGGGGGCGGTCGGTAGACCATCCATGAGCTCGACACGGAACAGGTGAACAAGTATTCATGACCTGCTGTATCCGTAGTATATGCTGAAACGCCATCAGTGATTAGCGACCGATGCTACGACGCACACCCGGCGTCAGTCTATGCTCCCTCTGCTGAGAAGAGAACTATACTCACCTGCTCACAACCTACTTAGGCAAGTCCATAGGTCCGAGACTCGACCGCACACTAAAAAGACCATTCATCTACATTAAGCAACAGAGGCCTATACAGTAAAAACGTACATCTGCAGCATTAAAAGGAGGGATATTTCCGTTACGTAAACGCAGCGCGAGTAGACTCCAGCACGAATGAAATTATCGTTGAAAGTCTGCAATTAAAATAAACTGCCGAATGATAAAAGGTTTAGCGTTAACCGACTTCACCTGACATGCGCAGAGCGATGTAAAGTGCGTAGGAGAATCGTCTGTGATGAAAATCTTCCGCCTAAGTAGACCTAATCAAGTCAGTCTATACTCTATAGGAAACACATTGACAGCAGCAGAAGTAGCAACAACAGCAACGACAAATAGCTTGCATAGCATCCAATGAACTATGTTGGTGGCACGATATTCTATTTTAAAGGAATTATTTTGAAGTTATTGTACATCTTGTTATTGATTGCTGCTGGGTAATTAATACATTTGATTGATAGTTAAGAGGATGCTGTTGTTGTTGTTGCTGCTGCTGCTGCTGTACAAGCAAATGTATGAAAAAAGTGACGTTCAATAGATTGCAAAATCTGATCCATGCAGTAATTACAAGACAAGAAAACATCTTGTAATTATTCGGAGATGCTTTCTGGTCTGCACGATGATTGGCTACCTGAATATTTCATGCATTTACCAAGTTCAGCTTAATTGTCCTGCCGCTCTGTGCCAGCGAAAATATTGCAAAGCTTATAATGATCGCACAAGTGTGAGCACAAGGGATATTACTATTTTACTCTTTTACAACCAGTTTCCTGAAACGTAGCTAGATGAACGCTGGCCTAAAAAGAAAAGGAATTAACTATCGTTTCCGAATCTTTTGAGAAGGCCACCCACGAAAACAATAGTTCGATTTTTGTTGTATGGTTGTATAATGTATTATGCAATATGCAATATGCAATGCCTATAGCATTTATTACAGTAGGCCTATAGGGAAAATGTCTAATTCAGGAAATGAGCTTTTTACGTTGAACAGCTGTAGGCCTGCAATGTACATCGCTGCTTGCTGCATGTAATTAACCGCGGTTTCAGTGTGTCTCTACTTCTGTGAGGTTCGATCGTCGAGTAGCCTCATCAATTTGAACGTCCTGCGCACTGGGTGCTTGTGTTGTTACATGTTTAACGACAATGCCATTATTTTCAAAGATGATTAGTGTCGCCGCGCCATTTAGGTCCCCGTGGACGAACCTTTCTTGTTGTAGGTAGGCCTATAAGGATGATTGCAAGGATAGCGAGAATGGATCTTGAATTCCATCTCGCTTTACTGACGTTTGGAATTGTATTAAAATTGACCAACGTTAAAAAACTTTTTATCAAAGAATCTAAACATCCGTGTAAGATGGTAGTAAAAATGTGATGTGCTCACTCCAGCCTGCTTTATCGAGGATTTCTTCTGTCTTATTTTCAAATTGTGCTGTCAGTTCTTTGCAACTTGTTCATCAGTTAAGATTTAAGGTTTTTTAAAGCGGATATTCTATGTTTGAAGATTTAGTGTTAACCAATAACCATATATGCATAACTTTCTATTATGACGATGGTGTCCAGCCACTACCACTTTTAAAAGTGGTAGTCATAGTCACCTCCACTTTTTCATCCTGCAAAAATATAGTTTTAATGTAATTGTGGCTTTCTTGCGCATTGGCTATTTTAGTGCATATCTAACATCGCAATGGCGATTAAATCATATTAATTATAATACCCTCTATTATATTATATATTGCGGCAAAGACCGCAAAGCTGATAGAGGGTGTTCACCGTACACAGGCTGTCCTTACTTACAAACAATATAATGTATGGTTTCATAATTAAGTGAAGTCATTCCTATTTTCCAAGTTATTTGCATGGAGAACATTGTCTTGGCAGTAGAAGCAATAGTTATGTAGCCTACTTTTGTGCAACCAAAAATTAACATGCATAATATTATTTGCTATATGAACTGATGTACTAGTAAAATTGTTGCATTATTTAGAGTTCAGTGACATTTCCTGATCGACTACTGATTGGACTTTAGTGAAAGAAGGGCGGTCAACATCTGTTCATAGATATCTGCAGACACAGAGACTCGGATTAAATATTTATTAATTGAAAACTGCAGAGCATTTCTAGGGTTTCTTTAAAGGGATTTTTTAAGAGCTGCACAACCTCTGGGATGCCAATGAACTTGTAAACTGTTTTAACTGCACAAAGTTGCACGAATTCATTTAGAACTGCTCTTTTTGTTTTTAGAACTGCTCTTTTTGTGTTAGAACTGCTCTTTTGTGTTTAGAACTGCTCTTTTGTGTTAGAACTGATCTTTTTGTGTTAGAACTGCTCTTTTGTGTTTAGAACTGCTCTTTTTGAGTTAGAACTGATCTTTTTGTGTTAGAACTGCTCTTTTGTGTTTAGAACTGCTCTTTTTGAGTTAGAACTGATCTTTTTGTGTTAGAACTGCTCTTTTTGTGTTAGAACTGCTCTTTTGTGTTAGAACTGCTCTTTTGTGTTTAAAACTGCTCTTTTTGTGTTTAGAACTGCTCCTTTTGTGTTAGAACTGATCTTTTTGTGTTTAGAACTGCTCTTTTTGTGTTAGAACTGCTCTTTTGTGTTTAAAAATGCTCTTTTGTGTTTAAAACTGCTCTTTTTGTGTTTAGAACTGCTCCTTTTGTTTAGAACTGCAGACTAAAAGCTGAGAAATCAGAACATTATAGACTATCGAATGGAGGACAGCATCATGCAATGCAGTAAAAAACGGAGTCGAAAATGGTTTAGATGTACAATTTTAAACCCAGCACACATGTATAAATAACATTACAAAAAGGTACCATATTTTAAATTAGGGGCGAAGGGTTCAGTGAGAGAGTCGATATATGTAAAGGTAGCATTTCAAAGACGAGATTGACTAAAATTAACTGCTGCGAATGTAGAAGAAAACGGGATGTAGATCAAATGACAGAGGGAGAGCGCACTAGAGGCACAGGCTAAAAGTCTATGGTGCAAACACTGTTGCCAGAAACACGGTCACAGTAAAACATATATGTGGGTTGTTAGACATAGATCTACATTGGAAACAAATGACAGTTGTTTGAAAGACATAAAGAAGAACCTAAAGCCTAATTGAAAAGAATCAAACCATCAGACGTGCAGCTGAAAGTCTGGATTCATCAAAGACTTCAGAAGGACTGTGTCCTTCATCGCTAATACTAAGAAGCACATCACGCAACGATCAAACGTAAAGCATATATGCAATCTGCGCTTCGGGTGTAATTGTGCATTAAGCCGGCTTATTTCGTGAACACATAGCCTACATGTAAATAACATCAAATAGGTTACCTGCGTGCCCCTGCAAAATCGTAATACTTCCGAAGGGCGTTTTGTGAATTAAAGCCTATTATTTCACGTGAAAAAGCGAAAATTAGGGTTTTCGCTCCCACCCTGGCCCCCGTGGTTGTAGAGATTCGCCAACCCGCCCCCCGGGTGTGCCATGCCGAAAGTAGTAGTAGTGAAGGTTTGGAGTGAAAAGGCAAAAAAACAGTGGAAATGCGTCCCGGTCAAACAGCGAAAATGAGAATTTTCGCCCCCACCCCACCCTGCATGGCCCCCATGATGGGAGAGATTCGCCAACCTCTCCACTGGGTGGTCCTGACGGCCTTCTGTCTAGGTAGAAAGTTTAAGATCAATAGTTGCGTCTTACTTGAAAATTTTCACCCCCCAAAAAATATCCTGCCCAACCCGGCCACTGCGAGGCGAGGTGTGTGTTGGGTGGTGGCTAGGTGACCCCGGTAGCACTCGATCTAGCTGGAACGCTTCAGGTGAATAGCTGCGAAACTATGGCGACGGAATGGATCTTGCAAAAAATTTGGTTTTCGCCACCACCCTGGTCCCCATGGTGATTCGCCAACAACTCCACGGGGTGTCTCATGCCGAGACAAACACAGTAGTGAAAGTTTGGAGTGAAAAGCTCAAAAACTGTTGAAATGCATCCAGGTCAAGCAGACACAGCCAGACAGACAGACAGACAGACAGACAGATAGACAGAATCGTCTCTTTATTTATATAGAATATATATACAATTATACATAATTATATGGGCCTATTATATATACAGGACATACATGTTGGTCTGTAGATAGCTTGCCAATCAGTATTAAATAAATAGACCGATTGATGTTTTATGGCAGCATAATATTATACAGTTAATTAAACCCAACAGGCGAACGCGGAGCATAGGCTACGCATCAAATGCAGTAGCGTAGCTATACTGCTATAGGAATGTAAGTAAGACTAATATAATGTACATGTATATCTGCCTGATTTCGCTACCTGGTAAATTAAGATCTAGATAGTAATACACGAGCATCGGTGTAGATTGGAAATCTACCGGTAGTTATCGACATTGTTCTTTCAAAACGATCTAGGCAGGGCTGTACTCAAGAATATACGCGCGTATAGCCTACAGCGTAGCCCATAGTATAGGCCTACTCACATCTGACACCTCAGTATATATAAGACCAAGTCGGTATACGCAGAGAAAAATCGCGATTTACGGAGGCCAAAAATCATGAAATCAGAGCGTTTCACGTCGTTTTGAAGGTTTTCCGGGTGAAAAATCCCGAAAAAGCTTCCGATGACAAAAAATCGTCAGAAATTTTCGACCCAAAAAGTCGAATTTTTTTCGGCGGCAGCGTGTATAGGCTACGCTACTCACCTCAAAAGTTTTGAGTACAACGCAGGTTCTGAGTGAATGTTGCAGTAATTTTTCACGTTTTTTTAAAGTAAACATATAAACTCCTTTAAAAATCATGCAGCTATAAATTAAAAGACAGACTAACAAGGTAGGCCTATCTTCGTTTATTGCAAAAATCTTGTTGTCACACCGTCACCTCTCACATATCATGTGAGACGTTGGACAGACAATGAAAAATATAAGAAATTGTCTAATGACAACGCTCTGAATATATTATACTAAGGGTAATCTTCAAAATGAAATAAAAAGACATATGTAACAATCAAATACAAATATGTTTTTTTTAAATTTGTTTTCTCGACAAGACTAGGTCAAACCCAAGATCCAACTGGTTCAATCATTTTCAAAGTATCGCCTCTAGTTACAGTATAAATGATGCTGTAAACTGATGATTCGGTAGGTGGCAGCTTGTCCTCTGTTCATGTCGATGCGTAACCACAGTAGGACCTACAGGTCTCTGCCACTACTCGCACTCTGGCAGTGCCAGTCCCAAGCCTGGATAAAGGAGGAGGTCGAAGCTAATGATCTTTATTATGACACAGTGTTGTTAACCCTCGGGCTACCAAGGGGGTGGTTGCCACCCCCCCTAGGTTTTTCGCAAATCAAACACGTTCCGTCTGGAATAAAATTTTGAAAAAATTGGTAGCTGTAGAGGGTTCATTGGGACACATTTTGAGGTAAAATGTTTGATGATGCCCCCTACCGTTCAAAAGTTACACCCGATATACCCAAGGTACCAGAGGGGTGGATACCACCCCCCCTAGAATATCGTCTGTAACTTTTCCGCCCTTTAATATTAAGTGACACAAATTATACCATTCTATAGAGGGAATGTGGGGCTACATTTCCATGCTCACTGAGTTGTCTTTTGACAACCGGAAGTGCTCAAAATAAATTAAAATATATATAAAGGTGTTTTATTTTCATAAAATTGTCATGTTTTTGCTATTATAACTTATCCATAATTTATTTTTTTAATAGAAATAAATTATGCCATTCTGTAGAGGGCATTTAGGGCTATTTTCTGATACTAAATAATTTGTTTTTTGATGACCGGAAGTGCTCAAAATAAATTAAAATGTGTGAAAATGTTGGGTTTTTTTTACAACGCAAGCCGATATGTCTGCGTAAACGTTTTTCAGCGGCTAAAACATGTTTTTTTGTTTTGATTGAACATAAAACAGACTTATTACTAGTTTTTATAGTTGAATATTGGACTTTATTATATGTAAACTACTTTTTAATATATAAATCATGTATAAAACACACAGAATCTAATGTATTCCTTATGCGTAAGTATACAATTTGTGGAATCGACGGGTACCCATGGTAAAAAATTCATAATTTCGAGGGGCATTCATATTTTCTGAACCCAAATATAGCATTTTGTGCAGAAATGAATGCTGAATCCATTGGTGTATTACAAGTTATGATATCTCAAACCAAACCCAAAATCCAGGGGGGGTGGTAACCACCCCCCCTTGGTAGTCAGTGTTACAAAAAAGCTTGGTAGCCTGAGGGTTAAACAGCAACAGGAGGTATAAACATGTACATCTGCAAATCCTATCTTGATTCTTCCACTTCTCCTCACATCCCTCGCCATTTCAACTCTAAACATCACTCACTTTAGCCGTCCATCTATCTGCCTGCCTGACTGACTCTCCGGATTTGACCCGCTGCCTATCGATTTTGTTTTGATTAACCGCCTATGAATAAGCTGGTTCCCGCGACTTGGCTTTTGTGGGCGCTGTAGAAGTCTCGAGATTACGATTACGATTACATTATACATGCCAAAGCAAGCGCATCTACATAACGGTTTTTTTATAGGCGAGACATTGCTGAAGCAGACACGCATTGAAATATTTTCTCACGCCAACTTGTTGCAGTAATAAAATGATGGACTGTAAAGTTCTACATAATTCTGGTGGCTATATAGTTAAAGAAGTCGTTGCCTCAACGTTGAGATAAAGTGGAGAAATGGAAGCATTTCAAATTCTCTTCCAGAATTGGAAAATGAATTTTAGATCTCATCAACGTTCTCCTTCATTAGACTAAACTTGCATTCCTCGTCTTTCTCTCTTTTCTTGACAATGATGACAATCGATGATGATGATGATGACGATGTTGATGATGATGATGATGACGATGATGAAGATGGAGATGAAGACGATGATGAAAGTGATGATGATAATGATGACGATGATGATGACGACGATGACGATGATGATAACGACGATGACGATGATGAAGATATTGATTATGATGATGATGATGATGATGATGATGATGATGATGATGATGATGATGATGATGATGATGATGATGATGATGATGATGATGATGATGATGATGAAGATCAAGATGAAGATGAGGATGAAGATGACGATGGCGATGGCGATGGCGATGACGATGACGATGAGGATGATGATGATGAGGAGGACGAGGACGAGGACGATGACGATGACGATGACGTTGATGATGATGATGATGATGATGATGATGATGATGATGATGATGATAATAATTATGATAACGGGCCGGGCGCGCCTCTGACTGGACTTCATGAAGGGGCGCTATTTTTTTAATGAATTAACGAATTACAACACAAAGTCAAGAATGAGCAAATCGTTATCCAGTCAGCTTTGAGCATATAATATATCGTCTGAGTTTTATCGACTGGTCAAGTAATTACCAATATAAGCGCAACAAAGGACAAAGACCTGCTATAGAGAACAAACAAACTCGATTTAATATAAGTTCGCAACTTTCAATCAGATGATGTTTTGTTAACTTTGTTTAGCTACCAAAAAAAATTTGGTATTCAGCTGACCTATTAATATCTAATTAAGTTTTATCGAGATCTAATTAAGTTTTATTGAGATATTAGGCTACGACGATCGATTGTAAGTGATCTATTTGATTTGATCATCTGATGAGAGATAATTTGATCCATAGACGTTACAGAAACATTTATTATGACTTAAATCGAGCAGATTACCTTACCGATTATATTCACATGACTTTTATGTGGTTCGCAATGGAACGATGTTCCACCCAGATTTTAATGCGACTTTCAGAACAGATTCTGCAGGCAAACTTGCAATAAAGTCCAAGAGCGCTCTATATGACCTATTCGATTTTTGACAGTCTTTAGGACATTACCATGAGACATACTGCTGCTTTTTCAACAAAATTTAGAATTTATTGAGGGTCTGATTTCCTCAGATTAATTTAAAGCCAATTAATCTTCACGTTCACTCTAGCAATTAGCAATATGATTTGCATTTTAGCCTGCGAATACACTCTAGTTCCCGTGACTTCGCTTTTGAGGCACTATAGTCTATGATTGGGGGTCTGGGAGTGATGCTACTCATAGCTTTTTCCACCTAGATCTAGGTTTTTTCGGCTTAATCTAGGTTTCTAGGGTTTTTTGGTCGAGATCTATGGGTTTTTTCAACGGCGGATTTTCCGACATTTTCCCGAAATATAGACATTTTTCGGGGAAAATTTCTGATTTTAGAGCGAATGACTAAAAAAAGGTCATCAGTAAATTAATTATTGAAAACAGAAATAGATATTTTTCAAACAATGAAAGACTAAAAAAGGTCGTCAGAAATTTCAAACCCGAAAATTTCATGTATTCTTTAAAAAACTTTCCGATCTAGCCTTTTCTTTAACCCGGATGTGACCTCTTTTCAAAATCAGAGCGGCATCCCTGTGTGTCCCTCAATGTGGAATACCTTCATTCTGGAATTCGTAGCAGGATTCTGGTAGGAAATTCACCTGCATCTTTTTGCTGCATGAAAACATTTCTCTTTTCATGGGCATGTCACGCTGCATGAGAGCACTTCTGAATAGCTCAGCTGTGAGAAGAGGTTTACAAATGCTATATTAGTTTATGTTAGATTAGACAGTTAGACTAGATTATATTAGATTAAATTAGACCCTACATGTAAGCTTACTGTTTCACTATGTTAAGTTTTTTTTAAATGTTACGGAGGTAAATATCAACCGATTCTAAACACCGCGTAAAATCATAGTCTATATATGCAGTGAACGCAAGACATCTATTTGACTATAATTCTTTGAAATCGAGCGTGTGGCTGTCGTAAATCGGTCGCATGTGTTACATGTAGTTTGATTTATATTTCTATCGTCTGAGTAACTCCAGCACATGGTGCAGAGACCTCGATCCCGATCCGTTGCAACCGCTTTTCGTGCAGGTCGTGTAGCAGAGCCTGATCCCGTCTCCAGTCACCCGGTCCACTCCCAGCACACAACCAGATTGTAGCGGCGCTGGGCTGCAGATCCGCGAAAATGTCTTCAGTTGTCCTAACGAACAGTAAACATATTAAGAAATTGTAGGAATCTCTTAAAAACAGGGCTGTAATCAAGGGTATACGCGGGTGTACGGCGTATACTTACCTCCGGCGAAAAACGGTATCGTATATTCACCTCCCGAAAACCTAGGGTATACACGCGGGTAAAAACCAGGGTACACGGCATAATGGTATATGCGAGTAAATCATGGTACACGCGGCTATTTAGGTGTATTTTTTTTATGACATTCGAAGCGAAAGACTAAAAAAGGTAGTCAGGTTTTTTCGGACGGGAAAATGGGAAATGTTTTGGATGGATGACTAAAAAAGGTCATCAGAAATTTCGCACCCAAAAAAGTTGATTTTTCTCCCGATCAGCGTGTACTCACCTCAAAATTTACCAGTACAGCCCTGCTTAAAACCAATTTCTGCCGACAGCATACATTTTAAAGGCTATTCTTAGAATGATTAACCGGTGTTATATTCAGCCGTCACTGCGTCTAACATGCCAATGATGAGCGAGTGATGTTCTAATAGTAGGCCACACGGCTATACCTTATCCCCAAGCAATTTCTTTTCACAGATTACCTCGGATCATCGACCCAGAATTAGAATCTAATGCATGAATATATATCCTATTCCAAATAATATGCACTCCATATGAATCCAGATCTATTGACAGATCAGTCTATATATAGCTATGTCGCTCTGTCTTTGACTTTGTATACCTCTTGGTTTCTATGAGTAGGCCTTGCTAATATCTCATTGTCTCAATTTGTCTGTCGTTCTGACAATACGCTGTCTCACCTCGGTATGTATACAACCTAGTCCTTCACGCGACTCGCGCGTGTTTATCATGTAGGCCTATACCTTTCACACGCATTAATTTAAGCTCGTCGAGGCTTACCACCTCGAGGCCATGTGTACATGATATCTTGTTTGTGATTCCTGTCTATAGTATTATAATATGTATATAGGTCTATACTCATAGACTCTATATATTTTTATGCGTCTATATGCTGTCGCAGCGCTCTCAGCATACAGAGAAAAGGAGACAGTCTCCTATCAACTGGCTCAGCGCTGCTGTTTATTGTCTAAAGGAGCTATATAAACTGTCTAAATAGATTGACAAAAAGGGAGGCTTATCGAACAATAGACTGTAGCACTTTCTCATTTTCGGAAACATCTTGAGGAAATCTTGTATTTCATAGAAACCCGCACTTTGAGATGGAAATGTGCCAAAAAATGTAAACAAAATGCTAAGAAGACACTTGTTGAATCAGAGAAGACATAAAGTAGGCAAAATATAATGCCCAGGCGATACCTTTACACATGTGCAGGTTCTCAACTGTTGTTATCAAAGAAGCAACGCTTAAAAGTTAATAAACCATCTTCCCAATGGAAAATTAGGCCTACACAATACACATCAATATTTGCTTACATTGAAGGTTCATCACTTAACAATAGCCCTGATGGTCAACTATCCATTCCTCGGCCATGCATGTCTCTGCAATTCTCTTACTTCTTTACCGATTCCAGAGGTTGAAATCTTAACCACTCGTTCGCTGAAGCTGAACTGCGGCTGTGGTTTGCCATCGTCGATGGCAAATGGAATTATTTTTATTTGATGCTTGAGAATTTTAAATAGTTCTCTTCTCCATAGACATTTCGGACAGTCCATACAGCCAAAGCGGTCTTGCGTTAGACTCTTCTCCCTGACGTCAGCAGATCCCACAATTATTCCACATTAATCCGTCCTGCCTTTGGTAGGCTTTGGCAACATCGGGTTGCACTGGTTGCCTCTTACAAGCTCTCGTACCAGCGACCCACCAGAATCTCGATTTAAAACCCTGCCATCCATTCTGCCTGGCGCGATACTGTCTGAATAGATACCATGCAGCAGAGACATTAACGATCTTATCCACGATCTTTATGAGCGACAACATCATTAACAATACATTGGCAGAAGAAATTCTCCTTTGCAATTTTCCAGGCTGACGTGGGGTATAGCCCGACCCTATGGTTGGGTGATTCAATACGGACATCCGATAGACCCTCACAAATCTGGTACTTCCTAGACTTGACATTTGGGTTATCTCACTAAGTTTCAGACCGCTTAAATTTATCTTTTTTGTATCTTTTACAAGTTCTCAACGTAGCTTTTCTTCCTGAAGGATCACACTTAGCCTGCTTCATAACGATAAAAATAATAAAATAATAATAATAATAACTAGAGACTTCTATAAGTCTCAATGGACATAAAAATAGGCCTAATTTAAAAAAAACTAAATCCTGAAGGATTAGATCTACATCGGAAGATAGCTAGCTATGCACTTTAATGGCATGGATTACTAAAAGAACGCTTGACCACAAGGTCCACAAGGACTAGATACACTAACTAATCGATTGTTGCAATAATCGCAAAATATTTCAACTATGAAGCTACGAAAAGCACTTGATGACATCTATGCTGCAACCACGCACAAGCTTCCAATGCCTAGATTCAAGATGGCATAACTAACTGCTACAAAGAGCTATATATCACGATGCGCATTAAAGTGGTATTTGTCGTCGTCTTTGAAGCGTGATAAGTATCAGCCTCGTGCTGTCTCGTTGAACGCCACTTCCATCCACTAGACATGCGGTTAATTGCAGAGATTGCAACAATAGACTTGCACTTGCCACAGTCAATGACTGACGGCACAAATGAGCTTAGCCTTTTCGCGGTCTTGCGTCTGCGCATGTCTTAACGTGGAGCTGGCTGCTCTTATATTAAGCGACTGTTAGTCACGACTGCCTTAAGTCGAACGACGGCGTCATTGCTGCCATGGTTACAACATGGAATGGAGAAAGGACGAGAAATGAGTCCGTTGTTGCCTTTGTCACGTGATATTCTATTCCCCTTAAAGCTATCGGTGGGAATTGGGATGGAATATACCATTCACTCATTCATTTCAAGAATTTATATAGCGCCCCTTCAAGAAAACCACTCAGAAGCGGGGGGTAGAGTATCCGGGGAGATAGACAATTTATCCCTATTATTGGAAAAGGCGTATAATTGATAAATTTAGGCTGTAATCGAAATTAAAGTGACCCTAATTGTGTTAAGTGTCTTACGTAATGTTCAAAGCAAGGCAACTGGAATTTTGCTAGTGACTTTATATGTTCTAAACTCGCCTACGCCTATGCCTATATATTTGCAGAGGGGCTTAATTCGGCCTTAGGCCTACTAATGCTATAGCAAATTTAAATTAACTTCTGGGTTAATCTAGTTTGAAACTTTAAGTTTGGCTTTTAAAAAATGTAATTAAATGAGAATTAACTTGAGAAATATATTAAATGCTGTCAGATATATATTTTAATTATCAAAATGAATCCATAATTATAAACAGCTTTGCAATAGTCTCTTTAAAATATAGGTCGGTTTTGTTTGCGCTCGATATTAAGTTAGCGGTCCGCGAACTTCAACAGATAATTATTGCCGGTCCGTGGCCTGCAGAAGTTTGAGAACCACTGTTCTAAAGCGCTCTAAATGTTTTAGGTGCTCTAAAACCAAAGAAAACAAAATTATCTAGTAGGAATAAACATACCCATTATATAGTGTCATTGTTCAAATGGAAGTTAATTTGCAAAAATTAACACACGCGGAAGTGGCTTTTTTTAACTTCTCTTCGTCTGGGAGGATTACTAGGGTGATATTCTATTTTGTGACACCGTCATTAATGTTTGTCGAGTGTAATAAACAACAACGTTTACAAATACCTTTAAGATTGAACTTTGCAAGGGTCATGCAGTAGTCCAGTCCCGGACAGTCGACGGGAGGAGGCGGATGGGTTCGACAGGCTTCTCCGTTCTCTGCCGTATCGCAGATGGAACAACGAATGCCCGTTCCTGTCAACAGCAGAAATAAATAAATAAATAAATAAATAAATAAATAAGTAATAATAATAATAATAGTAATAGAAATAATAATAATA